>CM053031.1:313382990-313775490 GCA_028564925.1 Lithobates sylvaticus
GGATCCTTCCGCAGGCTTTGCAGGATCAGGGAGGCCAATGCAGCGAAGGTTAGCAGAGCAAGTCGGAATCCGGAGTCTTCTGGGTCACTGAGGAAGACATGATCGCCAGCCACCTCCTCCAGCCACGTACAAGTCCACTGGATTGTTGGGACTGTACATCATCCCTAAAAGACTGCTGCTGCGGATGCTGAGTGCCAGGCTCCATCTCCATGCTCACACAATCCTCCTCCTCCCTCCTCCTCCTCCGCCTCCTCCTCCTCTCTTCCTGTGTGATGGGTGTGACAGAAGGAACACTGTCCGGATAAAGGGGGCCTTGATAGGCAAGGAAGTCCTCCTCTTCCTGTCTCTGTTCTGCCTCAAGTGCCCTGTCCATTAGCCCACGCAGCGTATGCTCAACAGGTGGACAAGAGGGACAGTGTCACTGATGCATGCACTGTCACTGCTCACCATCCTCGTGGCCTCCTCAAATGGTGAGAGGACAGTGCATGCATCCCTGATCATGCTCCACTGACGTGGGGAAAAAAACCAAGCTCCCCTGACCCTGTCCTGGTGCCGTAGTCGCAAAGGGACTCATTGATGGCCCTCTGCTGCGTGTGCAGTCGCTGCAGCATGGCCAACGTTGAGTTCCACCTGGGGGGCATGTCACATATTAGGCGGTTCTTGGGCAGGTTCAGCTCCTTTTGCAGCTCAGTCAGCCGAGCACTGGCATTATAAGATCGGCGGAAATGCACACAGACTTCCTGGCCTGCCTCAGGACATCCTGTAAGCCTGGGAACCTGCCCAAGAACCGTTGCACCACCAGGTTGAGGACGTGATCCATACAGGGCACATGGGTGAGCTGCCCCTGTCGCAGGGCGGAGAGGAGGTTGGTGCCATTGTCAGAAACGACCATTCCTGGCTTAAGCTGACGTGGCGTCAACCACCTCTCGGCCTGCCCCTGCAGAGCTGCCAGAACCTCTGGCCCAGTGTGGCTCCTGTCCCCCAAACACACCAGCGCAAGCACGGCATGGCATCTTTTTGCCTGCGTACTTGCGTAGCCCCTTGTACGCCTACGGAGCACCGCTGGTTTCCAAGGACAGAGCACTGGAGGAAGAAGAAGAGGAGGGGGTGGAGGAGAGAGGTGTGTCACAACCAGTAGCAGTAGTAGCGTTTTGGAGGCGTGGTGGCGGAACAACCTCCATCACTACTGCACCTTGTCCTGCATCCCTCCCAGCTGCCAATAGAGTGACCCAATGGGCCGTGAAAGAAAGGTAACGTCCCTGTCCATGCCTGCTGGACCATGATTCAGCGGTAATATGCACCTTACCGCTGACCGCCCTGTCCAGCGAGGCATGGACATTGCCTTCCACATGCCGGTAGAGAGACGAATCGCCTTCCGTGAGAAAAAGTGGCGTTTGGGAACCTGCCACTGAGGAACCGCACATTGAACAAACTCACGGAAGGGGGCCGAGTCTACCAACTGAAAAGGCAGCAGTTGAAGTGCTAGCAATTTAGCCAAGCTAGCATTCAACCGCTGGGCATGTGG
Organism: Lithobates sylvaticus; assembly: GCA_028564925.1. Lineage (NCBI taxonomy): Eukaryota > Metazoa > Chordata > Amphibia > Anura > Ranidae > Lithobates > Lithobates sylvaticus. The sequence continues at coordinate 313,384,516 of CM053031.1, forward strand.
ATGGCTGGGAGTGTACTTCTTTCGACGGTCCAGCAGCTGGGGCAGGGAAATTTGCCTGCTACAATCGGACGTCGGTGTACTGCAAGTACTTGGTTGTGACACACCTAATTCTACACCTTCAGTCCTCTCACAGCAGCTTTCAGAGAGGACTGAAGGTGTAGTGGGATGGAGATCCCAGCTGATGAGGAGCAAGGAGAGGTCCGCTTAGTTCTTTGGTGTGGGTCTTTTATGTGTGCCTGCCAACGAGCTGCATGGCAGGTCGCCATATGTCTGCTCATGCTTGTGGTGCCCAAGCGGCTGATGTTTTGGCCACGCGAGATACGCTTGAGACAAATATTGCAAATAGCAGTGGTGCGATCTGATGCACTCGTCTCAAAAAAGGCCCACACCAAAGAACTTTTCTGATAACGTGCAGAGGCAGCGCCCTGCACAGGCGGAGCTCTGCGGTGTTGTACAGTTGCTGTGCTGGCCTCTACCTGGCCTCCAGGGGGCATCCTGCCTCGTTGGACATGTGACGCCGCATCCTCCTCCTCCTCGTCCTCCTCCTCATCCTCTCTCCCTTCAGGCACCCACGTGGAGTCAGTGACCTCATCATCCCCTCCCTCTTCACCACTAGAGCAAACCTGGCAGTAAGCTGCAGCTGGTGGAACTGCCAGATTGCTGTCCTTCAGCATCCCCTCTCTCTGCGCACACTACTGACTTCCTCAAGCTGGGTATCATCATCCGAGCCTTCGAATCGTTGGGCATCCTCCTGGAGCATGTACCCAACACTGTGCTCAAACAGTTCGGGGGACTCCTCAGGAGGACATGTGGGTCTAGGGAAGGGGTGGCTGATGATGCCATTGAGTACGCGTTGGCAGCTGCTCTGCCAGTACCCTGAGCCTGGGTGAGAGGAGGGAGGATGAGGAGGGCTTGAGCCTTCAGCATGCTTGCTGCCGAAAACAAAGACGCGCGTCCATGGCCATTCGATGCACCACGTCCAAGCCACGGCCACGTCAGAAACATGACGCTCTGCGGCGGTCCACCATTGTCCAGAGAAGAAAATATAGGAGCCTGAACTAACACAAGACCTATGGGTGCTTCTGCAAAGAAAATATAGGAGCTCCCATAACACACTAGAAGTCCACGCTGCTGAGAAGAAAATATAGACTCTGTGTGATGGGACAACGACTACACGTCAAAATATAGGAGCACGGGACCACGCTACAAGTCCTACGGGTCCTGGGAACAAATAGAGGAACAGATGCCTAACACACACTAGAAGTCCTATGGGTGCTTCTGCCTCTGTGTGATGCTTGGCTATGGGTGCTGCAAAGAAAATATAGCTCTGCCTAACCTATCCTTGGGTGCTTCTGGGAACAAAATATAGGAGCTCTGTGTGATGGGACTAACACACTACAAGTCCTATAGGTGCTTCTGGGAAGAAAATATAGCTCTGTGTGATGGGACTAACACACTTCAAGTCCTATAGGTGCTTCTGGGAACAAAATATAGGAGCTCTGTGTGATGGGACTAACACACTACAAGTCCTATGGGTGCTTCTGGGAACAAAATATAGGAACTCTGTGTGATGGGACTAACACACTACAAGTCCTATGGGTGCTTCTGGGAACAAAATATAGGAGCTCTGTGTGATGGGACTAACACACTAGAAGTCCTATGGGTGCTTCTGCAAAGAAAATATAGGAGCTCTGTGTGATGCCACTAACACACTAGAAGTCCTATGGGTGCTTCTGCAAAGAAAATATAGGAGCTCTGTGTGATGCCACTAACACACTAGAAGTCCTATGGGTGCTTCTGCAAAGAAAATATAGGAGCTCTGTGTGATGCCACTAACACACTAGAAGTCCTGTGGGTGCTGCTGAGAAGAAAACATAGGAGCTCTGTGTGATGCCACTAACACACTAGAAGTCCTATGGGTGCTTCTGCAAAGAAAATATAGGAGCTCTGTGTGATGCCACTAACACACTAGAAGTCCTATGGGTGCTTCTGCAAAGAAAATATAGGAGCTCTGTGTGATGCCACTAACACACTAGAAGTCCTGTGGGTGCTGCTGAGAAGAAAATATAGGAGCTCTGTGTGATGGGACTAACACACTACAAGTCCTATAGGTGCTTCTGGGAAGAAAATATAGCTCTGTGTGATGGGACTAACACACTACAAGTCCTATAGGTGCTTCTGGGAAGAAAATATAGCTCTGTGTGATGGGACTAACACACTACAAGTCCTATAGGTGCTTCTGGGAAAAAAATATAGCTCTGTGTGATGCCACTAACACACTAGAAGTCCTGTGGGTGCTGCTGAGAAGAAAATATAGGAGCTCTGTGTGATGGGACTAACACACTACAAGTCCTATAGGTGCTTCTGGGAAGAAAATATAGGAGCTCTGTGTGATGGGACTAACACACTACAAGTCCTATAGGTGCTTCTGGGAAGAAAATATAGCTCTGTGTGATGGGACTAACACACTACAAGTCCTATAGGTGCTTCTGGGAACAAAATATAGCTCTGTGTGATGGGACTAACACACTACAAGTCCTATAGGTGCTTCTGGGAACAAAATATAGGAGCTCTGTGTGATGGGACTAACACACTACAAGTCCTATAGGTGCTTCTGGGAAGAAAATATAGCTCTGTGTGATGGGACTAACACACTTCAAGTCCTATAGGTGCTTCTGGGAAGAAAATATAGCTCTGTGTGATGGGACTAACACACTTCAAGTCCTATAGGTGCTTCTGGGAACAAAATATAGGAGCTCTGTGTGATGGGACTAACACACTACAAGTCCTATAGGTGCTTCTGGGAAGAAAATATAGCTCTGTGTGATGGGACTAACACACTTCAAGTCCTATAGGTGCTTCTGGGAAGAAAATATAGCTCTGTGTGATGGGACTAACACACTTCAAGTCCTATAGGTGCTTCTGGGAACAAAATATAGGAGCTCTGTGTGATGGGACTAACACACTACAAGTCCTATGGGTGCTTCTGGGAACAAAATATAGGAACTCTGTGTGATGGGACTAACACACTACAAGTCCTATAGGTGCTTCTGGGAACAAAATATAGGAGCTCTGTGTGATGGGACTAACACACTTCAAGTCCTATAGGTGCTTCTGGGAAGAAAATATAGCTCTGTGTGATGGGACTAACACACTTCAAGTCCTATAGGTGCTTCTGGGAACAAAATATAGGAGCTCTGTGTGATGGGACTAACACACTACAAGTCCTATGGGTGCTTCTGGGAACAAAATATAGGAACTCTGTGTGATGGGACTAACACACTACAAGTCCTATAGGTGCTTCTGGGAACAAAATATAGGAGCTCTGTGTGATGGGACTAACACACTACAAGTCCTATAGGTGCTTCTGGGAAGAAAATATAGCTCTGTGTGATGGGACTAACACACTTCAAGTCCTATAGGTGCTTCTGGGAACAAAATATAGGAGCTCTGTGTGATGGGACTAACACACTACAAGTCCTATGGGTGCTTCTGGGAAGAAAATATAGCTCTGTGTGATGGGACTAACACACTTCAAGTCCTATAGGTGCTTCTGGGAAGAAAATATAGCTCTGTGTGATGGGACTAAGACACTTCAAGTCCTATAGGTGCTTCTGGAAACAAAATATAGGAGCTCTGTGTGATGGGACTAACACACTACAAGTCCTATAGGTGCTTCTGGGAAGAAAATATAGCTCTGTGTGATGGGACTAACACACTTCAAGTCCTATAGGTGCTTCTGGGAAGAAAATATAGCTCTGTGTGGTGGGACTAACACACTTCAAGTCCTATAGGTGCTTCTGGGAACAAAATATAGGAGCTCTGTGTGATGGGACTAACACACTACAAGTCCTATAGGTGCTTCTGGGAAGAAAATATAGCTCTGTGTGATGGGACTAACACACTTCAAGTCCTATAGGTGCTTCTGGGAACAAAATATAGGAGCTCTGTGTGATGGGACTAACACACTACAAGTCCTATGGGTGCTTCTGGGAACAAAATATAGGAACTCTGTGTGATGGGACTAACACACTACAAGTCCTATAGGTGCTTCTGGGAACAAAATATAGGAGCTCTGTGTGATGGGACTAACACACTACAAGTCCTATAGGTGCTTCTGGGAAGAAAATATAGCTCTGTGTGATGGGACTAACACACTTCAAGTCCTATAGGTGCTTCTGGGAACAAAATATAGGAGCTCTGTGTGATGGGACTAACACACTACAAGTCCTATGGGTGCTTCTGGGAAGAAAATATAGCTCTGTGTGATGGGACTAACACACTTCAAGTCCTATAGGTGCTTCTGGGAAGAAAATATAGCTCTGTGTGATGGGACTAACACACTTCAAGTCTTATAGGTGCTTCTGGGAACAAAATATAGGAGCTCTGTGTGATGGGACTAACACACTACAAGTCCTATAGGTGCTTCTGGGAAGAAAATATAGCTCTGTGTGATGGGACTAACACACTTCAAGTCCTATAGGTGCTTCTGGGAACAAAATATAGGAGCTTTGTGTGATGGGACTAACACACTACAATTCCTATAGGTGCTTCTGGGAAGAAAATATAGCTCTGTGTGATGGGACTAACACACTACAAGTCCTATAGGTGCTTCTGGGAACAAAATATAGGAGCTCTGTGTGATGGGACTAACACACTACAAGTCCTATAGGTGCTTCTGGGAAGAAAATATAGCTCTGTGTGATGGGACTAACACACTTCAAGTCCTATAGGTGCTTCTGGGAAGAAAATATAGCTCTGTGTGATGGGACTAACACACTTCAAGTCCTATAGGTGCTTCTGGGAAGAAAATATAGCTCTGTGTGATGGGACTAACACACTTCAAGTCCTATAGGTGCTTCTGGGAACAAAATATAGGAGCTCTGTTTGCTGCCAGTTAGGGTTGCCACCTGTCCGGTTTTGACCCGGACAGTACGGGTTTAGGAGGCTGTGCCCGGGTTTCCCTCTGCCTCACACCCGGACACCATTTCCAGCTCACATGGGGTACCATGGGGCCACCTTTTACAAGCCCTAGCACACAGGGGGTCCCGGACAGCAGGGGGATTGTAGCGGCGGGCAGGGGGAGCAATCAATACATAAGGGAGAGAGAGGCGACAGGCAGCTGCTGGTGCGGACGTTTTTAATAAAATCAATGCAAAACAATCCACTCACTCCCCATGTCAGAGCTGTATATGTCAGTCTGAAGTCGGCTGTCCCATCCTCCCCTCCAATCAACGCTGCTGTTATCACTCTGAGGAGGAAGCCAATAACACAGAGCTGCGGGGAGACTGCAGTGAGCTGTCAGCCTGGGATGCTGTGACCAATCAGAGCATTCAGGAGGCTTAACCACACCTCCATCATCAGAGGCTGACAGTTCACATGAGTTTCCCGCGGCTCTCTGTTTCCTCCAGTGATAACAGCAGCGTTGATTGGATGGGAGGATGGGACAGCCGACTTCACAGACTGACATATACAGCTCTGACATGGGGAGTGAGTGGATTGTCTTTAAGCATTTATTTTGTTAAAAACGTCTGCACCAGCAGCTGCCTGTCGCCTCTCTCTCCCTTATGTTTTGACTCCTCTGTGTTCCCCCCCCCCTCTGTGTTTGCCCCCCCCTCCTCCTGTATTTGCCCCCTCCACTGAATTTGCCACCCCCTCCTCTGAATTTGCCACCCCCTCCTCTGAATTTGCCACCCTCTCCTCTGTATTTGCCTCTCCCTCCTCTGTATTTGCCTCTCCCTCCTCTGTATTTGCCTCCCCCGCCTCTGTATTTGCCACCCCCTCCTCTGTATTTGCCACCCCCTCCTCTGAATTTGCCACCCCCTACTCTGAATTTGCCACCCCCTCCTCTGTATTTGTCACCTCCTCCTCTGTATTTGTCACCCCCTCCTCTGTATTTGTCACCCCCTCCTCTGTATTTGTCACCCCCTCCTCTGTAATTGTCCCCGCTCCTCTGTATTTGTCACCCCCTTCTCTGTAATTGGTCCCCTTCTCTGTATTTGTCACCCCTCCTCTGTATTTGCACCCCTCCTCTGTATTTGCCACCTCTAATTGCCCCCTAGCTCTGTAATTACCCCCTCCTCTGTATTTGTCACCTCCTCCTCTGTATTTGTCACCCCTCCTCTGTATTTGCATCCTCTTCCTCTGTATTTGTCACCCCCTCCTCTGTATTTGTCACCCCCTCCTCTGTATTTGCATCCTCTTCCTCTGTATTTGTCACCCCCTCCTCTGTATTTGTCACCCCCTCCTCTGTATTTGTCACCCCCTCCTCTGTATTTGCATCCTCTTCCTCTGTATTTGCACTCCTCTTCCTCTGTAATTGTCCCCGCTCCTCTGTATTTGTCACCCCCTTCTCTGTAATTGGTCCCCTCCTCTGTATTTGTCACCCCCTCCTCTGTATTTGTCACCCCCTCCTCTGTATTTGCATCCTCTTCCTCTGTATTTGCACTCCTCTTCCTCTGTAATTGTCCCCCCCTTCTCTGTAATTGTTCCCCTTCTCTGTAATTGTCCCCCCTCTCTGTATTTGCACCCCCCTCCTCTGTATTTGCCCCCTCTAATTGCCCCCTAGCTCTGTAATTACCCCCTCCTCTGTATTTGCACCCCTCCTCTGTATTTGCCCCCTAGCTCTGTAATTACCCCCTCCTCTGTATTTGCACCTCATCCTCTGTATTTGCACCCCCTCCTTTGTAGTTGTCCCCCACTCCAAACCCTCTGCTGTCTGGACCCCCCTGTGTACTGGGGTCCCGTGATACCCCCTGTCAGCTGCCATGGGGTTATTGGAGGGAGGAGGATTTGTGCTGGTAGGGGAATAAGATTTGAAATAGGAGAGAATGGGGATAATGGCACCCCAAACACAAAGCAAAACTTCTTTTGGGTGACAGGCATCCTACAATTCTGTTAACGTGATTTTCCCGCGATTTGTCTGGTGACAATCGCGGGAAAACCGCACCACGGTTGGGGTGCCGTGCCCTGCGCCTCTAAAGTGTTCGAGTTTGGCTTGAAGAAAAGGTGGCAACCCTACTGCCAGTGCCTGCCACGAACACACTACAAGTCCTATAGGTGCTTCTGGGAAGAAAATATAAGAGCTCTGTTTGCTGCCAGTGCCTGCCACGAACACACTACAAGCCCTATGGGTGCTTTTGGGGTGCAGTGCTGTACTAACAGCACTGCGGTTGGTACTACTGAAATACTGTACTAACAGTAAGACATGCACCAGACTAACCCCCAGCAGCAGCTAAAAACACACTAACCAGCAGCAGCAATGGACGATCAATGACAGGTAGCAATGGTTTAGCAAAGTAGAGCAAATCTTTCTAAATGAATCTAGCAAAGAGTGACACAGAATCAGCCTGCACTCTCCTAAAGCCGGAACGCATGTGACCGGCGCCGACGGCGTGGCGGCCTTTTAAATGAGGGGGCGTGTACTAAAGCCCCTGAGCTGTAATTGGCTACAGGCATCCTGCCTGTAGCCAATTATGGCTCTCCGAGTTTCCGGCGCTGTGATTGGCCAAGCATGCGGGGTCACAGTGCATGCTTGGCCAATCATCAGCCAGCAATGCACTGCGCCGGCCGCGCCGGCCGCAATGCATTGCGGGGCCGCTCGCATCACACGAATGTGATGCGAGCGGCCAAAATAGTTCTGGGCTCGCCGAGCGAGCGAACACCCGGTGCTCGATGCGAACATGGGTTCGCATCGAGCACCGGGCCCATCCTTAACCAAGAGTAACTATGAGGGCCTACAGTCTTGTGGCAACACCGTCCACCATCACCACCACCACCAAAGGCCCAATTTTTCTGCCCTGTTCATCAGGTGCATGCAATTACAAATCTTGATCTAATAACTCACAGCAGGGCCCATTCCTGCACCCACCAAGAGTAACTGTGAGGGCTTACAGTCTTGTGGCAACACCGTCCACCACCACCACCACCACCAAAGGCCCAATTTTTCTGCCCTGTTCAACAGGTGCATGCAATTACAAATCTTGATCTAATAACTCACAGCAGGGCCCATTCCTGCACCCACCAAGAGTAACTGTGAGGGCTTACAGTCTTGTGGCAACACCGTCCACCACCACCACCACCACCAAAGGCCCAATTTTTCTGCCCGGTTCAACAGGTGCACGCAAGTACAAATCTTGATCTATTAACTCACAGCAGGGCCCATTCCTGTGCCCACCAGTCTTGTGGCTACACCAACATCTAATAGGGCAAATTTCTGCAGAGTATATACGGCAGGCCCCTACTTTCAAACATCCAACTTACAGACGACTCCTACTTGCAAACGGAAAGAGAAAACAGGAAGTGAGAGGAAATCTACCCCTAGGAAGGGAAATTCTATCCTGTTAGATTTAATTTGTGAAAAAGGTATCTCCTCTCTACTGATGCTTTATCACCAATCCTTGTTTCAATTAAAACCCCACTTTTCCAAAAACATTTGTCATTGGGACGGAAAGTGAGGTGACATGTTCTGAACAGATGTGCAAAGACAGCAAATGTTACAGGGGTGATAACCCCTCCCTATGTTCTCCAAAAAGCTTAAAAATAGATTTTTTTGGGATGGAGCTACACTTCATAATGTACCTGTTCAGATTCTACTTAAGAACAAACCTACAGTCCGTGTCTTGTTTGCACCACCTATATACTGCTGTTCAGAGTATATAGGGTTGTAGGTATAGGGTTTTATTTTGGGTGCGGGGTCCCCCTTAATATCCATACAAGACCCAAAGGGGCTGGGGTGGGGGGGGGGGTGATGGGGGTAGCCATGCCATTTTTCTCAAGGATTTTCAGCCATATGGCGGCCAGGACAAGACATGACATTAAAGCCGCAAGTGGTTTTAAATGGCTTCTTTTTTTCCTTTACAAATGTCATTTTGTGCAGGGACAGTTCTAAACACGGGAAACACATGCCACTTCACAGGCATACTTTAGACACCCCCCAGGTACCATATTTAAAGGAAAATTTCACTTTTTTTTTTTTTCACTTTATGCATCATTAAAATGACTGCTCCCGAAAAAATGTTAGTTTTTAAAAGTTCTTTTTGCATTGATATATGTCCCCTGGGGCAGGACCCGGGTCCCCAAACCTGTTTTGTGACATTAACATGCATATTGGCCGTTGTAATTAGCACTTTAGATTTCGAACGCTCGCGTCCATTATAACGAATAGGGTTCGAAAATTCGCGCAAACTTTCGGTCCGTTCGAAGGTTCTGGTGCGAACCGAACCCGGGGGTGTTCGGCTCATCCCTAGCCAACAGTAAAGCATCCTAAGCCCTTCATGTGTGTGCTTCTCAGCCCAAGGATTGGGCTGAGTCAAAATTTTTCCTAAGAATACAGCCATGAATAAAGAATGGTACAAGAACATCCTCCAAGAGCAACTTCTCCCAACCATCCAAGAATGGTTTGGTGATGAGCAATGCCGAACTTCGGAAAAAAAGTCCGGGTTCGGGACCGAACTTGACCCGAACTTGACCCCGAACTCTGAACCCCATTGAAGTCAATGGGGACCCGGACTTTTGAACACTAAAATGGCTGTAAAAAGGTGATGGAAAGGGCTAGAGGGCTGCAAATGGCAACAAAATGTTGTTAAGAGCATGGCAAGTGATCTGCAAACAAATGTGGATAGGGAAATAACTTAAAATAACATAAAAAAATAAAAAATAAAAAAAAAAATGCTGGAGGCCCCCTTCTCAGCAGAAGAGGTACAGGAAGTCATTAAGAACCTCAGAAACTCAACGGCACGATGCCGCACATATGGTGGGAATACCCCAGAATACGCACTTTCTGGAAAAAATTATTAAATTTAATGGATAAGATAGTGGGAAAATAAAATACTTGGAAATTAAAAAAAATGAAAAAAATTATAATCTTGACCTAGAAGGACGAAATTCAAATGGAGTAGGAGGTTGAGGTGGCGGTGGATGTGGCGGTGTAGGTGGAAGCGGCGGTGGAGGAGGACGAGGTAGCCAACACTGGTTCAAAAATACAACAATGGCTGGGTAAGGCTAGTGGTGAATGATGTGTCGAATTCTGTCCCCCGTCGCATAGTGTCCGCCCTGTACTGCGCTTGCTCAGTACGTAGGACAAGGGGATTTTGAAACTCTCCGAAGACGATGCGCGGTGACTCCAGGTTCAAGCCACATCATCCGAGGTTGAAGCCTAGCCAAGCGAGCCCGTGAGGGGCCCTGTTACTATGTGCTACCGTATGTCCACTTGGATGGTCGGGCTTGAACCTGCACTCACTGCGCAGGCGACGTTCATCTTTGGAGATTTTGTGAATCTCCTTGTCCTCCGTACTGCGCAATCACTGCACCTGCGCAGTAAGTGGCCGGACACTATCCGATAGCAAGACTGTTTTCGTCAGAACACCGGTATATGTGTCTATTCTGCACAAGGTACGGACAAGTCCTGTGGGATCCATGCCTGGTTCATTTTAATGAACGTCAGCTTGTCCACATTGGCTCTGGACAGGCGGCTGCGCTTGTCTGTGATAACGCCCCCTGCCGTGCTAAACACACGTTCAGATAATACAATGGCGGCAGGGCAGGCCAGCACCTCCAAGGCGTAAAGGGCAAGCTCAGGCCATGTGCCCAATTTGGAGACCCAAAAGTTGAAGGGGGCAGACCCGTCATGCAGTACGTGTACGCGTGTGCACACATACTGCTCCACCATGTTGGTGAAATGCTGCCTCCTGCTAAGACGTTCCATCTCAGCTGGTGGTGCTGGTTGTTGTGGCGTGCTGACAAAGCTTTTCCACATTCCGGCTATGCTAACCCTGCCTTGTGAGGTGCTGGCGGTGCCCCGGCTGCGTTGGCGACCTCTTCCTCCTCCTCTGCCTTCGCCTTGTGCTTCCACCGTACCCCCGCTTCCAAGTGGGAATGCCACCAGCAGCGCGTCTACCAGCGTGCGCTTGTACTCGCGCATCTTACGATCACGCTCCAGTGAGGTAATTAAGGACGGCACGTTGTCCTTGTAACGGGGATCCAGCAGGGTGGCCACCCAATAATCAGCACCAGTTAAAATGTGGGAAACTCGGCGGTCGTTGCGGAGACACTGCAGCATGTAATCGCTCATGTGTGCCAGGCTGCCCAGAGGCAAGGAAAAGCTGTCCTCTGTGGGAGGTGTATCGTCTGTGTCCTCTGTATCCCCCCAGCCACGCACCAGTGATGGACATGAGCTGGTCTGGGTGCCACCCTGCTGTGAACATGGTTCCTCCTCCTCCTCCATCTCCTCCTCATCCTCCACCTCGTCATCCTCCAGAACTGTGCCCTTGCTGCCAGACAATTGTGTACCTGGCGCTTGTTGGTGCAGGAACCCACCCTCGTAGCCACTTGTAAATGACTGCCCTGAAAGTCTTGGAAATGAACCCTCTTCCTCCTCCTCCTCATCCTGTTCCACATCCTCTTCCATCATCGCCTTAAGAGTTTTTTCAAGGAGGCATAGAACTGGGATAGTAACGCTGAGAACGAAGTCATCGGCACTGGCCATGTTGGTGGAGTACTCGAAACAGCGCAACAAGGCACACAGGTCTCGCATGGAGGCCCAGTTATTGGCGGTGAAGTGGTGCTGTTCCGCAGAGCGACTCACGTGTACGTGCTGCAGCTGAAACTCCACTATCGCCTGCTGCTGCTCGCAACAGTCTGGCAAGCATGTGCAAGGTGGAGTTCCACCTTGTGGGCACGTCACATATGAGACGGTGAGCGGGAAGGCCGAAGTTACGCTGTAGCGCTGACAGGCGAGCAGCAGCAGGGTGAGAACGCCGAAAGTGCGCACAGACGGCCCGCACTTTCTGCAGCAGCTCTGGCATATCGGGGTAATTCTTCAGGAACCTCTGGACCACCAAGTTCAGCACATGCGCCAGGCAAGGGATGTGCGTCAAACCGGCAAGGCCCAGAGCTGCTACGAGATTTTGCCCATTATCGCACACCACCAGGCCGGGCTTGAGGCTCACTGCCACCAACCACTCATCGGTCTGTTGTTCCATGTCCCTCCACAACTCCTGCGCGGTGTGGGGTTTTTCCCCCAAACAGGAAAGTTTTAAAACTGCCTGCTGTCGTTTAGTCCTGGCTGTGCTGAAGTTGGTGGTGAAGGTGTTACGCTGACCGGATGAGAAGGCGGTAGAGGATGAGGAGGCGGAGTAGGAGGAGTTAGCAACAGGAGGCAAACTGAAGTGCCCTGCAATCCTCGGTGGTGGAAGGACATGCGCCAAACTGCTATCCGCCTCAGGCCCAGCCGCCACTACATTTACCCAGTCTGCTGTTAGGGAGATATAACGTCCCTGAGCGTTGCGCAGTGCACACCTGATTTTGTCCCCCACTTGGTTGTGCAGGGAAGGGATAGCTCGTCTGGAAAAGTAGTGGCGGCTGGGCACGACGTACTGTGGGACAGCCAATGACATCAGCCTTTGAAAACTCTGCGTCTCCACCAGACGGAATGACAGCATTTCAAAGGCGAGCAATTTTGAAATGCTGGCATTCAGGGCCAGGGATCGCGGGTGGCTAGGGGGGTACTTCCTCTTCCGCTCCAGTGTTTGTGAAATAGAGAGCTGAAAGCTTCCATGGGACATTGTGGAGATGGTTGGTGACCCAGGTGGTAGTGTTGCTGGCAGATCCTCTGTTTGCGGGTTGGCAGGTGTCACTGTCACTACAGAGGTGGATGAAGAGGCCGAGACTGCAGCAGAAGAGGAAGCAGGAGGAGCCAGAGACCTTTCTTGGTTTTTGCGGTGTCTACTCCACTGCATCTCGTGCTTTGCACTTAGATGCCTGGTCATGCAGGTTGTGCTCAGGTTGGGAGCGTTTATGCCTCGCTTCAAGCTCTGATTGCACAGCGTGCAAACCACTCGTGTCTTGTCATCAGGACATTGTCTGAAGAACTGCCACGCTAGGGAACTCCTTGCACCTGGCTTTGGTGTGCTCGGTCCCTTGCTGCGTTGGGCAGTAGCAGACGTACTAGGGGACAGACGCTCCGCTTTTGCACCCTGCTCCCTCTTCTGCTGTGCTGGTGGCTCTGTACGACCACCACCTCTTCCTCTGAACTACACTGGTCACCTGCATGACGTTGATTCCATGTGGGGTCAAGGACCTCATCGTCCTCCACATCATCTTCCACCCAAAATTCACCCCTGCCCTCCTTGTCGGTCTGGCGAAAGCAGCAGCAGTTGGCACCTGTGTTTCGTCATCATCCAAGACGTGCTGCGATGGTCCTCCCATGTACTCATCATGAAACATAAGTGGTTGGGCATCGGTGCACACAATCTCTTCCACTTCTGGGGCAGGGCTAGGTGGATGGCCCTGGGAAACCCTGCTAACAGAGTCATCAAAAAGCAGAAGAGACTGCTGCATGATTTGGGGCTCAGACTGATTGGCTGATTTGCAAGGGGGTGAGGTGAAAGACTGATGGACATCGGCTGCAGGTGCCAACTCTGAACTTTTATCAGGAGACTGGGTGGGAGACAATGTGAAGGAACCGGAGGCACTGTCAGAAACCCAATCTACTATCGCCTGTACTTGTCCTGGCCTCGACATTCGTACAGCCTCATTAGGCGCGCCAAAATACTGCTGCAGGCTCTGTCGCCTACTCGCACCTGAGGAAGGTGTTTTACTAGTGCGTGTAGCTGGCACAGATCGACCGCGTCCTCTCCCTGCAACAGGAGCGCCACCAGCAGCACCACGACCCGGGCCACGTCCCCTTTTAGATGATCTCCTCATATTTTCAAAATTTATGATCTCGCCCTAAATTGGTGTTTTTGTATATAGCAGAATGCACGTACAGTGTCTAAAGCGTTTATGAAAACGCAGAAAATGCTATTGGGAAAAAAAAAAACACTGCAAAATTAAATTTTTTTGCAATATCAGAATACACGGACAGTATGCAAAGCGTTTATGAAAACGCAGAAAATGCTATTTGGAAGAAAAAAACACTGCAAAATAAATTTTTTTTGCAATGTTTTTGCAATATCAGAATACACGGACAGTATGTAAAGCGTTTATGAAAACGCAGAAAATGCTATTGGGAAGCAAAAAAACACTGCAAAATTAATTTTTTTTGCAATGTTTTTGCAATATCAGAATACACGGTTAGTGTCTACAGCGTGTATGTATGAACACGCAAAAAATGCTATTGGGAAAAAAAAAAAAGCAAAATTCAATTTTTATGCAATGTTTTTCCAATAGCAGAATACACACAGTCTATGGTGTATCTCTTTGTATATGCAGTGTTGGTCCTAATGTTGCATTGAGCTTGCAGGTAAAACGTTTATATATTTTGTCTGGCACTGGCCTCATGGCACTGTTACTGTGAATGTGCACTGCACCCCAGCCAGGGTACAATTGATTTAGGAATCTCTTCAATAATTATCTCTGCCTCTTTCTTTTGCTTAATAAAGAAACTCCCTACTCTAGCTATCTAGATCGCTCACTGATCTAACTATTTAGAATAAAATTCAAGGAATGTGGACTGACTTTAGCACACTAACTCCTAAAATCCTCTATCTATCTGCAGCACAGGAACCTGTCTAACAGTGTCTGTCTATAGCAGAATGACGCTGTGTGCTGTGTGTGTACTATATATAGAGACTGGGTCACATGCTGCACTGGCCAATCACAGCCATGCCATTATTAGGCATGGCTGTGATGGCTTCTAAGGGCACACTAGTGAAACGATCGTCCATTGGCTGCCCTAAAGCTGTTAAAAAGGCGCCAATACAGCGCCGAACACGGGACCCGAACTCGAACTTACAGCCAATAGTTCGGGTTCGGGTCCGGGTCCCGGACACCCAAAAATCCGGTACGGACCCGAACTTTACAGTTCGGGTTCGCTCAACCCTATTGGTAACTAAGTGTCTTGGGGAACAAAACAACTACATTTTGGGTCCATGGCCAGGAAACCGAGACTTTAAATGAGGCCAATCACTGTATAAAGTAAACATGTGGGATATAAAACACAGTGTTGCTTTTATGGGTTCCAATAAAAACAAGGTGTTCCTAGCACCCTGTTCCACATGGTAGGGTTTGCTTAGTGTGTACATGGAATTTTGGGCCGTTTGCTCGTCTGTTCCATGGGAGCTGTGATGCGATTTTTGGCGCCCCTCCCTCTTCCACCTGTTCCCTTCCTCCCCGTTTGTGGTGGATGGAGGTGGTGGTTTGGGCGGGTGCTCCCTACCGCATCGGCCCCACATCACCGATGTGTGTTTGCAACATCTTTTGATGTCGCACCGCAAGAGCAGGTTTTTCTTTCCAGCTAGGCTGACACTGGGGAGGTACCTGAGCCTGTATGGGGGATCTTTAAGCTCTGGCACGGATGCCTCCCTTTTCTTGCCACGCCCACGTAATGCTGGGCAGGACACGCTGTATCAGCTGGGAGCATTTAAATTCGCCTCACTTGGTGTTTGTCTTTCTGGCAACACCTCATATGCAATAATTCACCTGTTGATTTTGGTTCCCCATTTCCTTGTGAACCAACAAGGTCAATCACCATAGGTTTCACCCATACCTTCAGCACTTTGTTTTTCTTGACCAAGTACCACATAGCTACATTTCTGAGCTGCCCACCTATACACTCCCACCCCCTTACCTTTCCCAGTAATGGAGACCACACCGTGCTGGAGTGTAAAATAGGCCGTAGCAGCCCCTTTATTAAATACCAAAATATATATAAATAACTTTATAAATAACTTTTATAAACAAACCAATAAACAGTATCAAGAACACGTGACGTAGGCCTATAGCTGACATTACCCCCCCCCCACCCAAATTACCATAAACAACAACTCGTGCACTGCGGTCATCTCAACTGTAACTAGGCCTCAAGCTGACATACTAGCTCAGAGACAAAACTATTCCCGCAGTGCAGTCATCCACCATATTCCCACATCACTTGTAAGGAATATACCAAACGGGCCCATATCACCAATGGGTCCCGCATCAAGTTTTCTGTGGGGAGGGGGTTTCTTCTCTATGCCTACGTCACCCAACATCCGCCAACGCTACGACATCCAATGATCCAGTAAAACATTATTATAAACCTGTGAAGAGAAAAAGTTAAAACAAAGGGCGGGAGGGCAGGAACTTTCCTAACAGCAGACTGACTCTGAGGAGGAGGATCCCTCCCCTTCCTGCTGCCTGTCTCCACCCACCTTGCAATCCTTAAACGGCCATACACAAAAATGGTATGTTGACTTTATTCATGCCAGCCCTGCGCTGATCCCTTCGTTCATAGCTGCGGGCTGTTCTTGACCAAGTACCACATAGCTACATTTCTGAGCTGCCCACCTATACACTCCCACCCCCTTACCTTTCCCAGTAATGGAGACCACACCGTGCTGGAGTGTAAAATAGGCCGTAGCAGCCCCTTTATTAAATACCAAAATATATATAAATAACTTTATAAATAACTTTATAAATAACTTTTATAAACAAATAAACAAACCAATAAACAGTATCAAGAACACGTGACGTAGGCCTATAGCTGACATTACCCCCCCCCACCCAAATTACCATAAACAACAACTCGTGCACTGCGGTCATCTCAACTGTAACTAGGCCTCAAGCTGACATACTAGCTCAGAGACAAAACTATTCCCGCAGTGCAGTCATCCACCATATTCCCACATCACTTGTAAGGAATATACCAAACGGGCCCATATCACCAATGGGTCCTGCATCAAGTTTTCTGTGGGGAGGGGGTTTCTTCTCTATGCCTACGTCACCCAACATCCGCCACCGCAAACAAGGTTAACACCTTAACCTTGAGCGCACCTCCACACCCTAAGTGCTCGCTAAATGCCATCCTGAATACCGATGGCCCACATATCTGTGCCAACTGGGTTCAGGTGAACTCCATCAGCCCTCAGATAACGCCAAGTGTCGACCTCTAATTCCCTATGCCTGATGGCCAACCCCCCATTCTTGATAAAAAACCTACTGACCTCCTGGTTGACCTTCTTCCTAGCCTTATTGAGAAGATCAACTGACCTGGCAAAACGCCACGACGTCCTGGCTATCATGTCTGACCAGACCAGGACAGTGTTGGGAAAGGCCGCCTGAAGTCGGCAGAAATCGTACTTGATGTCCCTAGTGACATCAAGTTTTGTCCTGAGCCCCAAATCGTTACCCCCAACGTGGATGACTAGAACTTCCGGAGGTCTATCCCATCTTGCAAACTTAAGCGCTTCCGGGATCAGACGACTCCAAAGCATACCCGGGAAACCCAATCACTTTATATAGGCCTCCCTCCTAGAGAAACCTAACTGTCTCCCATCTGGTCTGTCATCGCCCCTTCTGGCTCCCCAGCAGACATATGAATGCCCCATGATCCACACAAGGCTTGGTGATGAATCTGAAAGAGAAACAATAAAACTCTGGTGAACTTCCCTTCTTAGTACCACACGAAACCATGCCGGTACTACACACAGCCTTTTATGTCATAAAACTTTTACACCAAATCCGTCCTAACGTATGACCTGAAACGCCGAGATACCCACCTCCCGATCTGTTTTACCGCCTCTTCCGTTAAACCCCACCTTACAGCTTCCGTTGCCGCTCCAATCCTAAATAAATGTGAGGAGAACTTCAAATCTCCCATATTCAGTTTACACAAACATTTTTGGAAAACTCTTATGAATTGAAAGCGCGACAGCGCCTCACCATTTTGGTGCACCAACAGGGGGCCCCCCACATCTGGCCTCCTTTGCAAGAACACATTCGTAACCAAGACGGGGCAGAGTTTGGCGTCTGGAATGGCGAAAACCACCACATCCTTGCCTCGGCCCTGCTGATCCGTCTTTGATCTCCGAAGGTGCAAAACCAACCTGTCCCCTGAGCACCGCACGTCCCCCACAGCCATTCCATCCCCTTTCCTCTTGGAGGAACTTACCAACTCCCCTATGCGGAAGGCCCCAAAGAAGGCCAACACAAAAGCCGTGCGGAAAAGGCCCACCTCGTAACCGTACGAGCAAACTCCCCACAGAGTGTCCGCCACTCTGCCCAACAGTTCGAACGTCACCGGCCTTCGCTCGTCCCGCCAAAACTTCCCTTTCTTGTACCCCTTCACTGCCTGGCGCGCCCAGAACTCTTTTGTCCAGTCGCATCCCCCCCCAAGCTTACACCAAAATGCCATGGCCGCCATCACTTTCCCCAGCCTCGACACGGAAATACCTCTCTCCATGTGCCTGGCGATAAAATAAATAAACAGCAGCCTAGGTTCCCCCTCTCCCCCTGAGGCCTGATCCTGGAAAGCCGCCCAGTCGTCCCATACTTTCCTGTATGCTTTCCAAGTCCCTTGGCTCACCGACCGCTTAATCCATCCCGCTATTCGTCCAGGGCAATCCTCCACATCTCCGCCGGACACGGGATCCCCTGATGCTCTGCCTCCGGCGCCAGCTCTCGAAACTTTTCCCACTGAAACCGAGAGAGAGCATCAGCGATAACGTTGTCCACTCCTGGCAGGTGCACTGCATGGATGAAAATGTTCAGCTGCATGCACCTGAGTACCAGATGTCTCAACAAGCGTATCACCGGCGGCGATGCCGCCGACACCTTGTTGATAACCTGTACTACCCCCAAGTTATCTATGTGGAAGCAAACTTTCCGATCGCGGAAGAATTCACCCCACAACTCGACCGCCAGCACCACCGGAAACAATTCAAGTAACAACATGTTCTTGGTCAACCCCCTTTGTTTACAGCTCTCCGGCCAAGAGCCCGCACTCCAGCGTCCCTTAAAAAAGGCCCCGTAACCTGCCGACCCTGCGGCGTCAGTGAACAACTCCAGGTCGAAGTTGCTCACTGGCCCCGTCATCCACAGCGCTCTACCATTGAAGTTGTCCAGGAATACGTGCCACATCCACAGGTCGCCCTTATGGTCCCTAGAAAGTGTCACGTAATGCCTGGGCGACTCAACCCCGCCTGTGCTTGCTGACAACCTCCTGCTAAAAATCCTACCCATCGGGATAATCCTGCACGCAAAGTTGAGCTTGCCCAACACCGATTGCAGGACTCTGAGCTGGACCTTGCGCCGCCCTACTAATGCCCGCACTTCTGCTTTTAGCGCAACTAATTTCGATTCTGGTAGCCTGCATTCCATGGCTACCGAATCAAGGACGATCCCCAGAAAGCTAATCTCTGTCCTGGGCCCTTCCGTCTTGTCAGGTGCAAGGGGAATGACGAAATCCCTCGCTATCCTCTCCAGCGTCGTCAGTAACACCGCGCAAACCTTGGATGCGGGCGGACCGACACACAGAAAGTCGTCCAAATAGTGGATCACTGAGTTCAAACCAGACACGTCCCTCACCACCCATTCCACGAAGGAGCTAAAACATTCGAAGAATGCGCATGAGATAGAGCAACCCATCGGTAAACACTTATCCACATAGTATTCTTCCTGCCACCTGCAACCCAATAAGTAAAAGCTATCGGGGTGAACAGGCAACAAGCGAAAAGCCGCCTCAATGTCTGTCTTTGCCATCAGCGCCCCCCTACCATACTTACGTACCCAGAAAACTGCGGCATCAAAGGATGTGTAATGGACTGCGCACGCCTGCGGTTCAATGGCATCGTTCACCGACCCCCCTTTGGGGTAAGACAGGTGGTGAATGAGCCTGAATTTATTTGGTTCCTTCTTGGGGACCACTCCCAAAGGAGAAACCACCAGATCGGGGATGGGCATCTCAGTAAAGGGGCCCGCCATTCTACCCAGCGCTACCTCTTTGTGTAGTTTTTCCGATACCACAGCTCGGTGTCTCAGAGCTGACCTCAAGTTATCCGCTCCGGTAGGCACCGTGCCCAATACCGCAGGAATCACAAAGCCTTCCCCGAAACCCCCTGTCAATAATTGTGCCACTGTCCTATCCGGATACCTACCTAGAAAAGGCAGCATTCTTTCCACTTTCACCGGCGTCTTCCCCTTTGTTGCTAGACTCGCTGGCCTTACCCTTCCCATGTTTAAAGCACCGCGAGCTGGGGTGAGATCCCCCGCATCCTGAGCACTCGTGCTTAAACTTGCACCCCGTTCCGAATTTGCAGGTGCCCTCATTATATTGCCAGCAGACTCCCTTCTTTTTTGCGGCCGATTGACCTGAAGCCCCTGATCCACCGGCCCCCCCCTGAAAAGACTGCCCCGCCGGCTTCGCCGATGACATCCAGCGCATCCAGAGGCTGATGTCCTTGTGATCCCAGCGAAGGGCGGCCTGACTGCCCTTCTCTGGCGAAATTGTTCGTCATAGCGCAGCCATGACAAACCCCCATACGTTCTATGAGCTTCCCCAATGGCATCCAGGTAACAGAAAAGAGCGGAGCAGTGCTCCGGTTCCTTCTCCCCTATCACGCTTGCCAGAATTGCAAACGCCTGAAGCCAATTCTGGAAGGTCCTGGGAATCAACCTATATCTCCTCTTCTCTTCATCCTCCTTCTTGCTGTCATCAGGTTTTACCCTATCTAGATTGAACTTCTCCAGGGGAAGTAGTGAGAAAATCTCCACATACTCCCCCTTCCAAATCTCTTCCCTGACTTCTTGCTTTAGGTGGGCCCCTAGGGGCCCTTCAAAACAAACGTAGACTTCGCAGCGTGCGGAGTCCGCCAGCCGTACGATATCTTGTTTTTTGGGTTTGTCGCCCCCTTTTTCGCCCTCCCCAGTAGCCGGAGCCGCGGGCGGACCCGCCACCACCGTGCTCCCCACTCCTGCCTCGTTCTCCCCCGGGGCCACCGCGGGCGGAACCGCCACCGCCGTATCTCCCGTCTGCTCATTTGCCCGTACCCCACCTGGCACTACCCCCCCAGCACCCCCCCCAGTCCCATCCCCCCCGTGTGGAACCCAGGCATGCGCTGGCCCCGCCGGAGCCGGCGGGTTGAGGTCAAACCTGCCCACGAGGTCCCTAAGCCCTGCCAGGAGGCCCCTGAGGCCGTCTCCCGTCAGGGAGGGTTCGGGAACCCCGCCGTCCCCCAAAAGTGACCCCCGGGCTGCCCCCCTCCCGGCATGTCCCTCCCCCTCCCACGGTTCCCAACCTGACAATACATTTCCCCCCCGAGACCCGTAACTGAAAAGGACTTACCAGGCTGCCTGGAAACGCTCCCACCAGCCGTAGTTTCCGGTTCCACCGCCGCCACCCGTTCCTCCGGGATCTCGTCCTCCGATCTGGTCAGCTCTCCTTCCGACAGCTCCGGCTCTTCCTCCATCGACTCCGAAGCCTGTCCCCCAGAGGATTCACCCCCGGAGACAGACGAACTTCGCTCTCTCATGCTCCTCATCCGTCCACCCGCCGACTTCCTGGTGCATTTTCTTGGGCTCTGTGACCTCGGCTCTGCTGCTGGCTCCATCGCTGTAGGGTTAGGCCGCACGCCTCTGTACCCCTGTAGTGGTGTTTCAGGCCTGGGCTGTGCGCCCCCAGCCCCAGCGGGCTGTTTTTTCCCGCTGCCGCCTGCGTGGCTCCTCCCCCGTGCGTTTTCCCGCGTGGGCGGACCGCCGTCACCCCGCTTGTTCTGTGGGTGGCTGCCGGGCCGACTTGCCCTGGCCCCCCAGCTGCCGAACGCCGGCTGGGCGGAACGCCCCCTGACCGGGCCTGCTGTCCTTGTCCCATGGGCGGCTCGCCCCCTTGCGCTTCCCTGTGTTCCTCCACCGGCCCAATGCCCACCTGTTGGAATCCCCCTCGGCTCCTGGTGATCCTGCTCGCCCCCCCCCTGGCGGGCCGCTAGCATGGGCGGCCGCCCGGATGGTGTCTGTCCCCCGTGGCTGGGTGCTGGCTGCCGGATGGTGGCTCCCCAGGTCCCCCCTGTTCGTTCCCTTGGAGCTCCTGCGCTGTGTGCCACACACAAGATGGCCGCCGAGTGCCCCCCCCGCCGCCGCCGCGTGCACAGCAAGGCCTGAAGCCTGTCCATGCGGCCTGGTGGTAGTGGAAGGCTTGCCGCTGCCGCCGGGCCCCCCCGGGTGCCTGCCCCCCCCGGATGCCTGGTTGGAGAGTGACGCTGTCCCCCTGGCCGACCGCTTAGCCGGCGGTTCGGCTGCTGAGACTAAGGTGCTGTCCCCCTGCCTGTGCTGGGCCCTGCGCCCCTCAGGTGAATATCTAACCGGAGCCCGAATCGGCCTGGACCGGCCGCCGTGTGCCGTCCCCCCCCTCCGCTCTCCCCCCCCCTCCCAGGGCCCGCTCTACCTGAGCCCTCATCCAGTCCGACCTGTTCGCCGCTGCAGCCGCCCTGATGTTAGCAAGGAGCTCCTTCATGCTTCCTCTCTGTAACTTTCCTAACAGCAGACTGACTCTGAGGAGGAGGATCCCTCCCCTTCCTGCTGCCTGTCTCCACCCACCTTGCAATCCTTAAACGGCCATACACAAAAATGGCATGTTGACTTTATTCATGCCAGCCCTGCGCTGATCCCTTCGTTCATAGCTGCGGGCTGTTCTTTCTCTTTGGTTCCTTCACTATCTCACCCAGAATACAATTTTCTTCTCCTTCTTTTCCAAACCTATCTTTTTTTCTTCTTCCCATTTGGTGGTTTTTGAATATCTGTTTTTTAATCTATGCTCAGTTTTTCCCTTCAATTGACCTGGTGTATGGGCTTTTCACACTCCATCAATAAAATACTATACATTCAATATATATTACTGATCTCAAGTCACAGAAATTTTGGCCCACCATCACCCACATTAGCACAATTACCCTGGTGAATCTACAGTGCTCCCTGCATAAGCGTGCGCAGCCTATTGCATTAGCGTGTGCACCTCAAACCAAAGCTCAAACACACGTGCGTCTGTGTGTGTGTGTTTGTGCGTGTGTGTGTGTGTGTGTGTGTGTATATATATATATATATATATATATATATATATATATATATATATATATATATACACACACACTTACTTTTCTGCTGACAAGCCAGGCAGGGTTCACATTGATTTTAATATTTAATATATAATGTTATAAATTATATAAATTATATTATATATAAATTATAAAAATATATAAATTATAAATATATATAAAACGCACTTACTTTTTTTTTTAAGTCAGGCAGGGAGGGTTTTGGTCCATCGTGTGTCTGGCTACCAGTGCCCCTGATTTAGTCAACGATTATTGGTGGCTGTAATTTACAGATCTAGAAGATGTATGTTTGTTGTGCTCGCCTCAAAATTCAGAATGATACCACGATCGTTCTCATTAAGAACCGCCATGAAAGAGTCCAAGGAAACCCTAGTCCATAGGAGGAGGATGTCGTCTATATATCTGGCCCACAGGACCAGCTCCAGCCTGTCTAGGGCATAGACGACATCCTTCTCCCACTGGGCCATGAACAGGTTTGCCAGACTTGGGGCATATTTGGCCTCCATGGCGACACCCTTGATCTGTGAAAAAAAGGAACCCTGGAACCAAAAGTAATTATGCTCTGTAGCAAATCTTAACAGTTCCATGATGTAATTCCTGTGTATGGGGAGGAGTGTTGAGTCCCTGGACAAATAGAGCTCTACTGCCGTTAAGCCCAAATGGTGTGGGAAGCAGGTGTAAAGAGCGGACATGTCCGCAGTGACCAAAATGAGATAGATCATCATGATATTGTACCTTCTCCAGTAATTTGATCGTGTCTCTGGTATCTTGTAAGTACGATGGAACAAGTATGACCAGAGGCTGGAGGTAGTGATCAATATATTTTCCTATTCTGGAAGTTACAGAATCAATGCCGCTTACAATTGGGCGTCCAGGTGGGTTTACGGGGTTCTTATGAATCTTGGGTAATTGGTAGATAATTGGAATACGTGGTGCCAATGGTATCATGAAATCTCTTTCTTTTTTGTTTAGAATGTTGAGGGCGAAACCCTCATTCACGATCTCAATTAGGGCCTTCTTGTATTTCAAGGTTGGATCTCCTGGTAGGGGACTGTAGGTAGTACGATCCTCTAGGAGATCCATCCAACCATCACCCACATACGGCACCTGATTGGAATCAGGAACAAACTGCATTTTTGTCGGGAGCAGTGATTTTAATAATGCTTAAAGTGAAACAATAAAAGTGTAATATTCCTTTAAATTTCGTACCTGGGGGTGTGCATAGTATGCCTGTAAAGGGGTGCATGTTTCCCGTGCTTAGAACTGTCCCTGCACAAAGTGTAATTTCTGCAGGAAAAAAAGTCATTTAAAAGCACTTGCGGCTATAATGAATTGTCGGCTCCCCGTAATACAGAGAACAGTCATTGATAAAAAAAAAAAAAATGCGTAGGGTTCACCCCAAATTCAATTACCAGGCCATTCAGGTCTGGTATGGATATTAAGGGGAAACCTGCGTCAAATTAAAAAAAAAATGACGTGGGGTTCCCCCAAAATATCCATACCAGACCCTTCAGGTCTGGTATGGATTTTAAGGGGAACTCCATGCCAAATTTAAAAAAAAATGGCGTGGAGTTCCCCCCAAAAATCCATACCAGACCCTTTATCTGAGCACCCAACCTGGCAGGCCGCAGGAAAATAGGGGGGGACAATAGAGCGCCCCCCCTCCAGGACCATGCCAGGCCACATGCCCTCAGCATTGGGAGGATGCTTTGGGGGTCTGTGACCCCTCAAAGCACCATGTCCCCATGTTGATGGGGACAAGGGCCTCATCCCCTCAATGGTGGTTGTGGGGGTCTGTGGGCGGGGGCTTATCAGAATCTGGAAGCCCCCTTTAACAAGGGGACCCCCAGATCCCACCCCCCCTGTTTGAAATGGTAACGGGTACATTGTACCCCTACCATTTCACAAAAAGTGTAAAAAATGTTTAAAAAACACACAGACACCGTTGGGATAAGTCCTTTATTAAAATAAAAAAAAAGATTCCAGCGGTGGTAATCCACTCTTGGTATCCAGCGATGGGTGATCTCTTCTCTGGGGTCCAGCGATGGGTGATTTCTCCCGATGACATCCAGCACAGCGCATCCTGTCTCCACCGGAGACACCACGGGAATACCGGCAGCCTGATAGGTCTTAGCTGAGGAGGACGGGAACACCCGTCACCTGACCCTGCCGCCCTCTGACGCAAGGGGGAACCCGGGCTTCCCCAGTGATGTACGAACCCCGGAGAAAAGATCACCCATCTCTGGATACCAAGAGTGGATTACCACCGCTGGAATCTTTACTTTATTTTTTTATTTTTAATAAAGGACTTTTCCCAACCGTGTCTGTGTGTTTTTTAACAATTTTTTACACTTTCTTTGTGAAATGGTAGGGGTACAATGAACCTGTTACCATTTCAAACAGGGGGGAGGGGATCTGGGGGTCCCCTTGTTAAAGGGGGCTTCCAGATTCTGATAGGCCCCCCGCCCGCAGACCCCCACAACCACCGGCCAGGGTTGTGGGGATGAGGGGTCCCCAAAGCATCCTCCCAATGTTGAGGGCATGTGGCCTGGTACGGTTCAGGAGGGGGGGCACTTTCTCATCCCTCTCTTTTCCTGCGGCCTGCCAGGATGCATGCTTGGATAAAAGGTCTGGTATGGATTTTTGGGGAACTCTTTTTTTTTTAAATTCATTTTTTTTTTTTTATTTGACGCAGGGTTCCCCTTAACAATTTTCAGACCGGACCATTTTGCTGGCTTAAGACCAGACCACTTTTTGCGATTCGGCACTGCGTCGCTTTAACTGACAATTGCGTGGTCATGCGACGTTGCGGTTTTTATTTTTTGCGCTATAAACAAAAAAAGAGCGACAATTTTGAAAAAAACACATTATTTTTTACTTTTTGCTATAATAAATATCCCCAAAAATATATAAAAAAACTTTTTTTCTCCTCAGTCGATACGTATTCTTCTACATATTTTTGGTAAAAAAAATTGCAATAAGCGATTATTGATTGAGTTTGCGCAGAAGTTATAGCTTTTACAAAATAGGGGATAGTTTTATAGCATTTTTATTAATATTTTTTTTTTACTAGTAATGGCGGCGATCAGCGATTTTTATTGTGACTGCGACATTATAGTGGACACATCAGACATTTTTGACACATTTTTGGGACCATTATCATTTATACAGCAATCAGTGCTATTTAAATGCACTGATTCCTGTGTAAATGACACTGGCAGTGAAGGGGTTAACCACTTGGTGGCAGTGTAGGGGTTAAGTGTTCCTAGGGGCGTGTTACTAACTGTGGCAGGGCGTGGCTGTGATTTAGTGAACACTTATCTCTGCTCCAATCACTGGGAGCAGAGATCGGTGTCACTAGTTGCTAGGCAGAACGGGGAGATGCTGTTTACTTCCACATCTCCCCGTTCAGCCTTCCCGTGAGACGATCGCGGGTATCCCCATGGTGATCGAGTCCACGGGACCCACGACCGGACTCACGGGGGTCCCGACCGGCGCGCGCGATGGCACAGCGGCAATCTTAAAAGGGACGTACCTGTACGCCCTTTTGCCTGTCCGTGCCATTCTGTCGACGTACATCGTCGTGGGCCGGTCGGGAAGTGGTTAATATCCATACCAGACCTAAAGGGCCTGGTAATTGAATTTGGGGGGAACCCCACACATGAATTTCAATGACTGTTCTCTGTCGCCAAGTCGTATGAGCTATCATATCTGACCATATGATCACTGTGTTAGGAAAATCCTCCATTAAACGCAAAACATCACATTTGACGTCTCTTGTTAAATCGATCATGGTCCGCACTCCCAAATCGTTACCTCCTATGTGTATTACTAAAACGTCTGGAGGCCTATCCTGTTGCACATAACGCTGCACTTCGGAGACCATTTACCCCATAACATCCCGGGAAACCCCAACCACTTAATGCAAACCTCCCTTCTCGCAAAACCCAACTGCCTGCCCCTCGGTCTGGCATCACCCCTCCGTGCCCTCCAACACACATAGGAATGGCCCATTATCCAGACCAATCCAGGCTCCGAATCTGAAAGTAGAACAAGAAAAACACCAACCATGATAAAACATGTTCCAGCGCAAACACAAAAACCCCCACATACGCCACTTACATCCTCTGCCCTATCACAATCCCACCACCAAATGAGGCCGGACGTACGACTGGAACCTACGCAAATTCCCACAGACCAATTCTTTTTACAGACTCCACATCCATCTCCTAGCCACCCCTGTTGCCGTCCCTATCCTAAAAGAGGGTGCCGGAAACTCCATCTCCTCTAAACCCAATGCCCGCAAGCATTTTCTAAAAACCATCCCAAATTGAAAATGTGACAAAGGGGTGTCGTCAACATGCACTAAAAATGGGCCATCACCTGCCGGACCAATGTCCAAAAATCCTTTAATGGCCCCTACTGGGCACAGTTCTGAATCGTAAATAGGATAAACTTGAACCAACATTCCCTTTCCTATTTGATCAGTCTTTGATCTGCGCAACAGTAACGACAAACCTTCCTCTCCCCATGTCACATCATGCCACTCAATACCACTTTTTACTTTCTTGGAAGGACTGACCAGTTCACCTATTCTAAAGGCCCCAAAAAATGCCATCAAAAACGTGGCTTTGAACAAAACAAAGTCATATTCCGAGGAACACACCTCCCCCAACCTCAGAACAATCCCCAACCTGACAATCCAGAACTGACACTAGGCAGACTCTATGTTTAAATAGGGCGCCGTGCACCAGAATTCGTGGCTGCGTATGTTTTGTGCATGTGTGCGCGCTAACGTGCAGTCGTTCATATGGATGCACCATTGCGCATGCCTGCTCCGAACCTAACTTGTCTCTGTCTATGGCTCTGCGCATGCACAACGGGAATTGACAGCTGCTGCATGGAAACAAGCGCTTGCTGTATGAGTTCTTTGACATTGCCCCCTCCTTAAGGGCAGCCTCCCATTTGAGCCAACTTCTCCGGGTAAGAACGATGAAAGGCCTGTATAAGTCTTTGGGCATGGAGATTTGCCTCAGGCTCCCAGGAATTTTCCTCCAAGGCTGATTTTATTGCCAAAAGTTTACAGTCCCCCACATCGTCATTTTTTTCTGATAAGCCACATGGTGCATTAAAGACCTCGTCGCTGGGACAGGATGGTCCCTACAGCATTCTCTGATGCATCCACCTCTAGGGCATATGGCAGAGCAGGATCAGGATGTTTCAGTACTGGAGCAGAGGTAAATAATCCCTTTAGCCTGTCAAATGCAACTTGAGCTGCTGCAGTCCATTGGAAACCGCTTTGTTTCTTTGTGAGTTGTGTAATGGGTGTTATGATACCAGAGACATTTTTAACCTCCGTCGGTATGATTCTTTCTGGTTTGCTGAAAGCGGTACAATTATTTATTATTAGTTTTATATTGTAGACCTGCAATTCTTAGGAATAACTCACTTAAATCTGTCCAAACCAGTCTAGTAGACATCCCGGGTATGATGAACACAAAATCATAAATTAAAATATAATAAACAACTACAAAAATTATTAAATAATTTAATCAAATCAAAAACACTGAAATTTGCTCAGTTGCAGAATTGTCGCTGTCATTAGATTTAGTGTTTGAGGACGAATTTCCCCACAAATTACTATCACTTAATTCTGCAAGTGATTCTAATTTATTATCGGTGTTTTCTAGCTGGTCTAAAACCACTTTTGACATAAAGGGACACTTTTTGGTTGCTATGGACAATCTCCAGTTTCCAGGCAGAAAAAAATCTATTTATTATATAAAATGACATGCAGGGCACTGGGCAGACCACTAGGGACAAAGGGGATGTGTATTTTTTTTAAACAGTACTGTAATCTGTAAGATTACAGTACTGTATGTGTTGTGTTTTTTAACTTTTTTGAATTTGGTGCCGATCTCCGCTCCCGTGCGTCGTAACATCGCAGGGAACGGAGATCAGCAGCACTCGGGCACTGTGTGAATCGAGCGAGCAGACAGTTCGCACACACAGTGGGGAGACATCGCAGGATCCAGGGGACAAGGTAAGTAACTTCCCCCTGTATCCTGCAATGCAAGCCCGAGTCTGGCTCGGGGTTACCGCTTTTGGTACTGAAGTTCCCGCCCCGAGCCAGACTCGGGATTACCGCCAGGGGGGTTAATACATTTTCTGTAAAAATTGGAAAACCCGATAAAATGTTGTACACCTTTCTTATTGATTGGGGGTGGCCAAGACATAGCTGAGATCTTCTGAGGATCCATTGCCATACCCCCAGTTGATATTACCAGGCCCAGAAAGTGAATGGTCTGACGTTCAAATTCACATTTCTCGGCCTTTGCATAAAGTCTGTTCTGTCTCAGTCTGTGGAGAACCTGCTTCAGAAACTGAGAATATCAGAATGTCGTCCAGGTAGACAATCATGAACAAGTCTAGGAAGTCCTTGATAATGTTATCAACGAAATGTTGAAAAGTGGCTGGTGTGCTGCAGTCCGAATTGTATAAGGAGATACTCAAAGTGGCCAAAACGTGTCCAGAATTTTTTTTTGCAGAGTCTCTGGAACAGCTCTGGAATCAGAGGGAGAGGATAGCAATTTTTGACAGTAATTCTATTCAATTCCCTGTAATCCACGCATGGGCGGAGGGAGTGGTCTTTTTTATCAATGAAAAATATTCCTGCACCAGAGCTGGAGAAGAGGAGTGTCGAATGAACCCTTTCCTGAGATTCTCGTTGACATATTCCTTAATCCCTTGTCAACTGGCTCACGCCGATATACGTCAGCAGAAGGGCACGTAGCCACGTACAGGCATATTAACGTACCTGTACATTGCCCTTTAAAATGCGGCATTGTGGGCATGCACACGCGCCCACCACGAGCTCCGTGAGTGTGATCGCGGGTCCCACTGACTCGATGTCCGCGGGGATACCCGCGATCGTCTCACGGAGAGGAAGAACAGGGAAATGCTGATGTAAACAAGAATTTCCCCATTCTTCCTAGTGACAGGACACTGATAACTGCTCCCTGTAATCAGGAGCAGTGATCAGTGTCGTGTCACACGTAGCCCATCCCCCCTACATTTAGAACACATCCCTAGGACACACTTAACCCCTGCAGCACCCAACTGGTTAACCCCTTTCGCTTCCAGTCACATTTACACAGTAATCAGTGCATTTTTAATCGCACTGATCGCTGTATAAATGTGAATGGTTCCAAAATAGCGCCAAAAGTGTCCGATCTGTCCGTCATAATGTCGCAGTCACGATTAAAATCGCAGATTGCCGCCATTACGAGTAAAACAAAAATAAATAATAAAAATTCCATAAGACTATAACCTATTTTGTAGACGCTATAACTTTTGCGCAAACCAATCAATAAACACCTATTGCGATTTTTTTTTTACCAAAAAATATGTAGAAAAATACACATCAGCCTAAACTGAGGAAAAAATATGTTTTTTTATATATTTTTTGGGGATATTTATTATAGCAAAAAGTAAAAAAGAATGTGTTTTTTTCAAAATTGTCGTTCTTTTTTTGTTTATAGCGCAAAAAATAAAAACCACAGAGGTGATCAAATACCACCAAAAGAAAGCTCTATTTGTGGGGAAAAAAGGATGTTAACTTTGTTTGGGAGCCACGTCCCACGACCGCGCAAATTTCAGTTAAAACGATGCAGTGCTGAATCGCAAAAAACGCTCTGGTCTTTGGCCAGCCAAATGGTCCGGGGCTAAAGTGGTTAAGGACCAGGAGTTCAGGCTCTGAAAGAGGAAAAATTTACTCCAAATTTAATTTTTGCCCCTGGTAACAGTTCAATTGGCAGTCATAAGCCTGGTGAGGGGGAAGAGTGTCTGCTCTTTGCTTGTCAAACATGTCCAGGAAGTCATGGTATATGGATGGGATGAGTTCTTGGGATTCGGGTACGGGTTTTAGGCAGCCAATGACTGGAGCCGCATGGTGGGAGACATTGAGACAATTCTGGAGACAATAAGAAGACTGGAAGATCACCTTGCAGGTAATCCAATTATTTGGGGGTTGTGGGCTTGCAACCATGGCATCCCCAGAATGATCGGGAATAATGGTGAGGAGATGACATCCAGGCATAACAGTTCTTGGTGGTACGGCAAGATGTCAGCGGGCAGAGGTTGAGTATCATGGGTGATAGGTCCAGATTTGATGTTTAACCCATCAGCAAGCCATATGGAAAGTCTCTGTTATTTGGGTTGCAGTGGAATATTGTGTTGCTGGGCAAAGGCATGGTCAATGAAGCAGCTACAGGCACCTGAGTCAATTATAGCCTGAACCCTGAGTGCCTCTTCTGGAAGCTGTAGTAGGACAGGAACAGCAATGTGAACAGATCTTGTTATAGTTAATGCACAAGGATCGTGAAGAGGAGAGTCAAACTTACGGGTCTTGTTAGGGCACATGCTTGCGTAGTGGCCGACTCCTCCACAATATAGACAGAGGTTATTCTAGCGGCGACTTTGCTTTTCTTCTGGTGAAATGGTGAGAGAAGCAGGCCTATCTGCATTGGCCCTGGGGCCTCAGTAGTGGCAGTAGGTAATGGAGGAGCAGGGATAGGTGGACTGCTAGATACTTTAGGCAACATCCACATGGGACGGAACTTGTTCTCTCAGATCTTCGCTCCCTTAGACGACGATCGATCTGGATGGATAGTTGGATAAGGTTTTCCAAAGAACTGGGAATCCCAACTTGAGCCAGCTCATCTTTAAGTGCTTCAGAAACTCCTAGGCGGAACTGGTAGCAGAGAGGAGCATTGTTTCATTGTGTATCAGAACTCCACCACTTAAAGTCTGTTACATAGTCCTCCACCAGCCTACGACCCTGCTGGAGGGCATGAAGGCTTGCCTCAGCCATTGTGGTACACTAGGGGTCATCATATAATTAGGCCATTTCATTCAGAAAAGAGTCCATAGTGTTCAGAAGAGGGTTGGCCTGTTCCATCAAGCAATGAGCCCAGGCTTGGGGTTCTCCCTGAGGCAGCGAGACGATGAACCCCACTTTAGTGCTTTCCAGTGAGAAGGTGCATGGTTGCAGCAAGAAATATAACTGGCAGGCATTCCTGAAGGCACGGAACTTGCTGCGATCCCCCGAGAACCTCTCAGGAGTAGGAACTCGGGGGTTCTGGGGATGGAACCACTACTGTGGGTACTGATGCTGTGGCTGCTGAAACAGAGTGCATAGGTGCTGTGGCTGTCTGATGCACAGAGGTGCTTGGAGATAGAGACTACTCTTTGCTCGAGTTGACAGTAGCCATCTTGTAGGCCCTGGACCATCTGGGTGAGGGCCGCAATCTGCTGGCACAGTGCTTCCAAAGGTGAGGCCCCCTTTAGGGCTACATGTGGCTGGATTGTACTGTCATGTACCTTACAGCGGAGCTGAGATGATGAGGGTGGCCTCTTGCACAGTTCATGTCCAAGCACCCCTGGTGGTGGAGACAGGGACTACTGGGGCAACGAAAGGGTGCAGGTGCCTGCTGGCAGAAGGCTGAAGCTTGGAGACACAGGAACACCTGTCGGGAAGACGTGGAAGCTGATCACCAGACTTGTTCAGCGGGAGCCAGGTAGGTAAGTACAGATTCAGGATCAAGTGTATATCAGAGTCCATCAGAGTCCATAACCCTAAAAATATATTACTCAGTGGGAATGGAGTGAGAATAGGGCACAGGACTCGCCGAAACGGCCTGAGCGGAACACCCACATAAAGGTTGCAGATAAACATTGGTGTATTCTGAGAGCTTTTAACCTACTGCCCATAATAATAAATTAAACACTTCAGCCCTGGAAGATTTGGCTGTTCAATGACCAGGCCATTTTTTTCGATATGGCGCTGCATCGTTTTAACTGAAAATTGTGCGGTTGTGCAATGCTGTACCATGAAGGAAAAAGCAAAGAGAGGGGCGCCTCTGGGTGCAGTAGTTTTAAACAGTGCAATTTATTATGAGCATGTGTTTTAACAACTCACATTTTGGCAGTTATTTCAGGCATGTAGTAAAAAAGTGTCCAGCAGGTATCATCAGATCAGTCTCCTCTGTGCATGGGTGTCATCCTCCTCGATTAGGTGTCTCCATAGACCGCTATGATAGAAAAGCCGGCAGCGGTGGGGGAGTTTCCTCAGAGCAAGGCTTGGTCCGCAGAGGGTTCAGGGCACATCCGGATGACGTCACTGGCAAGCGACGCACGTTTCGTGAGCGTACGGGCTGTGTTAGTGTGACAGCCGCGCTCCTTCATCAAGCTTAGTGATAGGCAGTGGACAAGTGGAATATATGCTATTGGTGAGGGGGAGTGGCCAGGACAGGGGAGTGTCATTGATGGTCAGCAAAAAACACACACAGAGGTGGCAATGTTACACATGATTGGTAGCAGAAAATGTATATACAGTCGGTATTTAAAATCAATAGTAAAAACAATAATAAAAACAACATCAAGAGCAAACAAGGTGAAAATAAAATCGAGTGTGCTTACTAATATACAGAAAAAAAAAAAAAGAAAAAAAAATATTAAGGGGAGGCGGCAGGAGGGCGGAGGAAAGGCAAGAGGGAAAGGGGGGGAGGGGGGATTAAGGAACAACAAGGAACAGACAAAGCTATGGAAGGGGGTGGGGAAGTTTTTTAAAAAAGGAGAGGACGTACAGATAGTGTATGATATATATAGTTTGTTTGTGTTTTAGCCTGCAGCATAAATGTGCACATGCATGTATGAGCATATACACCCATGATCTGCAGCAAAATATAAATAAAAGCATAATGGGAAAGATGCTTCTGAAGCTTTGTGAGTCATCAGTGACATCAAAATCGAACAACCTCTCACCTTCAGAAATACATGCACTAAACCTCCTTATAAATACGGATGACCTGATAATCAAGTCGGCCGACAAAGGAGGTGGCCTGGTGCTCCAAGATAAATCTGACTACCTAAAGGAGGCTTATAGGCTCCTTTCAGATGAGGCAACCTATATGAAATTAACTAAGGATCCAACCACTGACTTCTCCAAAGAAGCTGAAGTACTGATCACAAATGCACTTTCAGATGGTATCATTTCAAAAACGGAAGCCTCGTTTTTAAGAAAAACCTTTTACCAGATACCATATTTTTATCACCTACCAAAAATCCACAAAAGCCTTACGGATCCCCCCGGCAGACCAATAGTAGCGGCAATGGATAGTGTCACAACAGGCTTCAGCCTATATATAGATCAATTTTTACAGCCTATTGTTCTACGCCTACAATCCTACATTCGTGACGGAATACAACTAATGGAACAACTGTCCAATTATAGGTGGGAATCGACCTATGTATGGTTGTCTTTGGATGTATGCTCATTATATACCTCCATTCCCCACAGCTTTGGACTCATGGCCCTTGAGCAATTCTTATCCACAGAACCTTTAATCAACATGAGACAAGCAGGGTTTATAATAGATGCCGTTAGCTTTTGTCTCACACATAACTACTTTTCTTTTAATGGGGACTTCTTTCAACAAATACAGGGCACGGCAATGGGAGCTAATTTCGCACCCTCATATGCCAATCTGGCAATGGGATTTTGGGAAAACAAGTTCATCTATCAAGATAATCCGTTTGCCGCAAACATAATTTATTTTGGTAGATATATCGATGATATAATCATCATTTGGGACGGTGCTCCTGATCTTGTCACCCCGTTTGTCCAGCACTGTAACAATAATCCCTATGGGCTGTCGTTTACGTCAGTCACCAACCCCCTAACTATGGCCTTTCTGGACTTAGAATTAGGACATGAAGAACATACCATTATCTCTAAAAACTATTATAAACCCACAGCTGGCAACTCTTACCTACACTTTAGGAGTTGCCACTACCCCAACTGGATCACTAACATTCCAAAAGGACAATTCTGCCGTCTCAGACAGAATTGTACAAAAGAGTCTGATTATACCGAGCTTAGCCTTATCCTAAAAAATAAATTTATAGAAAAAAAGTACCCTACCAACCTAGTAGAGGAAGCATACGAACACTACCTCAAAGGCAAGCCTCCCAAAACAAGCCGACCGGCGATGGATGGCTGCAGTAGGTTCATAACCACCTTCCATAATAAACATAAAGATATGGAAAAGGTTTTGAACAGACATTGGGGCATCTTACAGCAAGACCCTCACCTGAAAGCCATTCTCCCAGCATATCCGAAAGTTACCTATCGCAGGGCTCCCAACCTAAAAACGAAAATTGCCCCGAGTAAATTAAAGTCAATCCTATCCTCCCCGTCAGTTTCACTATTAATACCTCTCACAGGCATGTATCAATGTCGGAAGACCCTTTGCAAAACCTGTGCATTTGTTGAACATGGGCAAAAATCCTTTACTACTAAAGGCAAAACCTATATGCTGAAAGATTTTTTCAACTGTTCATCTGATTTTGTAGTTTACGGTCTCAGTTGCCCATGTGGCCTCATGTATGTAGGTCGGACCATCAGGACACTGAGACAGAGGTTCGGTGAACACAGAAGGCTGATAGAAGGAGGTATTGACCCCCATAGCGTTCCAAGACATTTTTCCAAAAATCATCAGGGATCTACCAAAGGACTTAAAGTTCACGTTATTGAACAAATCCCCAGATCCCTACCAGCAGCTGAAAGATTCAAGAAATTATGTGCCCGTGAAACATACTGGATTTATACTCTGGACGCACTATCGCCAGGAGGGATTAACGAAAGCATTGAAATTGCCACAATTTTATAAGATTCTTGCTTTGATTTTAGGCCCCTCCCCCTTATCCTCTGCTCCCATCCAACTTTAATCTAAAAATGAGAATCAAAGTTTGAATATTTAAACTCAAATAATCTTTTTTCTACTAATAATAATAAATCTTCTCCTGTATTTGTATATCCATTTATTCATACATACTGTTTAGATTTTATTATTATTATTCCTCTTATCATGTACACATTCTATAACTGCTATCTACAATACCCATATGTATTTTTATATCTTTTTATTTATTTATTTTTTGTCCCCGTTCATATACTGGGGCCAATTTTTTGGATAGAGGCCAGTTGGCCT
The DNA here is from genome assembly GCA_028564925.1 of Lithobates sylvaticus. Taxonomy (NCBI): domain Eukaryota; kingdom Metazoa; phylum Chordata; class Amphibia; order Anura; family Ranidae; genus Lithobates; species Lithobates sylvaticus. The sequence goes on from CM053031.1 coordinate 313,420,370, forward strand.
ACCTGCATGTCTTTGGATTGTGGGAGGAAACTGGAGTACCCGGAGGAGGCCCACGCAGGCACGGGGAGAGCGTGCGGGCTCTGGGCGGGTGGTGTCGTGGTGGGGATTCGAACCGGTGACCCTTCTTGCTGCTGGGTGGGAGTGCTGGCCACTACACCACTGTGCCGCCCGCTCATCAGTACAAGTATTCTTAACCTACCAATTAGCCTATTTAATTTAGTAATTTTATCATCATTTTTATATATATATATATATTTTTAATATCATTTGAGTGTGTATGTATGTGTATATATGTATATATGTATATGTGTGTATATATATATATGTATGTATATATATTTATTTCCTTTTTTTTTTTTTTTTTTTTATTCCTAGCATCTTTCCCATTATGCTTTTATTTATATTTTGCTGCAGATCATGGGTGTATATGCTCATACATGCATGTGCACATTTATGCTGCAGGCTAAAACACAAACAAACTATATATATCATACACTATCTGTACGTCCTCTCCTTTTTAAAAAAACTTCCCCACCCCCTTCCATAGCTTTGTCTGTTCCTTGTTGTTCCTTAATCCCCCCTCCCCCCCTTTCCCTCTTGCCTTTCCTCCGCCCTCCTGCCGCCTCCCCTTAATATTTTTTTTTTTTTTTTTTTTTTTTCTGTATATTAGTAAGCACACTCGATTTTATTTTCACCTTGTTTGCTCTTGATGTTGTTTTTATTATTGTTTTTACTATTGATTTTAAATACCGACTGTATATACATTTTCTGCTACCAATCATGTGTAACATTGCCACCTCTGTGTGTGTTTTTTGCTGACCATCAATAACACTCCCCTGTCCTGGCCACTCCCCCTCACCAATAGCATATATTCCACTTGTCCACTGCCTATCACTAAGCTTGATGAAGGAGCGCGGCTGTCACACTAACACAGCCCGTACGCTCACGAAACGTGCGTCGCTTGCCAGTGACGTCATCCGGATGTGCCCTGAACCCTCTGCGGACCAAGCCTTGCTCTGAGGAAACTCCCCCACCGCTGCCGGCTTTTCTATCATAGCGGTCTATGGAGACACCTAATCGAGGAGGATGACACCCATGCACAGAGGAGACTGATCTGATGATACCTGCTGGACACTTTTTTACTACATGCCTGAAATAACTGCCAAAATGTGAGTTGTTAAAACACATGCTCATAATAAATTGCACTGTTTAAAACTACTGCACCCAGAGGCGCCCCTCTCTTTGCTTTTTCCTTCTAGTTACTTGGAACCTGGTTTCAGTTCCTCACCGGAGGCAGCCCTGTGTTGTGGACTTTGTCATTATCCCCCAGCTTCTTGCTACCTCCCCACCCATCTAGGATTCCCCTCTCACCCCCCCCCTCCCCTCCCCCCCATCTTTTCTCCTAAATAGCACAACAAAGTACATCCTTTTAAATGTATTACTGTGGACTCTATTGCATAATATGCCAGAACAGCCAGTAATCTTTTTTGCCATGAGTTTTTTCTAACAATACATTTGACTATTTGCGCATTTACTTGTATAACAATGCTGTACCATAACAATATTGACATCCTTTTTTTCCCACAAATAGAGCTTTCTTTTGGTGGTATTTGATCATCTCTGCAGTTTTTATTTTTTGCGCTATACACAAAAATAAGAGCGCCAAATTTTGAAATATTTTGTACTTTTTCCTATTATAAATATCCCCAATTTTTTTTTAACCACTTCAGCCCGAGGATTTTACCCCCTTCCTTACCAGTGCACTTTTTGCGATTCGGCACTGCGTCACTTTAACTAACAATTGCGCGGATATGCGACGTTGCACTAAAACAAAATTTATGTCCTTTTTTTTAACCACAAATAGAGCTTTCTTTTGGTGGTATTTGATCACCTCTGCGTTTTTTATTTTTTGCGCTATAAACAAAAGAAGAGCAACAATTTTGAAAAAAACACAATATTTTTTTTACTTTTTGCTATAATAAATATTCAATTTAAAAAAAGTTTAGGCCGATATGTATTCTTCTACATATTTTTGGTAAAAAAATTGCAATAAGCATATATTGATTGGTTTGCGCAAAAGTTATAGCGTCTACAAAATAGGGGATAGATTTATTGCATTTTTTGTTTTACTAGTAATGGCGGCGATCTGCAATTTTTTCCGTGACTGTGACATTGCGGCGGACACTTCGGACACTTTTGACACATTTTTGGGACCATTCACACTTACACAGCGATCGTTGCTATAAAATTGCACTGATTACTGTGTAAATGTGACTGGCAGGGAAGGGGTTAACACTAGGAGACGCTGCAGGGGTTAATGTATGTTCCCTGGGAGTGATTCTAACTGTGGGGGGAGGGGACTTGCAAGGGGAGGAGACTGATCGGTGTTAATCTGTACTGGGAACACACCATTGGTCTCCTCTCCACTGACAGGATGTGGATCTGTGTGTTTACACACACAGATCCAGGGTCCTGCTGTGTTCCCGTGCAATCGCGGGTGCCCGGCAGACATTGCGACCGCCGGGCATGCACACCGGGTCCCGAGCGCTGCCGTGTGTGTGCATGCCCCCTAGACACCCGGGAATGGGAGGAGGTAATATGACGCCCACCCAGGATCGGAGATCCACCTTGGGAGCGTCATTTGACAATGCTTGGGTATTGAAGTGGTTAAAAAAAGCAAATTTTTTCCTCGGTTTAGGCCGATATGTATTCTTCTACATATTTTTGGTAATAAAAAGGGCAATAAGCGTCTACAAAATATGGGAAACATTTATGGCATTTTTATTATTATTTTTTTTTTTTTTTACTAGTAATGGCGGTGATCAGCGATTTTTATTGGGACAGCGACATTATGGCAGACAGATCGGACACTTTTTTGGGACCATTGACAATTATACAGCGATCAGTGCTATAAAATGCACTGATTACAGTGTAAATGGCAGGGAAGGGGTTAACACTAGGGGGCGATCAAGGGGTTAACTGTGTTCCCTAGGGAGTGATTCTAACTGTGGGGAGAGGGGACTGACTGGGTGAGGAGACCGATCACTGTTCATACTTAGTATGAACAACAGATCGTTCTCCTCACCCCTGAAAGCACAGAGATCTGTCTGTTTACATTGACAAATCTCCGTTCTGTCTCTGTGTGGAGCGATCGCAGGTGCCCAGCAGTCATCGCAACCACCAGGCATGCGCATCGGCTCCAGCCCTGTGGGTGTGTGAGTGCCCCCTAGTGGTCAACAGGCGAACTGACGTACAGCTACGACGGTTCCCCCAGGGGAGGCAAACTGCCGCAGTACAACTGCGGCGGCTGGATGGGAAGTGGTTAATATACCATTATACTAAAATAAGAACAACAAACAGTGGAACAGTTCCCTCTAGTGGATGACAAAAGGCAGATACCTCCCAGGGAGAATCTGCCACATAAACTTTAACCCTTTCGCTGCCAGGCCCTGTGCTCCATTTTGTACACTCAGGTGGCCATATCATTTTTGCAATTTTTCCTTTGCTTTTTTATTTTTCACTTATGGTTTTCAAGGTTTGTAAAAGACCCCCCAAACCATATATTTTCTGAAAGTGCATGACCAGTAGTGATGTCCAGTTCATGAACGAATCGTTCTTTTGAATCGATTCTTTTCAGTGAACTGGATGAGTCGATTCATCTGAGTGAACTGATCCGTTTGAAACAGTTCACTATGCACTCAATACATAGCAGAGCATAGCAGGCCTGCTAAATGGTAATATGATCCTAGAGTGAGAGAGCTCGGCCCCTCCCTGCAACCAATCAGCGACAAGAGTCAGGAGTGCACACTAAACCGAGTTAAAGAATCATACGAGTTATTAGAACTCAGTACACTGAAAGAACCACGAGTCCCCACCAGAACAAGATGTAGAACAATACACTGAATCAGTGATCAGGGAGCAGTATACACTACAGACTGCTTTCAAGACAGAGAGGACAGAGTCATGATAAGAAGATATCCTCATTCAGATTAATTATTTAACCCTTTAGTATTTAGTTGGTTTATCCTAAAGGAAATATGCATGTTAAAAGGGAAAAATATCCCTTCTGGGACATGTGTCTAATTTAGTAGCTATATAACTGAATGAGAGAGCAGTCTCATTTTTATAACACAAAAATACATTTTATCCTGCCTTATAGTATATTTTTCTGCCGTCTGCGTAATATTGTTCTGCGTTCTGGTCCTGAGATTTCCATGCCCCTTGGATTTTTATTTTTTTTGGTGTGGTGATAGCTAACGTGTGAATAAATCATTGTTTATGCGCATGCCCTACGCACATTTATTCACATGCAGATATCAGGGTCAGTGGGGATGGTTTTAGTTTTTATTTTATTTATTTTTTCACTTAACAATCCCCTATGTGATAGTTTGTTGAAGTGACAGGTTCTCTTTATTGCATCTGGGGTGTGTTATATGATCATATGAGTATAGGATTGTGCTCAGTAACCTGGGTAGCAGGTGTTCTGTCAGATAAAGCAATCTATAGGTGCAGCCAATATTGTCACTTATGGTGACGCACAAACAGTTGTGTAAACGCTAAGCCTGTTTTTGTGCGTGTGAATTGCATTCTGATGGTCCAACTTCACAGTTAAGATTGATAGCCATCAGATTTGTCCGTAGTCTTTACAGTGCATAATGAGGCCCCTTTTACACTTGTGTGACTTGTCCTGCGACTTGGGACTACAAAGTCGCATGACAAGTGGTACCCCACGATTTCCAATGAGTACCATTCATATCTGTGCGTCTTCCAGTCACAGCGACTTCAAAGTAGTCACTGCACTACTTTGGTCTGATTTTGATGCGACTTGAGGCAGAGACATCAAGATTACATAAGTATTTCTTCAAGTCGCATCAAAATCTCATCAAAGTCACAGTAAAAATTGTGGCAAAAATTGCATGACTTTCAAGTTGCTTTAGTGTGAAAGGAGCCTAAGGCCCGGTTCACACTGCTGCGATGCGGGAGATCGCATATGATTCGCACCGCACTGCAGTTCAAATCATATGCGATCTCTGTGCGATGCAAATTCAGCCATACAGATAGTATGGCTGAATTAGCATCGCATTCGGCCCAAAATCGCACAGGACCCTTTTTTCGGTCCGCAGCAGAATCGGATCGCATGGTGTTCTCACCATGCGATCCGATTCCTGTCCGAGTTTGCAGATCGCACTGCGATATGCGAACTGATATGGGGGTGTCATTAAAATTTCACTGACACTCCCAGCAGCTCGCATAGGGCAGTGTGAACTGCCGGCGGGAGACATGCGGTGCGGGAACCCGCAGTAGATTCGCAGCGTTCCCGCACCGCAGCAGTGTGAACCGGGCCTAACGATTGGATTTTACTATCGTGGGTACTTCGCCCGCGGTAGTAAAATCCAAATTTTTCCTGTGCATGCGCTGTAAAGACAACGGAAAAAATGTGATGGCTAGCAATGTTAACTGTGAAGTTGCCCCATCAGAATGAGGTTCACATGCACAAAAATCCGCTTTTCATTTACACAGCTTTTTGTGGGTCAGTCTGACACAACAACAATAGGATTGGGCTCTGAGAAAGGAAAATACAAGAAAAAACCTCCCCAGGACCTGCCAACCTTCTGTGAAGAATCATTCTTCTCATTCTAATCATTTAAGAAGGTTGAGTCAGAGCCGTGGTTCACTTGCTTGTCAGTAGACTCAGCAAGTGAACCGAAGAACCGAAGAATCGATTCATTGAATCGGTTCATTTCAGTGAGTAGTTCGAAATGAACCGATTCAGTTAAAAGATCCGGACTTCCCATCACTAATGACCAGTAGAATAAAAAGAAGGTATTACTGGTTTCTAAGGTCCCACGATATTTCTGCAAATGTTTGTTAAAACAATATTTTTGCAAAAATATATGATTAGCAGATAAATACCCAGCAAATTTTACAAAATTCCTACTAAATATATAAAAGCTTGACCTGTATTGAGTTAATACCAATGTTTTTAACTTTTAAATTGCGCCTTTTTGTGAATTGGTGAAAATTGAACAGATGCAATAGGTTAAATATACAAATTTCTCTACAAATCTGAAGGTTTTAATTTTTCCCTTACCATTTTAAGAATTAGGGAAAGACCCCTAAAAACCATACATTTTCTAAAAAGCATATGACCTCTAGAATAAAATTAAGGTGCTACTTATTTTTTAAACCCTGTTGTATTTGCCCAAATGTTTATCAAACCAATATATTCACAAAAAATACCATAAGACACAGCAAATTTTACAAAATTCCTGCTAAATCCCTTACTAAATATAAAAGCTTAACATGTATGAAGTTAATAAATAACAAAATTTGTAAATTTCAAATTGCGCCTTTTTGCAAAATGGTGAAAATCGAACATACCCAAGAATTTCTCAAAATATCTGGAGATTTTCATTTTTCACCTTACAGCTTTCAGAATTTGTAAAAGACTCCCTAAAAAAAACATATTTTCTGAAAGCATATGACCCCTACAATAAAAATGAGGTGCTACTGATTTTTTAGACCCTGCGGTATTTGCGCAAATGTTTATCAAACCAATATATTCGCAAAAAATACACTAAAACCATTATTAGCAGATAAAAACACAGCTAATTTTAGAAAATCCCTGCTAAATCCCTACTAAATATAAAAGCTTAACATGTATGATGTTAATAAATAACAATAAAAAAATATTTTTACATTGCGACTTTTTGCAAAATGGTGAAAATCGAAGTACGCAAAAATGTAAATATCCAAATTTCTCAAAAAATCAGAAGGTTTTCATTTTTCCCTTACAGCTTTCAGAATTTGTGATAGACCCCCATAACCATATATTTTCTGAATACATATGACCTCTAGAATAAAAAGAAGGTGCTACTGATTTTTTAAACCCCGTGGTATTTGCGCAGATGATTATTAAACCAATATATTCAAAAAAAATACACTAAAACCATTATTGGCAGATAAAAACACAGCTAATTTAAAAAAATCCTGCTAAATCCTTACTAAATATAAAAGCTTAACCTGTATGGCGTTAATAAATAACAAAAAATGATTTTTTTACATTGCGACTTTTTGAAAAATGGTGAAACTCGAACGTACACAAAAATGTAAATATCCAAATTTCTCTAAAAAGTTTTCATTTTTCCCTTACAGCTATCAGAATTTGTGAAAGACCCCAAAAAACATATTTTCTGAAAGCATATGACCTTGCGCAAATGTTTATCAAACCAATATATTTGCAAAAATGCACTAAAACCATTACTAGCAGATAAAAACACAGCTAATTTTACAAAAATCCTGCTAAATCCAAACTAAATATAAAAGCTTAACCTTTATTGAGTTAATAAATAACAAAACATTTCCATTTTTACACTGCGCCTTTTTGCAAAATGATGAAAATTAAACGTGTGCATAAATGTAAATATCAAAATTTCTCTAAAAAAATCTGTAGGTTTTCATTTTTCCCTGATAGCTTTCAGAATTAGTGAAAGACCCCCAAAAAACATATTTTTTCTGAAAGCATATGAGCTCTATAAAAAAAGAAGGTGCTACTGATTTTTACGTTTGAAAATTTTATTAAAGTTTTACAAACTTAACAAAAAGATATCCAATACAACTGCATAACAATGTGAAGTATACAGGCATGTCATTGAACAGATAAGTACAATAATCACATTCGCTCGGCAATGCAGCCTTGGATGTCGTACCAGACAACAGGTACCCGTCCCGTCTGCCCAGGGAACAACCTGCCCCGGTACACCAGCTGATCTTCAAAAGAAATCCGAATTGGGGATACTCCGCGACTCCCAAACTCCCAGGAGCCCCAAATGGGATCCTGCTGCACCCCAGGAGCTGGGAGTACAGAGACGCCCCAATGTTTATATGGCTAGGTCCAGGATCAGAACTGGAGTGGCGGGGCAAAGCTCTTCACATATTGAAATACAAAATTCAGATGTAACATACTATACCGGTCAGGCAATGCACAGGAAATAGCGGTTCGCCAAGAGAGGCGACAGAAAAGGATAGAGAAGCACAATGGGGAGGGAAGAAACGTGTGAGGGGACAGGAAAGACGAGAGGAAGGTGGTGCTCTGTCTGTCAACTTGAACAGTGCCTGATCTAACTGCCCGGAGGTACTCCCGGTATAAGGGAGATATTGCAGAGGGTAGCCCAGGGTTCCCAGATGGCTCTAAACTTCTCGGTAGTGTCATTGAGCTTGGCAACAATTTGTTCCTGGACCATGACCCAGGTTACCTTACGTTTAAACAACCTAAAAGAGATGGTATCTGCCTTCCAGGCTTTGGCTATTTTGACTCCTAGGCATAGAAACAGTGCTAGAGCCTGGGAGGCTTTGGATAACTCTGGGATAGGGAAATTAAGCAACGCCCACCTAGGGTGAGGCATAACAGTGGTACCTGTAAGCGAGCTTATGGAACGGAATACTTTCTTCCAGAACGACCGTATGCGAGGACATGTCCACCACACATGGACCATAGAGCCCTCAAGACCGCAGCCTCGGAAGCAAACTGATGATGTACCTGGAAAAAGTATTGCCAGCCTGGAAGGGACATAATACCACCTCAGTAAAACTTTCAAGCTGGCTTCAACAAGGGAGACATTGAGGATACCTTTGTATGCTCTTGTAGAGGCCCGATACCATGTCGCAGTGTCCCAGGAGTCGTCCAAGTCATCCTCCCAGGCCCTTGCATAAGAGGGTATAGACTGTTTAGTCATAAGTGCCGTATAGATCAGTGAAATGCCTCCCCTCTGATCTGCCGTGTTGATACACCAGTGTTCAAATGGGGTAATGTTAGGTGGCAGCGGTTTGGTGGTCCAGATGGAGTGTAAGAAGTGGGAAATTTGTGTGAACCTATAAAGTTCTGAGTCGGGCATGTCCAATTTCTTCCGACAGTGTTGCAATGTGATGGGTCCTGAGTGGGAGAAGAAGTGTCTGATACGATACAGGCCCTTGTCAGTCCACCATTTAAAGGCCCCAATGTCCATCCCCGGTGGAAAGTTGGGATTATGAAAGATGTGCATTAGGGGTGTCAGAGGAGAGATTATGGTATTAAGGGAGAAAAGTTTGGTACAAAGCGCTATAGAGTGCGATAGGGTGGGAGCCATGACAGCTGGTCTATGTTTCGGGGAACATCCCAAAAGGAAGTCAATAGTATGCAATGGTGTAGCCTGCCTTTCCATACTAAGCCAGTCTGGTTTATTATAACTAGAGTAAGCTAACGTTATTTGTGCCAGCCGAGCCGCCTGGTAGTAAGCCCAAAGGTTGGGAAGACCTAACCCTCCTTGCGTCTTTAGTCTGTAGAGCGTATCCGAAGGACATCTGTAGCCTTTCTTACCCCAGATAAATCGTAGTATGTCTGACTGCGTTTTAGTGAGGAAACTTTTGGGCAAGGGTATTGGCAATGAGCGAAATAAGTACAAGAGTTTTGGTAGCAGGGTCATTTTTACCGCATGAATTCTGCCCAGCCAGGATAGACCACATCTGGACCACCTCTCCACGTCCTGCAAACATTTATGCACCATGGGGGGATAGTTTGAGCGGAAGAGGCCTTCAATATTTGGGGTAAGCTTGATACCCAGATACGGAATCTGGTTTGTAGCCCAGGCGAAAGTAAAATTATCTTTGAGTTGTTTGAGGAGATCCGGCGGGAGAGTTACATTCAGAGCCAGAGATTTGGTCATATTAACGCGTAGTCCTGACACCCCACTAAATTTCTCCAGGGTTTGAAGTATCACAGGCATGGAGATCAGTGGGGAGGTGATGAAGAGAAGGAGGTCATCCGCGTATAACGCGCATTTATGCTCGTGGGGGCCGCAAGAAACCCCTTTAATATCAGGGTTTGATCGAAGGGCAACGGCTAAAGTTTCGATCGCTATCGCAAAGAGAAGCGGCGAAAGAGGGCATCCCTGTCTGGTACCCCTGTCTATGGGAAAGGACTCCGAGTACCTGCCCAGAAGGCGCACTTGTGCCGATGGAGTGGAATACAGGGAATCTATAAGATTAAGAAAGTATTTGCCACATCCCCATCTCCTAAGGATCTCAGACAGGTATGCCCAGTCAATCGAGTCAAATGCCTTGTGTAGATCAATTGACAGTAGAAAACCTTTTTGTGCAGGGTTCCCATCCCAATGAGATTGAAGCAAAGAGATTATATCCACTGCCCTTCTGATCTGATCCGGTCCTTGTCTCCCAGGGATGAAGCCTACCTGATCCCTGTGAATGTATGACGAGATAAAGCTGGAAAGGCGGTTGGCAAGTATCTTAGTCATTATTTTGACATCATTGTTAATAAGAGATATGGGGTGATAATTGCCAACCTCACTAGTGTCTTTATCTGGTTTCGGTATTACCGATATGTATGCTGCATTTAAATCCGAATTTAAAGAGGCCCCATCCCCGAGAGAGTTGAACATTCTGGTTAAAGGAGGTGCTAGGCAATTCCCAAATTTCTTATAATAACCCGTGGAGAAGCCATCAGGACCCGGTGAGGAGCCCAATTTAAGGTTCTTAATAGTATCCAGGACCTCCTCTTGTGTGAAGGGGGATTCCAAAAGTTCTATATGTGCCTTATCCATCACGGGCAACTTAAGGTTATTAAGGAACCTATCTCTCCCGGCTGCGGATGTGCTGGGGTTCTGTTTATAAAGATCAGAATAAAACTGTTTAAAGGTGTCCATTATCTTGCTCGGGTTCTGAGACAGTTCCCCCGAGGTTACCCTCAGTTTGGGGAAGGCTTGAGTGCGTGGTTTAAGGGAAAGTTTAGTTGCCAGTCTGGAACCAATCCTATCCTGTTGTGCGTAAAACTTGGCCCTAGTCCATTTAAGATGTTGCGCTGCTGACGTGGTTAATTGCATATTTAGGAGAGCCCTTGCTGTGTCTAATTTGGCTAGTGAATCTAGATTGGGGTTACGTTTATGTTCTTTTGCCAATTTCTGAAACTCCTTCGTAAAGTCTCACTGTATCAGTTCTGTGTTCCGCCCTGAGTTGTGCCGTTAACTGAATCAGTTTACCTCTGATGACCGGTTTATGAGCCGCCCAAACGATAGAAGGAGAAACCCCATCTGTCGCGTTTAAGGTAAAGTACTCTTGGATGGCAGATTCTAGTAGAGTGCATTGAATAGGGTCGTTCAACAGGGTTTCTCGTAGGCGCCAGCGTGGTCGGTTACCGGTGCCCGTCGGTTTACATGTGGTCAGCGCAACTAATGAGTGGTCCGAGAGCGACGAGTCAATGATTGTGGAGTTCCTACTGAGTGGAAGCGTGGAGGCCCTGGTGAAGATGTGGTCTATCCTGGCAAAGGAGTTATGTGGAGCTGAAAAATGTGTGTAGTCTTTAGTACGCGGGTTGGTCTCTCTCCAAACGTCTATCAGGCCTGCCTCATTAAGTATTTCAGCTATTTTAACACTCTGTTTAGAAGGACGCTTGGGTTTAGACGCACCGTTTGCCAGCTTGTCCAGGGAAGAGTCAAATGCAATAAAAACCGTCCCCTTAAGATGTTCATGTAGTGTAGTGAGCAGAGATTCCATAAAGGATTTTTGCCCTTTATTCGGTGCGTAGTAGGATACAAAGGTGTAGAGTTCTCCATCAATGAAACCGGAGACTAGGACATATCGACCCTGGGGATCAACAACAGTTTCAGGTTGGGAGAGGTTTATATGTTTCGCAAAGCAGATGGCGACCCCCTTGGATTTATTCTCCGCGGAGGCCAGGAAGAATTGTGGATAACTGTGGTGGAGAAAAGTGGGCTTGTAAGTAGATGGGAAGTGTGTCTCCTGCAGCAGTAGGATGTTGGCGTGCATTGAGTGATAGCATTGGAGGATTTTTCTACGTTTGATTGGGGAGTTAAGGCCCTGAGTGTTGTGTGATATAACCTTCAAGGTAGTGGGCAAGGTATGAGAATCAGGCATGGATCAGAGGGGAATGATCTATACAATCCTTATGGAACTTACCCTTCCATGTAGAGATAGACGGCAGAGTAAAACCTGATGGTCCTGTAGCAGGGAACCCAGAGCCTGAGAGAGACGACCGGAGAAGTCCGTGCAACCTGCTAGCACCACTAAGAGCAATCGAGAAGAGAGAGAGAAAAGAGATGAGTGGGAGAAGGAGAGAGGGAAGAACAAGAACATTAATAACCTGCTGATGAATCATTCCGGTACGAGAAGAGTAGCTCAAGAAAACAAAGGGGCCCCCTGGTCCCTTCCCACCCCCAGGTCGGTTTAGAGTCACCAAACCTACCATAATCCCCATGGTTCCGGATTTTCCAAATGAAGAAAATCCGGAATAGGATCTAGGTACGCCAAGTGGGTTCCTGATCCAGTCGAGGCGCATTGGGTCCACCACAGCCCCCCCCCACCTCAAATCTGTAGCTACTGAGGGGCAAAAACATCCCCATCATCTATAAGTGCCGGAGTCCCCTGTAGAGACTAATCCCCAGTCAACATTAAAGTTTAAGCATGTGAAAATTATGGAAAGGGGTCTAACAATCGCCAAACTTCCAGGGGAAGTAATTGTATGGAGTTAAAAAAAAAAAGAAAAGAAAGGGGGGACAGGCTAGTAAGCCGAATTCCCCCAGGCAGCAGGGACAAATAAGGTATTCAACCTATTACACTGCATGCTCCCCTCATAATGAGAGTAAATTGTATTCCCTCTACCAGTAAGTCAGTACCCCAATATCATGAAAGGTAAAAAATAATTATTATCAACTTTAACATGAAAATAGCAACATGTATAGATGCTCGAACAGTTGGTGCAGTGGGGGAAGGGGGACCCCCCCCTTAACCACCCTCTACAAGGAAGAGGGGGAAAAGAGAAAGCCCCAACCTGTCCTTCCCCCAGAACATCACCCCAGAAGCAGAGGAGAAGTCCAGGTCAAGATCAAAAAAAAAAAAATTATAAGCAAATATGCTCAGGGTGGCATGGTTTCTTTGGATCTTTTGGGTCCCTGCTTCAGCCAGGATTGTTGCAGCAGGCTGGCAGGCGGGGGTCTTTTGGCGGAAGAAGGGGTCCCTCGGTTAGCTTGCGCAGGTGTAGGTTCCAGCAGTATCAGGCCGAGATGCGTAAGAAGTCGTTCACCTTCCTGGAAAGAGGAGAAGCAGAAATTCTTGCTTTTGAAGGAAAAGTTCAGACGAAGAGGGAATGACCACCGATATGAGATTTCCTTATCGAGCAGCACCTGCAGCAACGGCTTGAAAGAGCGCCTCTTCTGGACTGTATAAGGTGACAGGTCAGCGAATATTTGAATTTTGTGACCGAGTAAAGTGAGATTATCTGAATATCTGGCTTTCCTCATGACTACTTCTTTGACAGAATAGTGATGTGGTTTAACAATGACATCTCTGGGCAATCCGTCGGATCTGGGGGCCTGTAGTGCCCTGTGTGCTCTGTCAAGTTCCAGGTGGTTGTCCAGAATGTCAGGGATAAGGTTTTTAATCAAAGATTTAACTGCTTTATGGACATCCTTCTCAGATTCAGGGAGTCCCCGGAGTCTAAAGTTATATCTTCTGGATCTGTTCTCGAGGTCATCGATTTTTGAAAAGGCAGATTCCAATTGATCCTGTACTTCCTGTAATCTGGCAGAGTTTTGGTTAATCTGAGCCACTGCTTGATCAGCTTTTTGTTCTATGGTGTCCATCCTTACCCCTATTTGCTGCAGGTCAGCATGTAAAGATGCAGTAATTTGGGCAGCATTCTGAGCCAATCCTTTATGCAGCATGTGTGAAAAGGCTGTCATCATGGACTGAAAGTCAGTGGGGACAGGAATGTCTGCTTGGGCCTCACTCACTGTGAGCAACATGCCTGTGTGTGGATCCAGCAATGGGGATGTGGGATATCCTGGGCTCATTCTCCCCAAAAGGGATTCTGTGGAGGAGGGAGAGCTGACAGCTTGCAGGGGGGGGAAGTCAGTACCTGCATAAGGGGGATCTGTCTGGTCCTGGTCGGCTATGGAGTCCTCCTGTTGTTCTGAGGCCTGTAAGCCTCGTGTAGCCAACGCCATCTTGGCATATGCGAGGGGGTCGTTCGCGGCCGTCATTTGGCCAGAGAGGTCCCTCCGGACCTGGGATTTTGACATATCCCGGTGCCCCGGGTGTTCCCCTGTCAGGATGGCGCGGTGTGGGGCGGAAACGAGGGCTCCGTCGGCTCCGGTGGCTAGCGGTGGGCTGTGGTGGAGCGGAGCTCTATTAGCCGGCGGCCATCTTAGAGCTGCCGCGCATGCGAACTCGCGCTACTGATTTTTTAGCCCCCCGGTATTTGCGCAAATGTTTATATAACCAACATATTCGCAAAACACCATTATTAACAGATAAAAACACAGCTAATTTTACAAAATCCCTTCTAAATCTCTACTAAATTTAAAAGCTTAACCTGTATGGAGTTACTAAATAACAAAAAAAAAAATATTTTTACATTGCGCCTTTTTGCAAAATGGTAAAAATCGAACATACGCAGAGATGTAAATATCCAAATTTCTTAAAAAATCTGAAGGTTTTCATTTTTCCCTTACAGCTTTCAGAATTTGTGAATGACCATAATCCTGCAGGGTGCCGGACTATTTTTTTTTCAAGCCACATGATTAGAGCCTGAGGCTCTAATTGGCATGAAAAAGGTTGGGCTTGGGGCACAGAGCATTGCACCTGAACCCACCCACTTGTGACAATAGCAAATTAATATTCGGTATTATTATTATTATTATTATTATTGTACCGGTTTTATATAGTGCCAATATAGTTTGCGCAGTGCTTTACAACATGGGGGCAGACATTACAGTTGCATTAAAATTTAGTACAAGAGGAATCAGAGTCAAGGAAGGGTCAATTGATACAAAAGGTAATAGCTGTGGGGGGATGAGCTGATGGAGGAAGTAAAACAGTGTTAGGATAGGCTTCTTTAAAGAGAAGGGTTTTCAGGGATCGTCTAAAGATGGATAGATTAGGGGACAGTCGGACAGATTGGGGTAGGGAGTTCCAAAGGATAGGAGAAGCTCTAGAGAAATCGTGGAGGCGAGCATGGGAGGAGGTGACAATATTCCGGCTTCTCCTCCTGGCCAATCAGGAAGAATCAGGTTGAGGTCCGGAGCTGAGGAAGCCGTGGAGGGGTGAGTGTAGGGGATGTCACTGTGGAGAGGCTGGGTGTGGGCAGACCTGGGGGGTTTGTTTGCCACCCCCCAAAAAAAGTTTAGCACCACCTGCCACTGGATCTTTCTATGTTTTTTATTTATTTATTTATTTTTTTTACTTTTTACATTTTTTTTTTTTTGAGGGAGGGGGTCTTTGGTGAGATATAAGATGTCTAAACAGACCCCCATATCTATTTTTTTAAGACAGAGAAAAGGACTGAAGATAATCCCTGAAGATAGTCTCTTTCTTTGTAGCACTTTACTTGAATGAAATAAGGAATCTGTATAGAGATTCCTAATTCATTCATAAAATGACAGTCTGATACATAGTAATACTCAAATTTTCTATGATCAGCTGTCTGTGGGCATATAGGAGCTATCAGTAGTGATCGCTGCATGCGCCCACTCTACCACGGGGGCCTCCACAAGGCCCAACTTCACCCCCACCAGCACCGCTCCCCCCACCCCCTCCCATGATCTCCAGCCTTACAGCTCGTCGGAGCTCAGGGCAGGGAGAAGATACAATTGGCAGGAGGGGAAGGAGGGATGCGCTCTGAGCAGGGGTGGATTGAAGGGGTCAATAAGGGGGTGATCTGACTGGTGGGGTGGCACATCTGCACCCCCAAGCCCCATGCAGCACCTGAAGCTGGTGGGAGTGGAAGAGGAGGGATGCCGGCTAATGATGGTGGCTGCAGGGGTCCGGTTTGCTGAGGGTCAGATTGGGTGTGAGGGGTAATCAGTGCTGGGGTGGAAGAAGGGGGTGAAGGAGATAGGAGAGGAGAGTGGGGGGGGGTCCGTTTTAGGTGAAATTTAGTGGCGGGAGGTGGAGAGGCAGGGGACAGGTGGCATTGGTGTCTGGGGGTCATATTTTAGATTAATAACTCTGATCAACAGGATGTAATTCGCTGATTAGAGTTATAGAATTGTTCAGCAATGTCTGCTGAACAATTCTGCTATAAGTTTATGGTCAATAAAGTGACCATGAGCTTATAGGAGAGGGGGAAATTAGGTACATACGCCGTACAGACTTGGCCACCTGCAGGCACTTCTGTAGGTCTGTACGGCGTATGGACCTGGCAGTGATAGGGTTAAAGGATAAGGTCCAAGAGGGAAAATAAAGATGAAGGGCAGGATGAACCGGTAAACAGTTAGTGAACTATGAAGAAAAAAAAGAAAAAATCAGTGCATACAAATGTACAAAAGTAAATATACTGTATATATTGCCAGCTGAACACTGGGAGAAGAGTCCACTTCTCTTCAAGCAATAGTCAAACAAATTTAATAAGTGCAGCGCAATATAAAACATAAGTAATTTCCCTTTAATGAATCCATCCACCAATAGGTATTCTGGAGACACCGGTGTGAAGAAATGTAAATTAAACACCTAGAGTGACACACTCCCACCACTAGTACACAGACTGGCCGCACACCTCAAATAGTTGACCCTTGAGTGAACAGGATGGTCAAACAGGCTTGTCCCTCCTCAAGGTATGAATACTCCAAAGCTTCCAATTTCAGAAGGTTGACACACTCCCGGACCACATGAATAAAATATAAAAGACTAATAGTGCTCACTGTAGCAAATCACTTAGACTTTTAATATAAGCACTTCAAACATAAAACCACTTGATAACAAGCATAATCACATAGACATACAAACATCCGGATTATCATATACCATATAGCCCACCGGAGCAGGGATAGCTGCAGGTGACGTCAGTAGCAGCAGATCCACCTCCCATACGCGTTACGTCCAATGGGACTTCATCAGTGAGGGCGGAGCTGTCATGTCACCTGATGCAAATTCTGGAATCCAAGTACTCATGGAGACGGGAGATGCCTGCACTTTCTCGGCATGTAACATCCAGTTTTCTAAAAGAGATGCATGCGCAGTCACTCTACAGCCCGGCGAGCCAGGGAAGATAACATGTATACACTGGTCATCTGAGCCAAACACTCACAGTCTCTCAAATGTCAAGAAATATTACTCATTAAAAATTCATCAAAATAAAGGTTTATATAATAGATCCTCTAAAATTGTATGGGAGGGTGGGAGGGAAACCTCACAACAATGACTAGCATGATTCCCCATAGCAAGTGAGATATATGAACAGGGAGTCACCACACTCCCTTGTAAGGGGGAGCGTGAGAAAAAGGGATGTTTAAGTGCCAAAATCGATATCAACTACCACGTTATATATTTAAAAAGATTTGACAAAGTTTTATTTTGTACAAAAGGTATTTCAAAACCACATGTATGATATCATATACAGTAAATAACAATACATTGGACACTATCCAACCATTCTAGGCAAATAATGCGTACAAAGTTAATGGCTCATGGATCAACGCGTTTCTTCAGGATCCAGCAATGTTGGCAAAATCGAATAACGAACAAATAATATCATATTACTTATACAGTCTATTCTAATACAGTCTTTTATATATTTATTCGTAAGTGGCCCGGGAGTATATCAACCTTCTTAAATTGGTCGCTTTGGTGTATTCATCCCCCGAGGGGGGACAAGCCTGTTTAATGATCCTGTTCACTCAGGGGGTCAACTATTTGAGGTAAGCGGCCAGTCTGTACTGGTGGTGGGAATGTGTCACTCCAGATGTTCCCTTTCCTTCCACTTCTTCACACCGGTGTCACCAGAATACCTATGGGTGGATGAAATTTTAAGATTCCTTAAAGGGAAAGGACTTGTGTTTTATTTTGCACTGCACTTATTCATTTAGTTAGTGAACTAGCACTGAACAATCAGGGGACTCTAAATCAAAAAAAGGAGAGGAGATAAAGAAGGGGGAATACATTCCCATATGTAGCCAGGAGATGGCTAAATTGCCTGCGTTGTCAAGGGATACTTTACAGCATCTGCCACAGTGAGGCTGTTCCCTCTAGTGCTCACCCTGGATTTTGCTATGTTACATCCTAAATGCAGAGTGAGTGAGTACCTACAGAAGAGCGGAAGATCTTGGAACACATAGTCCAAAGAGCCCAGATCTACACTAGGGGCTGATCATCATAGACTACAAGTTCCAGCCGGCTGGAGAGAGAAAACTGAATGATGGGATAGGTGATAAATAGTTGGGGAGGAATTGCTCTTTTGGGACCATGGCCTTCAACTGGAAGCAGTGACATGGATGGTCAGAGGTGTGTGAGTTGATGTTGCGGCCTAGGCAGCAAGGGAAGCCGCTGGTGGGCATGTGTGAATGCATCCATCATTGGCAGCTCCAGTCAGCATGATAACAATTGGGAGGTCACCCTCATTGTCCGCAGCACAGATCCGGCTGAATCATGGTGCTGCAGGATGTGTGGTTGAGCATCTTTCCCTGATGAGAGCATCCGCAGGAACCTGCTTCAGGATATTCTCGCTATTCCCTTGGGCCTTGTATCATCTGGATTAGTGAGCAGGCGGAAGCCCACACTCTTTACACCCCGAGACATTGCAGGCAGACACCGTTACTTTGCAGGGAGACACTTTACATTTGTAATTACATTGGGTGCCATTATCTAAGAACTATACTAGGCCCTTGTTTAAGCAAGCAGATGACCCTGAACATCTGCAACACAAGAATTACTACACTTCTCCCCCCTCCCTCCACTAAAGGGACATTGGGTACCATACCTGTCCACATTAATAGGGAACTCTTTTTAGAGACCAGGGTCTTATATATTGTGTATAATCTGTTGTAACCTTTTGAGTATCTGTGTTTAATTTGGGGTTGTGGCATCAGGGGGCAAAAGGGAGTAGTCTGACATAAAACTGGTCATTCTCCTTCCCTTTTCTTACCTGTGGCCAGGCATTAATCAGGCTACCGACTGCTGCTATCTTTTCCATTGAAACTCTATGTTCATAATTTTCTTGTTTATTTATGCTGCTAAGAGTTTGACAATAATCTCATACTTGCCTACGTCACACCTTGCTGATTTGTTTAACTGCAGAACTCTAAGTAAAAGAATTACTTGATTACTGTGTCATTATCTGGTGTCTGTGTAATTGGAATGATGCATTGATTTTCAGAAATGTGGTGTGTCAAAGGTGTGAGGAGACTTGCAAGGTCAGGCAAACATTGGGGTCAAATATATTTAAGCCGCCCTCATAGGGGTAGTGCTATGCATATATATTGCAGTAAAAGAATATCAAGAATCAAGGTGGTCGTGACTGTTGTCGAGAATGGCTTCCAGTATTCCTCGCCGAGTGCCAAAGGGGTGACACAGGTCACTTTGTTCCCTCTCTGCCAGATGAAGATAAGGTGTGGGATCTCAGGGATGTCAGAGGTAAAGCAGCTATGAAGCCAAGACGCTTAAGAAGGGACTCTCTCTCAGGAAATCTGGAGAAGGAATAAGATGTGCTTTGATAAGGGAAGATCAGGTGAAAAGGAAATGACCAGGGATATTTGATTCCCTTATGGCTGCAGTAGAGGTTTGAAGCAATGTTTCTTCTGAGCAGTAGCTGAAGAGATGTCCGTGAAAATGTGGACTTCGTGGCCCAATAAATGAATGGAAGAGGCCTCCCTCGCCTTTTTGCATAACGCTCTCTTTAACTTTACAAAAGTGTGGCTTTACAAATATGTCTCTTGGATGGCCATTAAGATGAGGGGTTGTTAAAGCTCTATGAGCTCGATCGATTTCCAACTTGTGTTTCAGTAGCTCAGATAGCAGCATAGTAAGGAGGACATCTGTCACAGATTCAGGGAGGCCTTAAATCCAGAAGTTGTACCTGCAGGACCAATTTTCATACATTTTTGCCAGAGGCTCATCTACAGTGCCTTGCGAAAGTATTCGGCCCCCTTGAACTTTTCAACCTTTTGCCACATTTCAGGCTTCAAACATAAAGATATAAACTTTTAATTTTTTGTGAAGAATCACCAACAAGTGGGACACAATTGTGAAGTGGAACGAAATCTATTGGATTTTTGAAACTTTTTTAACTAATAAAAAAATGAAAAGTGGGGCGTGCAAAATTATTCGGCCCCCTTGCGTTAATACTTTGTAGAGCCAGCTTTTGCTGCGATTACAGCTGCAAGTCGCTTGGGGTATATCTCTATCAGTTTTGCACATCGAGAGACTGAAATTCTTGCCCATTCTTCCTTGCAAAACAGCTCAAGCTCAGTGAGGTTGGATGGTGTTTGTGAACAGCAGTTTTCAGCTCTTTCCACAGATTCTCGATTGGATTCAGGTCTGGACTTTGACTTGGCCATTCTAACACCTGGATACGTTTATTTGTGAACCATTCCTTTGTAGATTTTGCTGTATGTTTGGGATCATTGTCTTGTTGGAAGATAAATCTCTGTCCCAGTTTCAGGTCTTTTGCAGACTCCAACAGGTTTTCATCCAGAATGGTCCTGTATTTGGCTGCATCCATCTTCCCCTCAATTTTAACCATCTTCCCTGTCCCTGCTGAAGAAAAGCAGGCCCAAACCATGATGCTGCCACCACCATGTTTGACAGTGGGGATGGTGTGTTGAGGGTGATGAGCTGTGTTGCTTTTACGCCAAACATATCGTTTTGCATTGTGGCCAAAAAGTTCGATTTTGGTTTCATCGGACCAGAGCACCTTCTTCCACATGTTTGGTGTGTCTCCCAGGTGGCTTGTGGCAAACTTTAGACAAGACTTTTTATGGATATCTTTGAGAAATGTCTTTCTTCTTGCCACTCTTCCATAAAGGCCAGATTTGTGCAGTGTACGACTGATTGTTGTCCTATGGACAGACTCTCCCACCTCAGCTGTAGTTCTCTGCAGTTCATCCAGAGTGATCATGGGCCTCTTGGCTGCATCTCTGATCAGTCTTCTCCTTGTCTGAGCTGAAAGTTTAGAGGGACAGCCAGGTCTTGGTAGATTTGCAGTGGTCCGATACTCCTTCCATTTCAAAATGATCGCTTGCACAGTGCTCCTTGGGATGTTTAAAGCTTGGGAAATCTTTTTGTATCCAAATCCGGCTTTAAACTTCTCCACAACAGTATTACGGACCTGCCTGGTGTGTTCCTTGGTCTTCATGATGCTCTCTGCGCTTTCAACAGAACCCTGAGACTATCACAGAGCAGGTGCATTTATACAGAGACTTGATTACACACAGGTGGATTCTATTTGTCACCATCAGTCATTTAGGACAACATTGGATCATTCAGAGATCCTCGCTGAACTTCTGGAGTGAGTTTGCTGCACTGAAAGTAAAGGGGCCGAATAATTTTGCATGCACCACTTTTCAGTTTTTTATTTGCTAAAAAAGTTTAAAATATCCAATAGATTTCGTTCCACTTCACAATTGTGTCCCACTTGTTGGTGATTCTTCACAAAAAATTAAAATGTTATATCTTTATGTTTGAAGCCTGAAATGTGGCAAAAGGTTGAAAAGTTCAAGGGGGCCGAATGCTTTCGCAAGGCACTGTAGCTGGTTCTGGAGGTCAGTATTTTGATTGGTTCTACCAACTTGTAGCATCCAACTTATTTTCGATGGTGTGGACACGGTCTCCCAAGTCTCTGAATTCTTACTTTAGAATGGCTGTTATTTTCTTGGTAGAGCCTAATCTAATCTTTTCAGCATCAGAGTTACAATAACGTGAGACAACCAGTCATTGG
This sequence comes from Lithobates sylvaticus, assembly GCA_028564925.1. Taxonomy (NCBI): domain Eukaryota; kingdom Metazoa; phylum Chordata; class Amphibia; order Anura; family Ranidae; genus Lithobates; species Lithobates sylvaticus. Next base: position 313,442,085 of record CM053031.1, read on the forward strand.
CTACACGGCAAGGTGTATCACATATCACAAAAGGAGGACGAGCTGTATTATAATGTGAAGTGTGGAGAGTTTTTAAAAAAAATAAAAGTTTTCAAACGGAACTGGACTATGTGGAACTTCTATTCTCTTACATATGTCCCACTGGCTGATTACCATTGAGCAACTGGATAAGAGATTGACATAAGGAGACTGTATCTTGATTCAATGCTGATTTTACTAGGATTTGCGGTGAGTTTAAACTCCAGAGGGGAGTGTGAAGCACTGGTGACGTGATTTGGTGGAAGTGTGCACAATCAACAGTCAAATACCTACCTGCATCCCCAATGTGTGGACTTTTTACCCCCCAATACCCTTATATTGTCGTTTAAATATATATTGCCAGTAGTCTGATTTGAAGAGCCCATATAGCACAATAGAGAGTGTGATATATATATTTCTTTATTTTATTATATCATTTTATTTTCTGGTCATGTAGTATGACAGATGAGCGCTGCTGGTGAAAAGATTTATATGGGTTATGTGACTACAAAATTTAATTACTATAAAGAATTATTGTAAATGTTTTAAAGTAAGCAGCAGCTATAGGGTGATCTATATATGAACCATATTGTTCGCTTATTTTTCTTTTTTACACTGTCCATTGCGCTGAGATAAGGGGAGAGGTGTAATAGTAGCGCCTGTCATCTTTTTCCTTCTTTATTAATAATGCAGAGAATCTGGCTATGATGATGGGGTTCCAAAAGTACATTGGTTGTGTTGCTGGTGGTTGGGTCACAAGGAGCTCTGGGGAGGCCTGCGGACTGTTCTGGCTGGATATCAGTTTCCCCAGTCTAATGAGGAGCCTGTGGAGAATAGGGCTTTCTGCCCGGGTATTCTCCCTCACAAAGGGTTGTTTGTGGAAAGGCGCGGGGGTGGGCAAATTAGAAGCCAATGGGTCCCCTGGCTGTGCTTGGATCAGCAGTTGTCAACCAGATTGCGGCAGAGCTCAGATCTCACACAGCCACCATGGTCAGCTACAAGCATGCACCCAGGGAAGTATACTTCTAACAAGATGGAATATACATTATTCACTTTTGAATATTACTCACAATTATTGTGCACAGCAAAAAGGTCATTGTATTTGTAATCAATGAATATATTTTACAAATTGTAATCTAATAATATGGGGCCCATTAGTGACAGAAAGTTGACAATCTGCATTTCGAAAAAACAGTGCATGTATCTCCCATATATGCACCTTTTTTTAATAAGCAACTTAATCAACCTGAATTTGTTGCCTTAAAAAAATGATTTGCTTGAAAAGCTGATATATTAGAATGGCATGCAAAGTCCACCTTCATGCATATCATTTACATATTAATACTCCAACACAGCAAACACTAATCATATCAACAGGGTGGTTTATGGATACATTTTTTTAAAATAAAAAGTTATACTTACCTGCTCTGTTGCAGTGGATTTGCACAGAGTAGCCTCCTGCATGGGGGGCTATGGGGGCACCTGAGCTGAGCCACAGCTCCGTGCTTCCATTTACATGGAGCTGCAGTTTGGCCCCATCCGCTCTCTCTCCTGATTGGCTAACTGACTTTGATTGAAATCCATGGGAGCCAATGGTACCACTGCTGTGCCTATGCCCATTAGGAGGAGAGTTCCGGACAATGGAGGGAATTGTGGACATCGCTGGACAGGGATGGGGCTCAGTAAGTATTAGAGGGGTGCTGGCGAGGCTGCTACACACAGAAGGTTTTTAAACTTACTGCATAAAATGCCTTTTGCCTTTACAACTTCTTTAAGTGTAAACTTCACTCTTCCCCTTGAAGGGTAGTAGTAGTGGGTATAGTGAAACCTTAGGTATCCTATTTATGGTTAGCTGAAAGGTTGGATCATATGGAGGAAATACTTTTGACATTATATGAGTGTATACAATACTGCATGGTGCAGATGCTGTGTCTCACTAATTTAGGAACCCATCTGCCTGACACATTTTCATTTTACCATGGTATATGTGTTTAGATTTTGCATGAATACAACAGTCATTCCAATGCCGCGTACAAACGAAGGGACTTTTCCCGCCGGACCTAGTCCGGCGGACAATCCGCCAGACTTTCCAGCTGGCTTCGGCGGACTAAAAAGCAAACGGACTTGACCACACACGATCAGGCTAAAAGTCCGGCGGTTCACGCGATGACGTACAGCACGTACGACGGGACTAGAAAACGAAAAATACTAGAAGAATACTTGATACTGAGCATGCGTCCTTTTTGGTCCGCCGGACCATACTACAGACGGCCGTATTGTCCGCCGGACTGCCAAGTCCAGCGGATAGTTTTAAAACAAAACTTGGAAAAAAAGTCCGTCGGAGGCCCACACACGAGGGGATTATCCGGTGGACTTGGTCCAGCGGACAATCCCGCGGGATAATCCCTTCGTGTGTATGCGGCACAAGAGTATAAAGCTCTAGGTTATAGTTTCCTTCATTTTCTTTATTTGATTCTTATTATTTGCTTATGTGTAAAGCCGCGTACACACAATCGGACTTTCCGGCGGGAGGGGCTCCGGCAGACTTCTTCTTCTTTCCAAAGTCCGGCGGACCTAGTTTGAATTTTTTTTTTGTAAATCTTTTATTTATTTCATAAGGCAAAAGAAGAATAGCATTACACAAAAATAAACAATACATCTTTTTCAGACAGTTCATAGTAAACATAAATGATTATTTCTGCAGTATGGATATATCTGGCTTCTATTTCTCATCTTAAATCATATATTCCAATCTCATAAGTAACATATTAAGCCTCTCCACTGCTTACTCTATTTCTACCAATCAGCTGGTCCCTTTCCTTCTTTACTATTACTTTAACCTTTACTTTTTCACCATACCATAGGTATCTATTACTACAAATTATCCCCTATTATGCTATACTTCTTGCTTCACATTTTACCCCATTTATTCAACCCGAATCCGAAAACCCGAAACGAAAACCAAAAAAAAAATAAAAAATGAAGGTGAATGGTGACGGGAAGTTCTTATCCATTGCTCTCTAATTTACCTTTCTTTAATCTATCATATGGCTTTCGAGCAGGATCCGTCCCTCATTAGAAAATATATATATATTCCAAGCTGTCCAAGTCTCAATATATTGTTTCCTTTGATGGCGTTTTGTGAGGATTAAATCCTCCATTTTCCTAATTTCCTCTACTTTTTTGAGCCACATACCAATAGATGACCCTTGTGTGGATTTTCAACATAAAGGAATACATGCCCTAGCGGCATTGAGGAGATGACAGAGGACTGATTTTTTTATAGGTTCTACCTGGTATATTTGATGCCTGGAGCAGGAAGAGAGCAGGATCATTTGGTATTATTTGTTCCGTAAATTTTGAGCTATTTGTCTAATCTTCTATATACATAACCAGAATGTAAAATTGTTCCCTTATCCTCTTGGCATCTCCAGCACTGATCCGATAAAGAAGGATATTTCTTTTGTAACTTTACTGGGGTTTGGTACCACCTAGTGGCTACCTTAAAGTTTGTCTCCTGTACCCTGGTACTTATACAAGAGCCATGTGCAAGATTAATAATATTCTGTCGTTGGATTACTGTAAATTTACGTCCAATGTCTATCTCCCAAGCCCTAACGCATGGCATCTGGTAGTCATCTAATGGCCTAATCAATATCTGATATACAGTTGATAAAACAGCCAATGGTACCACTTCTGTGTCTATGCCCATTAGGAGGAGAATATCCCCTCTTCCATACAATATGTCTCCAACCTAGTAAGGTTTTGACTGGAGCTGGTAGAGACCTTAAAAAATAAGTTAACTGGATAGCTATCCAGCAATCTAGTCCAAAAGTCCCTGTTTCATCTGTTAATTCTAGCATCGACGGCCATTTATTATTAACCAAAAATGAGATGCTTGAAAGTGGCCGTGTTGCCTTATCAAGCAGAAAACTGGGTCCTGTAAACCTGGGGAGAATGCTGGGTTCCCCAAGATTGGATATAGTTGGGAATGAGTTGACATAAGGGAATATTTTGCAAACAGTAATCTACATATCCGCGCAGTCAGACCCCCTAATGGATGTTTTTTTATACTCTCTGGCAATGGCACCTGGCACCATGGTGCCCTGGTGAGTAATATACTGCTCTGAGCTTGCTCCAGGCCTGGCCATAATTTTTTTTTTTTTATGTCGATTCCAATATATTAATCTTGTTAAATGTATCGCCTGTTGGTATCTCCGTATATCGGGCACCGCTAGACCCCCATACATTTGAGGGTATGAGAGTTGTTGTCTATTCAGTCTTGGTATTTTATGGGCCCAAATAAATTCAGAAAACATTGTAGACACCTGATCTAGATATTTAGAGGGGATATAGATTGGCAAGGCCTGAAGAAGATACAGAAATTTGGGGAGAATGTACATCGTGACGATGTTGCACCTCCCAAACCACGAATGCAATCCCACATCCCATTTATTGAGTAATTTCCTTGTTTTGTTTAATAATGGTGGGAAATTAAGGTCAAATACTAGAGACATTTTAGAGGGAATATATGTCCCTAAGTATCTCAGGGCAGTTTTAGTCCACTTAAATTTAAAGTTAGTCTGAAATTCTGCTAGCTCTAGACTCCCCATCTCTCTCTAGTTTGAAGTTTTGACTTAAAATTGTCCGCCGGACTGCTGATCTGAATTAAAATTGACCTGCCGTCTGTGTGCTAGTCTGCGGGACTTTTGAAATAAACGGACTTGCAGACACACGTCGTAAAGTCCGTTCATTTTGAACGTGACTCCAGGTAGATGGGACTAGCAAAGAAAGTCAATGCCGCCGCCACGCTCGGCGAGATTTACACCTCGCTAGCCCCGTCACCTGGTATGGATTTAAAGGGGAATCCCTACGCCGAACAGCGTGGGGGTCCCCCCAAATCCATATCAGACCCTTATCCGAGCATGCAGCCTGGCCGGTCAGGAAATGGGGTGGGGACGAGCGCCCCCCCCCACCCCAAAGCACCTTGTCCCCATGTTGATGAGGACAAGGGCCTCTTCCCGACAACCTGCGGGCGGGGGGCTTATCGGAATCCAGGAGCCCCCTTTAATAAGGGGTCCCCCAGATACCGGCCCCCTACCCTATGTGAATGAGTATGGGGTACGATGTACCCCTACCCATTCACTTAAGGGAAAAAAGTGTAAATAAAAAACACAATTTTTTAAAAATACTTTATTGTACAGCTCCGGGGGTCTTCTTCCGTCTTGGGGGGTTTTCTCGCCGGACTCCTCCGCTATCTTCTGCTAGCTCTTTTACTAGCAGAGGAGCCCGGCTTTCACCTTCGTCCCCGCCACCGTCGTCTGGGGGTCTTGTTCCGCCTTCGGGGGGTCTTGTCCCACTCTTCTGTTCTTGCCGCCGTCGCTGTCGCCGCCGCCTTCTGATTCTTCTTCTTCTTTCTTCATCCGATGTTGACTCTTCGCTGTCTCCTCTTTTAATGGCTCAGATGTGTTGCACTGCCAGTTATATAGGGACAAGGGCGGGGCCACCGGCTCATGTCACATGGTGACCCCGCCCTCTTATGATGTCACAGTCCTGGAGGATGCTGGGACTGTGACATCATAAGGGGGCGGGGTCACCATGTGACATGAGTCGGTGGCCCCGTCCCTTGTCCCTATATAACTGGCAGCACAACACGTCTGAGCCATTAGAAGAGGAGACAGCGACGAGTCAACATCGGATGAAGAAAGAAGAAGCAGAAGGTGGCGTGGCGGCGGTGGCGGCGGCAGAAGAGCGGGACAAGATCCCCAGACGACGACTTATTAAAGGGGGCTCCCGGATGCCGATAAGCCCCCCACCCACAGACCCCGACAACCAACGGCCAGGGTTGTAGGAAAGAGGCCCTTGTCCTCATCAACATGGGGACAAGGTGCTTTGGGGTGGGGGGCCGCATGGCGCCCCTTTCCCCAGGGCACCCCCCATGTTGAGGGCACGCGGCCTGGTATGGCTCAGGAGGGGGGGAGCGCTCGCTCGTCCCCACCCCCTTTCCTGAACGGCCATGCTGCGTGCTTGGATAAGGGTCTGATATGGATTTGGGGGGATTCCCTTTAAATCCATACCAGGCGACAGGGCTAGCGGCGGCATTCACTTCCTTCGCTAGTCCTGTCTACCTGGAGTCACGTTCTAAATGAACAGACTTTACTCCATGTGTGGGGCAAGTCCATTCATTTCAAAAGTCCCGCGGACTTCCGTCAAAACTCCAGCGGATTGTCTGCTGGAAAAGTCCAGGCATGTGTGGGCAAGTCAACACGTTCCGAAAGTCCGGTGGATTGTCCGGCCAAAAAGTCTGATCCTGTGTACGGGGCATAATGCATAATCCAATGCCTAGATCAGGAACTATATCTAAGTACAAAAAAAAAATTGCGCTGGACTCAAATACCTAAAAAATAAAGCAGCAACACCAAGTGCGATATAACACTGAAATGTAAGAAAAATATATAAAAAGTTGCGCTGAAGGAATTATGTGAATTAATCGTACTATTGTGACATTAAACGATAAACGTGTAAAAAATATGCGGTAAATGCACAAAAAAATATGTATCAACACAAATACATGCTATCAAAACATCACCACATAAGTGAAAAGTGCAATGTGAATGTAAGTTGCATCTATTGATTGTCCAAAAAACCTGTAAACAAGAAAAACGTTCAACCAAAGATGATTATAAGGTTATTCCTGTAAGGAAGGAAAACGTTCAACCGAAGGTGATTTCAAAGGTTGTCCAGTGAAAATCCAATATACGAGTTGGTGCAGTCCATAAAAGTGATAAGCAAACAAATCTAGTGACTGTGTAGTATCAAGGGGATTTCTTTTTCCACCACCGCTAAAGCCCCATACACACGCGCAGATTATCCGAGGACCAGGTCCGTCAGACCATGTCCGTCATACTTTGTCTGATGTTGGATTTGCGTACACACGGTCGGACAAAGTTGTCGGAAAATCCGATCATTCTGAACGTGGTGACGTTTGTTGCCTACGACGGGACTACGTAGAGGCTAGTAGCCAATAGCTCGGGTCTTGTAATGTGATCTGAGCATGCGTATTACTTTGTCCGGTCGGAATTCGCTACACACGATCGGATTTGGTGTGATCGGACTTTGTTGTCAAAAAATCTATCCAGCAGGAGATAGGACTTTGTCCGTCAGACAATCTGATGGAAACTGTCCGATGGTGCCTACACACGGTCTGATTTTCCGACAACATTGTCTGATAGGACAGAATCCATCGGAAAATCCTACCGTGTGTATGGGGCTTAAGAGTGCTCTCTTACCAGCTCACAGAATGGTGAAAACGGATGGCTAATACCCAGCCAGGGCCTTTTCCTCTCAGATCCTCTGTTGTGCCAATGGAGACATCAGCTGCTGTATAGGGAACTCCGATCGAAGAACTCCAATGTGAAAACCCCCTTACTTCCGGTATCTCTCTCAATGTACCCAGTGGAAACTCGGACATAGGAAAAAACTAAAAATATAACTAGTCATTGGAGAGTGGCAATAGTTTATAAGACGTCGTAGGACATTAGAAGCTCACTATGGATGGTCACAATGGTCCTCAGACAGTCCAGCCTTCTTGGGTTGTTCCACGTTTTTTTTATAGTGTTGGGCAGCTTATGAATGTCTTGTGTTGAATGGGGTTTGGTAATTCCTGAAGAGGTCCAGCGATGACCCGTATTCCTTGGTGACCTGAGTCCTGGCTCTGTGCAGGCTGGAGGAGGCTCAGCAATGATCAGCACTCTGCACACTCCACACACAGCACAGTGAATGAAATGGAACTATATCTAGCTAGTGTTTCATCTACCTATAGCAGCCCCTGTTCCCTTAACCACATGCCGACCGCGCTATAGTCAAAAGACGGCTACAGCGCGGTCGGCTTATCCTGGGAGGACGTCCTACGGACGTCCTCCCACAAACTTGCTCCCGCGCGCCCCCCCTGGGGCGCGCACTCGGGAACATCCGTGACCGCCGGGTCCCGAGGACCCGGCGCATCACGGATCACGGTAAACGGCCGCTGATAGCGGCCGTTTACCACGTGATCGCTCCGTAAAATGACGGAGCGATCACATGTACAGAAACCGGCGTCACGTCATGACGCCGGTTCCTCCCTCTCCTCTCTGTACCGATCGGAGAGAGGGGGAGAGACGGGACCAGCGCTGTGGGCTGGATGTGTAGTGCCAACAGCGCTGGTCAATACACTGCCACCACTGTGCAATACTCTGCCACCACTGTGCAATGCTCTGCCATGCTCTGCCACCACTGTGCAATGCTCTGCAACCAACCACTGTGCAATGCTCTGCAACCAACCACTGTGCAATGCTCTGCAACCAACCACTGTTCAATGCTCTGCCACCAACCACTGTGCAATGCTCTGCCACCAACCACTGTGCAATGCTCTGCCACCACTGTGCAATACTCTGCAACTACTGTGCAATGCTCTGCAACCACTGTGCAATGCTCTGCAACCACTGTGCAACGCTCTGCCCCCACTGTGCAACGCTCTGCCCCCACTGTGCAACGCTCTGCAACCACTGTGCAATGCTCTGCAACCACTGTGCAACGCTCTGCCACCACTGTGCAACGCTCTGCCACCACTGTGCAACGCTCTGCCACCACTGCAATGCTCTGCAACCACTGTGCAATGCTCTGCCACCACTGTGCAACACTGCAATACTCTGCCAATACTCGCCAATACTCTGCCAATACTCGCCAATACTCGCCAATACTCTGCAATAAATTTTAATAGAAACAAAGAATTTTTATTTATTTTTTTTTACCGAATTTTCAGTATATTTATAGCGCAAAAATTAAAAAACCCAGCGGTGATCAAATACCACCAAAAGAAAGCTCTATTTGTGTGAAAAAAAGGACACAAAGTTCATTTGGGTTCAGTGTTGCATGACGGAGTAATTGTCATTCAAAGTGTGAGAGCACCGAAAGCTGAAAATTGGTCTGGTTAGGAAGGGGGTTTAAGTGTCCAGTGGGTAAGTGGTTAAAGTGGCTGTAAGCCCTGTACACACGGTCGGAGATTCCGACCACAAAATCCGTCAGATTTTTTCCGACAGATTTTGTCTGAAACTGGTGTTGCATACACACGGTCTGACAAAGTTGTTGGGAAATCCAATCATTCCGAACTTGGTGACGGTTGTTGCGTACGACGGAACTACAAAGAGGCTAGTAGCCAATAGCTTTGGTCTCGTAATTTTATCTGAGCATGCGTGGCACTTTGTCCGTCGGAATTCTCTACACGCGATCGGAAAAAGTCAGATCGGATTTTGTTGTCGGAAAATTTGAGAGCAGGATCTCAAATTTTTTCCGGCGCAAATTCCAATGAAAAAAGTCAGAGGGAGCCCACACACGGGCGGATTTTCTGACAACATGGTCCGATCTGACATTTTCCGTCGGAATTTCCCACCGTGTGTACGAGGGCTAAGATTTGAAAAATGAACAAAGCATATCCCTCCATAGTGTGTACCATAGAGCATTAAATGCAATTTCTGTCTGGAGGGAGCTACAGCACACAGCCTGTGATTGACAGCATCAGCTTTGTTCCTGTGTGAAAGGGGCGTCCCTTTCCTCCATTCAGCTCTCAGAGCTCTCCTTACTGAGCTCTGCAGAGTGTAATTTTACCTATCCACCACTTTTGTTCTGAAAGCTCAGGCAAGCTACATAAGTTCTGTAGTTTGAAATGATGTAGAGAAGAGAATACTGCAGATAAACAGGTACAACTCATGTAGGAGGATTTGTTATATCTCTGTGTATCACCTGACACCAGTCACCTCACTTGGTATATGTAAGGGTTTATAACCACTTCAAGGCAATCAGGCCTACTGGTACATTGGTTACCCCCAGGCTTTCAAACATAATTCTGTAATTTCTGGCCAGGAGGCACTGGGATTGAGCAACTGGGGTGAGTAAGGGTACTTGTAGTCCCATGGCTGGTCGTGTACAGCGAATGGTAGTGGAAATCCTGGGACAGTCCAAGGAGAGGAAAGCATAGTCCAAAACAGATCTGAGGTCAAGGCTAGTAGTGAGCTAGCATGGTCTAGTTAACAATCTGAGGTCAAGTTCAGACGGCAATACAAAGTAGACATGTGCACACTGAAATACTCCCGAAATTCGTTTTTATTTATTTTGTTTTGTGAAAAAATGCATTTGTAAGAAAATCTGTATTAATTAAGGTCAAATCTGTCAATTGAAGGCTTATGGTGTCTGTCGGATGTTCTAAGAATATTTGACAAAGCAGCTAAACTGTATGACGCCGCAATCATACATTTACAAAGATCGGCAGCAAGGGAGAACAAGAATATAGAAGTGGTCAGGCACAGGCTGATGGGGTTAAAATAAGGCTCATCCTGTTCTGAGGAACAGGAGCTAGCGGGGTTCTGGCTAGACTTGTTACCCTGCAGCTGATGGGAGTAGCTAGGAGTCTGGGAAGACTCATTAACCCTCGGCTGATGGGAGAAGCAGAAAGGCTGACTAACATTGTGTTTTTGGTGAGTTGAAGTCTGGATTTGCTTATGTTGTAAAATAGTGCTTGTGCTGGGGAATCTGGACCTGGTGGTAGGTTGAGTTGCTATCTAGCATTTTTTTTTAACAGTTTTATTCAGCTGAGCTCAGCCAGTGTCGTACAACTGATTTCTAATAATAATCCCCGCTCTGCTCTTGTGGTCCCTGACATTCAGCTCTGGTGGTCCCTGACTTGCTGCACTGGTGGTCCCTGACATTCAGCACTGGCGGTGGTCCCTGGCATGTGGCTCTAGTGGTCCCTGACATGCTGCACTGGTGGTGGTCCCTGACATTTGGCTCTTGTGGTCCCTGACATTTGGCTCTTGTGGTCCCTGACATTTGGCTCTGGTGGTGGTCCCTGACACTTGGCTCTGGTGGTCCCTGACATTTGGCTCTGGTGGTCCCTGACATTTGGCTCTGGTGGTCCCTGACATTTGGCTCTGGTGGTCCCTGACATTTGGCTCTGGTGGTCCCTGACATTCGGCACTGGTGGTGGTCCCTGACATTTGGCTCTGGTGGTCCCTGACATTTGGCACTGGTGATCCCTGACATTCGACTCTGGCAGTGGCCCCTGCCATTTGGCTCTTGTGGCCCCTGTCATTTGGCTCTTGTGGCCCCTGACATTTGGCTCTTGTGGTCCCTGACATTTGGCTCTGCTGGTTCTTGACATTTGGCTCTGGTGGTCCCTAACATTCGGCACTGGTGGTCTCTGAGATTCAGCACTGGTGGACACTGGCACGTTGCAGTGATTTGCATTTATAAGGCTGTAACCTATCATACTGTGTGTTATATATGGCTTGCTGGCTGCAGAATGAGGGGTGTGATTTATGTTGATGTGGGCGAGTTCACATTTACATGTACAGGCCTAGTGTACCTCTCACATTCACTCCAATCCCAAGGATTCATGGGAAATGTAGTCTGATTACAGTAATGCCGCGTACACACGACCGGACTTTTCGACAGACTTGGTCCGGCGGACAATCCCATGGACTTTGCAGCTGAGGTCCACCGGACTTTCAAACGAACGGACTTGGCCACACACGACCACTCCAAAAGTCTGATGGATTTAAATGTGATGACATAGAATAAGGAAATTCATAGCCAGTAGCCAATAGCTGCCCTAGCGTCGGTTTTAGTCAGTCGGACTAGCATACAGATGACCGGATTTTTCAACCGGACTCGAGTCCGTCAGAAAGATTTGAAGCCAGTTTTATTTCTAGGTCCGCCGGACTTTTGGGAGCTGGAGCCTACCCACAATCGAATTGTCTGATGGATTCCAGTCCGCCGGACCAAGTCTGTTGAAAAGTCCGGTCGTGTGTACGCGGCATTAAAGAGAGAGGAGAAGATATGATGCAATCCCTGTTCTAACACCTCCTACCTGACAGAATAGATGATGCATTTTTTGAATCACAAAACTGACTTCCTGAAAATTATATCAGTATTATCTCTTAAACGGTAAGAAATTTCACAAATGTGATAACCGTTTAGTGTTTTGTGTGTGTGTGTGTGTGTGTGTGTGTGGGGTGTGTACTAATTTTTTGAAAATCCCGTTGGGCTTTAAGTGAGAAGAAACCCTTGATGAAAATTGAAGGAGAACACAGTTAATGGGAACCCTCTAATACAGTGGTCATCAACCCTGTCCTCAGGACCCACTAACAGGCCAGGTTTTATGTATTACCTGAGATGCAGAATAGAATACTGCAATCACTGAGCAGCAAATGATATCACCCTGAGGACAGGGTTGATGACCACTGGTCTAATATACACATGCCTAATATGACTCATCTGTAGTGGATGGTCATGGCTATCTGGTGAGTTCTCGAGCTTGGACAAGGAGGTGGAGCACTGAAGCACTTTTTGAAGCAATAATTGTGTAGCTTTTGGATAACACCTTAATTTGCACAGCACGTTGGCACTTTATTGGAGAACTTTTCTGAACTTTTTCTTGGACTGAATTTTGTTTAGTGATGGGTAACAATTTTGAAAAATAATACACACATATTTGTTCATTTGCACTTTATCACTTTAAATGTGTTTATTTTGACATATAATACTGTTTGAGCAGTACAGGCTAGCGCTGTCCATAGAGTAAAAATATATTGTGATTACCCCCTTTTTTAGGGAGAATATCACAGCTGTTTTAACCAGCTTGTTTTTTACTTATCCTGAGCGCTGGTGGAATTTATGATTTATTGGAAACTCTTGCCACAAGCCACCTTTTTCGGAGAATGGAGACCATGCCTAAATGTCAAAATAAAGAAATAGAATCAAAGGGATGGTTGTATTTCCTTACTATCATTAACAGATTTGTAGGTGAACTCTCCAATTTAATAAAAGTGAAATCGCAAGAAAATGATGATGAAGAAGCAGAATTTTCAAGCCACTTCCCGACCTTTATCTGGGCAGTGAGAGATTTTCAGCTGGGGTTGGTGATTGATAGAAAAGCAGTTACAGAAGATGAGTACCTGGAGAATTCCCTAAAGCTTAAAAAACGTATGTATTATGATATATTCATATTCTGAACACAATATTCTGAAACATAATACTGTAAAATTTCAATCAGAGACAGGGAGACCTAAGTTGGTCAGAAATTGCAAAAAAAATAGAAAACTGTATTGCAATGTATACATCAAGAATGCCAGCTGACTTTGTATTATAACAGGGCACCAACAAAAGGCAAAAGGGTAAAAGGTTGACAATGTCGAAAAATGCAGTAAAGCCTGGAAACCCTGGCTCCAATTTAACCCTACCTGACTCTTTAAACCCCACGGAACTCTGGGTGCAATTATACTCAACAAATGCATTATTGCTGATGTAACAAAACACTCCTTCCAGTTTAAGGCTTACTGGATTGTAAGTGCTTGTGGATATTGTACTTTCCTCTATCTCCCACTTAACTTTACTATCACCTGAATCTTTAGCGAGCAACAACATATTGTGTCAGGTCCTCCTCTCCTGGAACACAGTTTGCTCCCGAATGGGGTGTCCAGGAGATCGTACCACCGCAGAATCTGAAAACTGTTGCTTACAGTTGATTTGTTGTAAATGTTTATTGCCATTACTGTATGCTGTAACTATCGCTGCATCTGGTTGTATTGTGACCACCTTAACAAACAACACTCCTTACTTACGTTTGTATGTACTAACTTTAAAATCAATAAAACTTTTAAACATATAAAAAAAAAGGGTAAAAGTTAGCAGTGCAGCTTAGAAAAAAACACTGATTATCCACAGAGAACCTTAGATCCCAGCATCACTTCTGGGGAATTCTCTGTGACTGGATAGGTTTTAGCTTGTTTTTCTAGATAAATGTACCGGTAGTTACATTAATCTACCTATATATCAGCATTTTAACATATTTTTACTGACCTCATCAGCTACAAGCATTGTGGAGAATGTAATCTTCAAAGTTTGCAACAGAGGCACTAAAATCGCAGCTCCTATCCCCTTAAGTCATCTGGCAGCAGGGGTGGCAGCCTGATAACCCTATAATTATTATTGTAGTTATTATTGTAGATTGCACAGACCTTTAAATTATAATGAGAAACAGTACAGTTAAAATTCAATTCAATACATGTGGCTTAGGAAGGCCTGCTCTCAAGAGCTTACAATCTATTGTAAAAAAAAACTGCAGATGCTGTAAGAAACTTCGAAGGTTCTGTTGCTATATTTGAGGATTAATTACTTCACAGTACATGCAGCTATAGAGGTCAGTGAGGACTTGTGTTAATGCTTATTTAGTGCTTGCTAGGAATATGTAAATACTTTAATATACATAGTTTGTGCAAATATGCTCTTTAAAATACATACAAGGAGCTCAGAAAAAAGCTTACCCAGTTCTTTGTCTCATCTCCACTACTCATGGGACCTCAACCTCAGCAAGAGAGATTTTCTCCAATCACTTCACCACAGTGATAGTCTGAACCCACATTTTTAGACAAGCTGTCACTGTCACCTCCTTGACTGAATTCCACTGTACATACCATATATTCCTCAAGAGGATCCACTAGGTGTTGCAGGAAATGGCATACCATCTGTTATATATTTGAGTTTTTATAAGAATATTTTTGCCCTGGGAGCATGGCTGACAAGCACAGAAGATGGCTGCTTGAGCACTGAGCTCCTAACCACACAGATCCACCAGGGCTTCTAGCAGTGACAAAGGACAGTGCAGCATAGTGGCTCCTCATTCCAGAGGGTTGGGGCATACTCAGGCTCCAAGCCCTGCAAGCAGAAAGAGCGGAGAAGTCCAGGTAAACGTACAGATTTCTTCTCACCTGTCGCTGAAGCAGCCAAGATGACACTGGCAGCTTTTTGGGATCCCGCTCCAGCCAATCATATATGGAAAGAGGGAGATGGGGGGAGAGCAGTGCGAGCCTCAGGAGGTCTCAGCCACCCTCCAACACCAGTTCTCTGGATTCCTCTAGCTCTAATAGCCCAGTTAAAGGAAGACTGAAATTTAACACAGCAAGCCTCGGCAGCAGGGGAGGTAAGTGACATGTGTAACTCCCTTGATGACACACTGAAGCTGCAAAGACTCCATAGCCACTTCCCCTACTAACAATCAGCCTGTAACTGACACAGTGCTAAAAGACATGCTGGTCTCACTCAATAGTCATTCTGATATGCTCCAACCACTGCAGCAATTCAATGCTGATGTGACTGAAGTCAGTAATACAGTTACACATATAGAGAGAAAAATGGGGGAGTTCACAGCAACCTTAAATGATCTAGTAGTGGATGCACATAACGAACATCATGATATAATTTCATGGCTAAAATCAAAAGTGTCAAATCTAGAGGACCATTCTAAGTGGAAAAACAATGAGATAAGAGGCATTCCAGAATCGGTTAAACCTTCAGAGTTGAATGCATACTTTGTAAACATCTTAAAAGTAACTCTCCCTGACCTACCATTGGAAGAGCTGGTCATAAATCTTATCCACAGACTCCCTAGACCTAAGCATTTACCTGCTACCTTCCCTAGGGATTAGACTTGTGCACAACAGGAAATTTCATTTAGTTTGTTGTCATTCGTAAAATACATAATTTAGTTCTGTTATATTTGTTATGTTTACATTAAATGAGTTTTCGGATAATTTGTTATTATTCGTAGAGTGTCGATATTCGTTATACTGAATCTCGAATCATGTCAAATTCCATAGTTATATCCGCTATCATTTTCTTTCATATTAATTGAAATTCGATATTTATGTATGTGTATATATATATATGTATATTTGTGATAACGATTCGTAGTTTGGAAAGTCGTTTGTTTATTGAATCTTTTAACACACACAATGACAATATCTCTTCTCCTCGGCTCAAATACAATACAACACCCTTCTCACTCACTTCTCAGGAATGCACTTTGCCAGTAATCCAACCTCCAGCACAAAATTAATCAGCTGATTGGACTGTAAGATTTACTTTGAGTTGACCTTTTGTTTCATTAGATCTTTAACGAATAACCGAATCATGTCAAATTCATTCATTATATTTGCTATAATTTCTTTCGTATTCGTTGAAATTTGTTATTATTTTATTTTTAAGATGCACATTTCAGCTGAATTTTGATTCGTTACGAAACTAATTGCACATGTCTACTAGGGGTACTATTCACGCATCCACTATTATCACATCAAAGAAAAGTTGTTTTCTATCACTAGACATCCTGATCAACTATCTGACTGCCTGCAAGGCTTATCCTTATATGCATGTCTCTTAGCCTACACTGTGCAGCACAGTTAAAGCCCTGCCACAATCACCAAACCTCTTTGGAACCATTAGATCACCTATCATTGGAACTATCCATCCAAACTGGCGGTAGCTAAAGAGGGGCAAGACTTCCATATACTGTAACAGTTCAAGAAGGCCTACATTTACTAAAAGAGTGGAAGATCCTAGGTAATGATACTACTGTGGGCCAGAGCCCTGTACGAAATATAATAATCTTACCATGACTCTGGTGGTTTTTCTTGGTGCACAACTTATTGTATTGCTTATACCCTGAGAATAGCGCAGTATTATTTAACCACTCAGATTTCCTCAGGCAATCATCTATTTTTATTGCAGTTGAGACTATGTTTAGTCTTGTAATTTTTCTTTTTTTCTTGTGTTTTTTTTTTTTGTTACTTTTTACTACAGTGGACTGACCTATTGTGTTGAGTTCTGTTTCTGCATTTCCAAGGTACCTTTACTGCAAGGCACGACGTTGAAACAGACGGAAGCCTGAAGCCACCTATTGTTGCCATTACCTCAGAGATGCTATCTCCACCGCCCACATCTGGCCAACTGCCAGTAAGACAGCTCATTCATCATCTCTCTTTTTTTATTTTTTTTGGTATACCACACGCATTGAAGGCCTACCATAAAAAATGCCTTTTAAGATCTCATCATTCAATATCTTAATAGCCCTGGAAATTACACATGCTCTGGAAAGAAGACGTGCATCTCATTTACTCAAGTATTGATATGTTCCTCATGGAAAAACGTTTGCTACAGAATGCCATTAACTCAGAGATCCACACAATTACATGGTCGGATCATGCCCCAATCTCGATTACAATAGGGGGAACTTGCCTGGAAACACATGCCAACAGATGGATGAATGATGTATTCCTAATGTTCCAGCCTGTATTTTCTAACATTATCAATGACTCTCTTCTTACTTCTGAAATGGACCCGTTCATGATATGGAACGCTCATAAAGCATTTGTTAGAGGTGGTCCTATAAAATTGGGTGATGTGGTGAAGAGGCGGAAGAAGAAGCAGCAGATAGAAGATATTCTGTGTGAAATTCAAAATTTAGAACAAATAAAGAAAAAATCCCCTACTCATTCTACTAGTACGAAATTGACTCAGGTTAGGCATAATCTATGGACACTGTTACTTTCCCAACATACCCGCCATATATGTATGCTTAAAGACCATTTTTATACTCATGGCAACAAAGCTGGTAAATTAAAACCTCAGTATAATAAATTATAAAATGTCCTCAAGACAGTGCTTTCAACATACATTATTAAGAATTATAGATCACCCCGTGAGAAAGTTATATTGACAAGCCACCCTTAAGTGAATCCTTCAAAATCAAAAAACAGTCCAAATATAATTTTTGTATAAAATGATAGCTTCTGCTATTTCCATCCCTTCCCATTCTTGCTCTTCTTTTCTCCTTTTTTCCCCTTCTTTTATTCCACATGTGGGGGTGAGTTCCTTTATGCAAGGGGTGTATTGTTCAAATGTGATTGTTGACAATTGTTATCTCATTTAGATTGCGCTGTATATAAAGTCTGTATCGGTGGCTCCTGACAAAGAGGACAATGTCCAAGAAACACATTGTGCCGTAAAGACTAGTACATGTGAACCAATTATTTTACCAATGTTCGGCCTTTTTTTATATTTTGTATTTCATGATGATGTATTTGAAAATGTTTATATGTAATAAGAGTATATACCGTACTTGTATTTTATTCAAAACAAATATGAATTAATACATTTTTTTTTTTTAACATTAAAATGAATGCTGTGCCTCAAGTCCCATGCCAATACCATAGTGTAATTTTGTTCATAATTATAGTTTATGGACGTGGCACTTAAACTTCACATATTTTGACCGGGGTCATCTCTGTCAGTGGAATATTTAAAACCACAAAATGGGGCTGAGAGGAAACTCCACTGACATGCAAATTGTATATCCCCAGCATACTCTGTAGCTAGTTATAACAAAATATCTATTGGAATACAGTGTTCATATATTTTGTGCAACAACTAAATTAGCCAGTAGATGGCTTGTCTGTAGATAATCTCTGTGGTAAAATTATATGTCTTTTCTCTGAATAAAAATTCATGTTTCCTGTCTGCAGTTAAGCAGATACATCCATGTGGAATGTGCACTGTATGTTCTGTAAGACTATATGCAACATTTCGAACAGGTTATAGGCCCAAGCACAGCCCAGACACCCACCCAGACATAGCCCAGACACCCACCCAGAGAGAAGCTGAGAACCCAGTCATAGCCCAATAATAGCCAGCTACAGCAGATACTGTAAGTGCAAGATACAGCAACAGAAAGAAGACTGCAACATAAAAGAAAATAGCCAGTTGCAACAAAGTTTTCATTTGCAAATCTGACAAACCAGAACTGCCAGTCTTAGAAATTCAAGATGAAAATGCTTCAAGAGAAGGTACGTGGACATGTATAAATAAGTTAGGCCAGAACACCCTTCAGATGAGTGGATAGAGAATGATCAAAAAGGTGTATGTAAGTGTGAAACTGCTAAAGAAATGTGGGAAGGATTACAAGGTGCATGGAAGAGCTATTCTCAGCAATAAACTGTATTTGATTAGAAAACTATACCAAACCAAGCTGGTGAAAGGCCAAAATATGCACGATTATATAACGCACACCTTGGAAATGGTTGAAACTTAAAAGCGGTAATAGTGATGGTGCTTCTGTTGCAGAGTTTGCTTTAAAGGTGAAAAATAAGAATAAACCAGTAACATGCAACAAGAAACACAAGAATGTTCTGTGAGCAAGGCCATTTGAAAACAGGGTTAATTGCAGAATCTGTTAAGCTAGAATGCACAAACGGAACTACAAAAAGGCCAAAGGTGTGAAGGAAGAAACTGATTTTGTGTTAGATATTGAATATGTTTTTCTATCCAAAAGTCACACCCCAGGCATGGTGTGTTGATTCGGGAACTATGAGTCACATGACAAATACCAGAAATTTCTTTATTCACTTTGACCGGAGTAAAACAGGAAACATTGTTTTTTTAATAAAAGTCTCTGGTTCGGGGGGGGCGTGGCCTGACCTCGGGAGAGAATGGCAGCTTGAACTGAGAGCTCCTGCCGTCGGAGAGACACTTTTGCCGATAACAGAGGACTTTACTCCGAAGACCACCTTGTAAACGATGGGAACCTCTTCCCGTGGCTCCTCTGCATCCCGCTCCCGATCACCGAGGGAAACTAACGGTCGGCTGACCCAGAACATCCCCGAAATGTTACGGACCCAGGCAAACAACATGGCGCCCACTCGAGGCTCCTCACAGGCCTCAGGCCTACCACAAGGCTCTAACGCTTGGTCCCTACCTGAAGACGACGGGATTGTGCTCACACCCCAGCAACCACCTAGCCTGCATGATTTACGCTCCATAGCAGCAGATATTAAAGACACCCTCACCGCGGCCCTCACAGCTGCAATCTCTGACCTCCGGGTGGACCTGCAATTAATTGCGGGCAGAGTCCATGATGTGGAAAAGACTACCGCAACTCATGCTTCGGTACTCCGCCAGTCCTGCCAAGTCCTCGACTCCCACACCCTACAACTAAGGGACTTGAATCGTCACGTAGAGGATTTGGACAATCGCGGAAGACGCCACAACCTCCGCATCCGAGGACTGCCAGAAGCGATCGATGCTGATCACCTGCAACAAGAAGTTTCCAGCCTCTTCAACACCCTGCTGAACAGACCCCCGGCTACCAAGATCGGCATGGAACGCATCCACCGTGCCCTGTGCCCGCGGGGGAAAGAGTCCGACCCACCCAGAGATGTGATATGCTGCATCATCGATTACCAGCTGAAGGAAGAGATCCTCCGTAGAGCACGCGCGGCCGATCGGCTCTCCCACAACGGTGCTGACATTCACCTCTTTCAGGACCTTTCCAACATCACCCTACAACGCCGTAGGGAATTGCGTCCGGTCCTGGAAGTGCTACATGCGAAGGCTATCCCGTACAGGTGAAAGTTTCCCTTCGGACCCTCCGCCTCTTCTTCAGGTCGCTCGGCTCTCCTGCGAGTACCCGAAGATCTCCGCCACTTCTGCACAGTCTTGGATATTACTTTCACCGACGCGCCGGACTGGTATGCAGAATTTCGACCGCCTGCCGCCAGGAAACCAGCTCCAGATGACGACCCCATGGAGACGCAGGACTCCCGACTCAGAAGACGTCGCTCCCCATCCGACCACCGGGCACATCCTCAAGCTCCAAGCCGGAACAGGGACCCGAGCCCGACTACCCCTCCGCACCCCAGGAGGACCCGCCTGGACCCCGTCGTCCCCACCAGGCTATTCTACACCACCGAGGAATCAGATAAGTAGCTTTCACTCCCCACTCTCCTCTCTAACTACCTCCCTGCACCCCCGCTTGCAGTTTGCTGCATCCCCCTCACAAAGGCATAGCTGACCATCTCAGGCATAGCTACAGGCCTACCCCACAGAGCCGAACCTCAGGATACCTCACCCGCAACCTGAAGACCCGAACGGAGCATGACACATTCATGTCTCGCCCTACTAGTCTAACTTTGACTGCTCCTCTTTACATCTCAGCAATCCCCCATTTTTTCTTTTTTATTCCCTAGTTTTTTTTTTACTTTTTCTACTATGGTCACGGACAATACGCCCAACGGCTCTGCTCCGGACCGCCCGCCATTTTGTGGTTTTGCGCGCCATTTGCTACAGTATGTAAGTTACTGTGCCGTGCCCTCAGGATCTCTGTCAACATAGGAATGCATGATTGTCATACTTAGGGGCCTACATGTGAACTACCCTCCTCATATATATGCCACATTTTTTAGCTGAAACTTCGTTTACTGACGTTTGGAAGTGTGTGTTTTTTTTTTCCTTTTTCGTTATGTTTACCACCGATATAGATGGTGCTACTGCTGCCTCATAGAATAATGTTGTGTAGCCATAACGCTAATGTTATAAGTGATGACTTGCACGGTCTAGGCTCACATTACACCTAGCGCACGGGGGCCGGGATGTGAACAGCTACGCAGGTCTCCCCGCACGGCCGGCCCAAGTAACTAGATACTTCTCACGCTCCAGGGATAGCACTGCTTCTCCCCTCTACATGCACTAGCATGACCTCCCCTCTAAACCTAGGGCTTTAGCCACCCTATGATTTACCCTGATCGATGTACCTACATGAAGCCGCCGGCCTCTAACCGACATCTCCTACAAATCGCTTGACTCTGCATGCACGGCCCAACATGCCACGATTTCTCACCCCCCCCCCCCCACCGTCTTCTCGGCTGGTTTTGGTTCCCCCCAGGACCGCTACTAGTCCAGTAAGTATTATCACCTCAACGAGATCACAACCTTGGGTCCTGTAGGGTGTTCACATCCCGTCCAATGTGCTGTGAGCGTGCTAGATTGCATAAGTACTATTAATGTTATGCTTAGATATGAAATCATCAAAAATTCCGTATAGTTGTTATTGCTTCTTGTCACGTTTGCATTGTACCCTCTTTGAGCATCATACAAGCATCGACAATCCTGCCTCTAGACGAAACTGGGGTGGCTAGGTCCCCTCATTTGTCCCCATGGATACATGACGGTACAACTGAGGCACGGCAAACCCCCCCCACGCACAGCGGTGGTGTGTCTGAGTCTAGCCTCAGGTCCCTGGTACCTGTTTATTCCCCCCCTCCGCTGCCGAGGGGTTGACCCCATGCGGAACGGATGTGGGACAGGCCTTTCCCTTCCCATGTGGGGATGGATTGTTGTCCTGGGACCACTGAGTATACACCTATATTTAACCCTCGGCCCCCTCTTTTCTGAAACACACGAACAGTAACTTGCATGCACTTAGGCACTGCAATTGACGAGGCAGTCCTGGACTAATACTACCCGTTAACCACATTTTGCCCAGATCTTCTCCCCCACACGCCCACATCGATGCATTAAGGAGGTACGCATCGCACATGTCCCAGCTGTTCCCCCTCTTGTAGGTGCTTGTGCGATGCTTGACAAGAGTCAGACTCCCCTTATGGGTTCAATAGCGTTTTTATTTCCTGCCTTTACTCAAGTACGTTGAGGAATAACATGATGCAAACGTGTATATATTTACCGTCCTCACACGTGGACGGAGGAGTGACACCAACGGAAAACATATGCTCCCTTGGTGTCATTTATACGCACGCACTTCTATTCTTATGCAGACTTTTTATGTTGTGGATCTTCATATTTCATCATAGGTTGCTGATGCCTCAGCCTCAGACAGATAATGGCCCCTTACACGTAATATGACCTGCACAATTATGCACCACCACAAGAGTCTAGCTGCTAATACTTACCTAGACCCCTGTTAGGGGTAGTTACCGCAGCTTCCTATGTACTACTGAGTCCCCCTCAACTCCGCGCTAATGTAGCATTACCCCATCCACTCGCTGACAGCTTCGGGTCCCGTACGGGATTGCCCCTCTCTGACCCCATCCTTAGGCTCTCCTATCCTGAGACGCTGCCCCGCCTCCCTCTTCACTGCCCCCTCATATATACCCATCCCCCACCAATACGCCTTTCCTCCTCAATTCCGAGCTCATGACCTGTCTCTCCGTCTGGCATGCTGTACCTAAATTACAACCCGCTACACTCTCTTCCGATTTCTACCAACCCCCATTCAGTGACCCCCTAACCGGTATCTACGTCTGATTTCAATTTTCATGGATACTGAACCACTTTGGAACTCACAGGACACAGCTTGCCTGTCTCCCCGGGTTAGCGAGCTGGTTCTTACGACCTTCCGAAGTTCCTCTCACTCTACCACTAAACACCCCCTACCCACAGGTGTTTGTGTTACGCGTGCCCCAGCTACCCGCACTCCCCGTCCTAGGGACCTTCCCCTTTTTCTTTAACTTTCCCCCTTACTACTTGATCCGAATCTCAATAGCTTTCTTAGTGTACCTCGTGGACTGGCAGAGTAGTTACCCAAGCCTACTTCCACTACGTTCCATATATAACCACACGCTTTATCCACACACCACTCCCGACAGTGTGCAACGTCTAAACGCCCTCTCCAGTGATGTTGCCTCCCAATCAAGGATCCACTGAACGGGAAACTACAGTGGTATCTCTCAACGCTCGAGGACTTAATACCCCCGAAAAGCGATCCCAGGTCCTGACCTCCCTCCACAGATATAGGGCCAGTATCGCTTTCCTCCAAGAAACCCATTTCAAATCAAACTCAGTCCCTAAATTCTCGAACGCACGTTACCCGACTGCCTTCCATGCCACTAACGACTCGGCCAAAACCAAAGGGGTATCGATCCTGATTGCTAAACACTGCCCATTCCAGGTCACAGACACTTGTATCGACAAAGAAGCCCGTTTCATATTCATAAAAGGTTCCCTATATGGCAAACCAATTACTCTAGCTAATATCTACGCGCCCAACACAGGCCAAGTCGCCTTCTTTACCTCCACCTTAAACCAACTCTCCACTTTCCAAGTGGGGATACTTATACTTGGGAGTGACTTCAACACTCCCCTAAATCCACCACTCGACACATCAACGGGTACCACCTCTATGCCTTATCGAGCGTTTTGGTCAATTAAAACGCGCTTACAAGAGCTAACGCTACATGATACGTGGCATACACTTAACCCGAATGTTAAGGACTTCACATTTTATTCGGCCCCCCACAATCGTTACTCCAGACTGGACTACCTCTTTATTTCTCAGACTGACCTCCCTACATTGTCCTCTGCCACAATTCACCCCATGTATATCTCAGACCACCATCCCATCACCATGACTTTGGTATTAGCAAAGACACCCCCCAGATCACGAATCTGGCGCTTGGACCCATCCCTTCTTACTGACGATATTACTGTGGGCAACATCTCAACACGTCTAGATTTATACTTTAGGGAAAACTCCTCCTCCGAAATCTCTCCAATGATCTTGTGGAAGGCGCACAAAAGTACGATACGCGTAGAACTCATGGCCATAACTGATAAACGGTACAAAGACAGACGAGCATATATCGCTAAATTGACTAACACTATACAGGCGCTAGAACGGGTACACAAAAGATCCCTGGCCCTTGACACCCTGACTGAACTGCTCCAAGCACGTAATGACCTACTAGAAGCACTCAATCAGCAAATCAGAAGGAAATATATCCTCTCCCAAAAGACATTTTACGAATATGGCAACAAATCAGGTAGGCTCCTAGCGAGAGCACTTGGGACCAGAAAAACCTCCAATACGATACACTATATCACGAACTCCCAAGGTCACAAGGTGGTGGCGAATGATCAAATAGCCCGACAATTCGTTCAAAACTATTTGCGACTCTACAATTTACATACTACCAATCCCCTCGCTGACGACACTTCACGAAGGACTCTCATCAGGGATTTTCTTACTAGATACAGCCTTTCTCCCTTATCTGACGTTGACTCTGCTAACTTAAATGAACCCATCTCTCCTCTAGAAATTGACACAGCCCTCAAGCAAACGAAACCCGGTAAAAGCCCAGGCCCGGACGGTTTGACTACAGCATACTACAAGACGTTCTCTAACGTACTGAAACCCCACTTTCTGAAAGCCTTCAATTCCATCTCCCCTGACAACCCACCTCCGAGAGACCTTTTAACGGCCCACATCACTGTAATCCCTAAGCCGAACAAGGACGCTGCATTAGTAACCAACTACCGACCAATTTCCCTTCTGAATGTCGACCTCAAAATTTATGCAAAAATACTGGCCAACCGCCTCTTGCCTCTCCTACCCAGCCTCGTTTCACTTGACCAAGTCGGCTTTATACCTGGTAGGGAGGCAAGAGACAACACCACCAAAGCCATCAACATCCACCACTGGCTGTCCTCCTCCACCCAACAGGGCTTTTTTCTCTCATTGGACATGGAGAAGGCGTTCGACAGAGTGGCCTGGGACTACATGGAAGAAGCTCTTCAAATGCTGGGGATTCGAGACCGCATGCTTCAATTCATCATGGCACTCTATTCGTCCCCGACAGCACAGGTCCGAGTAAACGGCCACCTGTCGGATGCCTTCTCTGTGTCCAATGGTACCCGCCAAGGTTGCCCCCTATCCCCCTTAATATTTGTTCTTACGCTTGAACCACTACTCCAACGCCTCCGTGCTAACCCTGACATCAAAGGCGTGATGATACGAAATGACATGTACAAACTTTCTGTCTTCGCGGACGACATTCTCCTTTTCCTTACCGACCCTCACACCTCCCTTCCTAATTTACTTAAGGACTTCCAAACCTTTCACACACTCTCGAATCTCCAAATCAACTTCTCTAAATCGGAAGCTCTAAATGTTTCTCTGCCCCAAGACACTCTATTGCTATGCCAAGCAAATTATCCTTTCAAATGGAACCGCAACGCCATCACCTACCTTGGCATTTCCCTCCCCTCCCAATTATCTGACCTATACATCAAAAACTATGTCCCCATACTCCAACACATCCAAAAAGATCTCAAAACATGGTCAACGGGTATTTTTTCATGGTTCGGCAGGGCAGCCATCCTTAAAATGAATGTTCTCCCCCGAATCCTATATGTTCTACAAACGATCCCTATAAAATTACCTCAAGCCTTCTTCTCCTCATACCGAGCGGCATGCACTAACTTCATATGGGGTAAAGACCGCCCCAGACTCAGCCTGGCTAGGCTTACTACACCTAAACTGAAAGGAGGGATAGGTCTCCCAGATATCAACAAATATCATTGGGCATGCCAGCTGACGAGAATAGTGGATTGGAACGCACACACTCATTCCAAAGCGTGGGTGAGCATTGAAAACATGTTCACACCAACCCCGATCCACCACCTAACTTGGATTGACACGAAAGACATTCCCCAATCCTGCAAAACACATCCACTTATTGCCAGCACTCTAAGAACGTTTCGTAACGTATGCAAAACCCATCACATTTCTACGACACCTGGCCCACTGACACCCGTCAAACATAATCCGAGATTCCCCGCTGGCTTATCGAATTAGTTTTTGGCTGACATCTGGCCGCATACCGATATGCAAGCCAGGCATTTCTTTGCCAACGCCTCATTTATTGATCGATCCACAATCCCCAGACAAGACGCTTACCAACCTTGCCCGCTTTGGACTTATCTGCAAATTAGACATTTTCTGAATGACCCGACCAAACGCCCAGACTTTAGCAGACAACTGACTCTGTTTGAGACGCTTTGTACTAAAACGGAACCACAGCGTCACATGATATCTGAAATCTACTCGTTGCTTTTCTCTGACACAGACGCAAAATCGAACATTGCCACGCAAAGATGGGAAAGAGATCTATCTTTGAACCTCTCAATATCTGACTGGGAGCGTATTTACACTAATGTCCATAAGGGGTCCATAAATGTCACCGCACAAGAAAATGGTTTCAAAATCTTGGCGAGGTGGTACAAAACCCCTTCCAGACTCCGCAAATTCTCCCCGGCCATATCACAGGAGTGCTGGAGATGCGCTTCCGAGGTCGGCACTATGCTACACATATGGTGGGCATGTCCTTCGATCCAACCCTTCTGGAGGGAAGTCCATCGCCTTACTTCTAAGATAACGACTTATCACTTAGAATTTACCCTGGCACAAATGCTCCTTCATCATTCTACTGTATCTTTTAAACACTATCATAAGTCCCTTGCGCTTCATTTACTGTACGCAGCTAAGATGTGCATACCCACTCGTTGGAAAACCTCCACTCCCCCAAACATCGCGGATTGGCTTTGACGGGTCTCCAAAATCGCTGAACTAGAAAACTTAATACATCAATCGAGAGACTCCCCCGCTACATTCAACACTATATGGTCGTGTTGGCAACACTTCACTACAACTGACGAATATAAAAATATAATGTCCCCTGAGTCTACCACACCTCCAAACCCACGAGTGTTACACTAAGATTCCACCCTTGCCCCACCCCATTTCACATACTCTTACCTTTTACCATTAATACCGGACCCCACTCCCCGCCAGATTTGAAAGTTCAACTTTATCCCGAGGTCCGTCCCTCAACAGCGCTTTCCTTTCCCCCCTCATTCACCTGGCCTCCCCTACTGTCCCCCTAACCTGTTCATTAATGTTCCCGTGTCTCCCAAGAGTTGGACTTCCGTGGATGCTAGTGGTCCGTGACCGCATCCACGGAATTCACGCATCACCTCTTCAAGATCCGGGACACAGGGAAAGTCCTCTACATGTTTAAAGGTTCGGTAATTCTAGACATTATCGTTCGCTTTTTTCTGTTTTTGGTTCATTTGTTCATTCATTCGATGCAGGGCAGTTGGCCCTACTTATAGCAGTGTTTTATCAATTCTATGTTTAATGCCATAGTCTTTACGAGCAGCCACTATACCAATAGTCTGTTTCTCCAATGTAATAGCGGCTACTTTTTGTACGCATTCTCCCAGTTTGTTGATGTCTACTTGTATTGCTGTATATGTTACAATGCTTACTCTGGCATATTGTATATTGTATACTGAATGTTCCATTTACTATTTTCAATAAACGTTTTTAGGAGAAAAAAAAACAGGAAACATCACCACAGCTAATTGGGCAAATAATGTAATCAGAAACAATAGGAGACTTTTTTATTACTGTCCTATGTCCCAGAGTGTCATGAGAAAGATACCTGTAAAAAATGTCCTCTATGTCTCTGCTCTTAAAACAAATCTTTTGTTAGTGGAGAAGCTCACAAAACAAGGCAATGTAATAACCTTCCAAGATGACAGTTGTGCCATCAAAAAAGGGGATATCTTACTTGCAAAGGCTAAAATTACAGATGAACTGTATCAGCTGAACTGAAATAAGGTGGTTGATACTGCCAAAAGAGGAAAAACATTCAGACTGCATTCACACATGGCACAGAAGACTTGGGCACAGAAGTCCTGACTTAATAAAGAAATTAATTGAGAATGACTATGCAAGTGGAATAAAAATGAGTCCATGTGATCAAACAATAAAATGCACCAGCTGTATAAAAAGAAAAAAATACAAGAAAAGCATTTGCAAAGCAGAGTAACAGCATAGCTAAGAAACCCCTATTCATTCAGATCTTTGCGGTCCAATAGAATAATTTACTCCAGGAAAGAAGAGGTATTTTCTCACTTTTATAGCTGATTACTCCAGGTATACTACATTGTATCTGTTACACAACATAAGTGAAGAAACTTGAATAGTACACACAGGTGATTCTCAGAGAGCATGGCACAATATGTCAAACTACTGTACCATACAACCCAGAACAAAACAGGGCTGCAGAAAGAATGAACCATACTCTATGTGGGAGTAGAAGAACCATGCTGTTTGATGCAGATATGCCAACCACATACAGTGGAAGGCAATTATGAGTGCATGTTATCTCCAAAATCTACTACCAGGAAAATCAACTGAGAAAACTCCACATGAACTGTGAAATTAAAACCCTGAATTTGAAAACAAAATCTCAATAAGCGTTTATTGATTGGTTTGCGCAAAAGTTATAGTGTCTACAAAATAGGGGATAGTTTTATGGCATTTTTATTAATATTTTTCTTTGCGCTCAACAATTTTTATCTTGACTACGACATTATTATTACCCATCGGACACTTTTGATGCTATTTTGGGACCATTCTCATTTATACAGCAATCATTGCTATAAAAATGCACTGATTACTGTATAAATGTGACTGGCAGGGAAGGGGTTAACCACTAGGGGGCGAGGAAGGGGTTAATTGTGTCCTAGGGAGTGATTCTAATTGTGTTAAGGCGGGACTTACTGTGACACAACACTGATCGCTGCTCCCGAAGAGAGGGAGCAGACGATCAGTGTGCTGTCACTAGGCAGAACAGGAAAATGCTTGTTTACACTGGCCTCTCCCCGTTCTGCAGCTCTGTGACTCAATCACGGGACACCGGCAGACATCAAGTCTGCGGGTCCCACGGGCACGGTCACGAAGCTTGCACGGCATGAAATTCAAAGTAACGTAAACATACGTTACTTTGCGCTGCCGAGCCATTCTGCTGACTTATATGTGCAGGAGGTGGTCGGCAAGCAGTTAAAAAGGCAATTAAATGTTAATTTCTCACATTTGTTTTTAAATTACAATTAGTGTCTGTGTATAAATAGTCAATGAGTTTGTTCTCACTTTGATGCCCTAAGCAGCTAGACAATGAGCCATGAGGAGGTAAAAAAGAACAGTCTATCGTAACAAAGTAATATAACTTTGTAAAGATGAAAAAGGGTAAACCAAAATAGCCAAAGCCGTGAATATGCCAGTCAGTACTGTTTATCCCGTATTAAGAAGTGGAACATTCGGGGCTCTTTTGATACCAAGCCAAGGTCAGGTAGACAAAGAAAGATTGCATCCACAACTGGCGGAAGAATTGCACAGGATACAAAGAAAAACCAACAGGTAACCTCAGGAGAAATACAGGCTGCTCTCCAAATAGACGGCGTGGTTGTTTTTAAGGAGCACAATTCAATTATACTTCAATGAACAAAAAAGAGCTGCATGGTTGAGCTGCCAGAAGGAAGCCTTTACTGCGCCAATGCCACAAAAAAACGCCCAATGAGGCATGTCAAGTTGTTGTTGTGCATATTGTGATTAATAATATTCAATGGTAATCATTCATAGGTGGTTTTATGGGTTTTATACCAGTGTTCCCAATTCTGCCATTGAGGTTGGAATATAGTGTGCTTCCTTCAATGCCTGCAAGCATGCTTTCGTATGTATAGTGTGTATGAAGTGTACGTATCATTTCTATCACTTTAGGTGGTTCTTGGGCTCTCCAATGCCTGAGTATTACTAGTTTGGAGGCTAGGAATAGGTGGGTGGAGAAGTTCCTATAGAGTTTTGGGATTTCCTCGATTCCTATATTTAGTATTGCTAAGGAGGGAGAGGGTTGGGTCTGCAGACCTGTTACTTGACGAAATATAGTGAATATTAGACATGGGAACTGTCAAAAAATTTGTTTTGTTTCGTTTCGTCCTGTTTCGTATATAAAAAAATTTGTAATTCGTAATTCGTGTACGAAATTCCGTTCAAATTCGTACGAAATACGAATTTCGTACGAATCGTAAAAATTTTTACGAATCGTTAGTAAAGTTACGAATCGTTACGAATCGTTAGCGGCTAATGAATTGTCGGTTCTCATAACACAGAGAGAACAATTCGAATCCAACTACAAATATCGAATTTCAATTTCAAGTTACGAATCGTTACGAATAGTTACGAATCGTTAGTAAATCCAACTACAAATATCGAGAACAGTCATTCATTGATAAAAAAAAAAAAAAAAGCGTGGGGGTCCCCCCAAATTCAATAACCAGGCCCTTCAAGTCTGGTATGGATATTAAGGGGAACCCCAGCCAAAAAAAAAAAAAAAAAATGGCGTGGGGTCCCCCCCAAATATCCATACCAGACCCTTCAGGTCTGGGATGGATTTTAAGGGGAACCCCGGCCAAAAAAAAAAAAAAAAATGGTGTAGGGTCCCCCTCAAAATCCATACCAGACCCTTTATCCGAGCACGCAACCTGGCAGCCCGCAGGAAAAGAGGGGGGACGAGAGCGGCCCCCCTCCCGCCTGAACCGTACCAGGCCACATGCCCTCAACATTGGGAGGGTGCTTTGGGGTCTGAGACCCCTAAAGCACCTTGTCCCCATGTTGATGAGGACAAGGGCCTCTTCCCCACAACCCTGGCCGGTGGTTGTGGGGGTCTGCGGGCGGGGGGCTTATCGGAGGGTTTTACAAGGGGACCCCCAGATCCCGCCCCCCCCCCTGTGTGAAATGGTAAGGGGGTACAAAAGTACCCCTACCATTTCACCAAAAAAGTGTCAAAAATGGTAAAAATGACAGGAGACGGTCTTTGACAATTCCTTTATTAAAATCTTCTTTCTTCTTTCTTCATCCTTCGGTTTCTTCATCTTCTCCTTCCGTCATCTTCTTCCATCTACTTCCATCTTCTTCTTCCTCCGATTCGCTTCTTCTTGCTCCGGTCTTCTCGTCCTTCTTGTCCGGCATCGGCGTCTCTTCTCGCAGGCCGCTCCTCGCAATGGGAGGCTCCCGCTCTGTGAGGCTTCGTCCGGCTGACAGGTCTTTTATAACGGAGGGCACCTGGTAACCCCGCCCCCTCTGATGCACGGGGACGTCATGTGGACTTCCCTATGGCTTTCCCAATGACGTCAGAGGGGGGGCGGGGTCACCAGGTGCCCTCCGTTATAAAAGACCTGTCAGCCGGAGCGAAGCCTCACAGAGCGGGAGCCTCCCATTGCGAGGAGCGGCCTGCGAGAAGAGACGCCGATGCCGGACGAGAAGGACGAGAAGACCGGAGCAAGAAGAAGCGAATCGAAGGAAGAAGAAGATGGAAGAAGATGACGGAAGGAGAAGATGAAGAAACCGAAGAAGGATGAAGAAAGAAGAAAGAAGATTTTAATAAAGGAATTGTCAAAGACCGTCTCCTGTCATTTTTACCATTTTTGTCACTTTTTTGGTGAAATGGTAGGGGTACTTTTGTACCCCCTTACCATTTCACACAGGGGGGGGCGGGATCTGGGGGTCCCCTTGTTAAAGGGGGCTTCCAGATTCCGATAAGCCCCCCGCCCGCAGACCCCCACAACCACCGGGCACGGTTGTGGGGAAGAGGCCCTTGTCCTCATCAACATGGGGACAAGGTGCTTTGGGGGTCTCAGACCCCCAAAGCATCCTCCCAATGTTGAGGGCACGTGGCCTGGTACGGTTCAGGCGGGAGGGGGGGCCGCTCTCGTCCCCCCCTCCTTTCCTGCGGGCTGCCAGGTTGCGTGCTCGGATAAGGGTCTGGTATGGATTTTGAGGGGGACCCTACGCCATTTTTTTTTTTTTTTTGGCTGGGGTCCCCCTTAATATCCATCCCAGACCTGAAGGGCCTGGTTATTGAATTTGGGGGGACCCCTACGCATTTTTTTATGAATGACTTCAATGAATGACAGTTCTCTGTATTACGGATCCGATAATTCATTTGCCGGCAATAGCCGCAAGTGATTTTAAATATTTTTTTTTTTTTCCTGCAAAAATGACACATTGTACAGAGACAGTTCTCTATATTAGATATACTGAATCTCGAATCATTCGAAGCATTCGTTATATCCGCTATTATAATTTTCTTTCATATTAGTTGAAATTAGATATTTGTTAGTTGTTGTATTCGAATTGTTCTCTGTATTACGGGAATCGGCAATTAGCCGCGAGTGATTTTAAATAGCTTTTTTTTTCCTGCAAAAAATGACACATTGTACAGACAGAGAGAGTTCTAAGCATGGGAAACATGCCCCCCCTTCTATATACTATATACTCTATAGTATGCCTATGAAGGGGGGCATGTTTCGCGTGCTTAGAACTCTCTCTGTACAATGTGTCATTTTTTGCAGGAAAAAAAAAGCTATTTAAAATCACTCGCGGCTAATTGCCGATTCCCGTAATACAGAGAACAATTCGAATACAACAACTAACAAATATCTAATTTCAAGTAATATGAAAGAAATTATAATAGCGGATATAACGAATGCTTCGAATGATTCGAGATTCAGTATATCTAATATAGAGAACTGTCTCTGTACAATGTGTCATTTTTGCAGGAAAAAAAACTATTTAAAATCACTTGCGGCTATTGCCGGCACATGAATTGTCGGATCCGTAATACAGAGAACTGTCATTCATTGAAGTCATTGATAAAAAAATGCGTAGGGGTCCCCCCAAATTCAATAACCAGGCCCTTCAGGTCTGGGATGGATATTAAGGGGGACCCCAGTCAAAAAAAAAATGGCGTAGGGTCCCCCTCAAAATCCATACCAGACCCTTGAGGCCTGGGATGGATTTTAAGGGGAACCCCGGCCAAAAAAAATGGCGTGGGGTCCCCCTCAAAATCCATACCAGACCCTTATCCGAGCACGCAACCTGGCAGGCCGCAGGAAAAGAGGGGGGGACGAGAGCGGCCCCCCCTCCCGCCTGAACCGTACCAGGCCACATGCCCTCAACATTGGGAGGATGCTTTGGGGGTCTGAGACCCCTAAAGCACCTTGTCCCCATGTTGATGAGGACAAGGGCCTCTTCCCCACAACCCTGGCCGGTGGTTGTGGGGGTCTGCGGGCGGGGGGCTTATCGGAATCTGGAAGCCCCCTTTAACAAGGGGACCCCCAGATCCCGCCCCCCCCTGTGTGAAATGGTAAGGGGGTACAAAAGTACCCCTACCATTTCACCAAAAAAGTGGCAAAAATGGTAAAAATGACAGGAGACGGTCTTTGACAATTCCTTTATTAAAATCTTCTTTCTTCTTTCTTCATCCTTCGGTTTCTTCATCTTCTCCTTCCGTCATCTTCTTCCATCTTCTTCCATGTTCTTCTTCCTTCGATTCGCTTCTTCTTGCTCCGGTCTTCTCGTCCTTCTCGTCCGGCGTCGGCGTCTCTTCTCGCAGGCCGCTCCTCGCAATGGGAGGCTCCCGCTCTGTGAGGCTTCGCTCTGGCTGACAGGTCTTTTATAACGGAGGGCACCTGGTAACCCCGCCCCTCTGACGCACGGGGACGTCATGTGGACTTCCCTATGGCTTTCCCCATGATGTCAGAGGGGGGGCGGGGTCACCAGGTGCCCTCCGTTATAAAAGACCTGTCAGCCGGAGCGAAGCCTCACAGAGCGGGAGCCTCCCATTGCGAGGAGCGGCCTGCGAGAAGAGACGCCGATGCCAGACGAGAAGGACGAGAAGACCGGAGCAAGAAGAAGCGAATCGAAGGAAGAAGAAGATGGAAGAAGATGGAAGAAGATGATGGAAGGAGAAGATGAAGAAACCGAAGGATGAAGAAAGAAGATTTTAATAAAGGAATTGTCAAAGACCGTCTCCTGTCATTTTTACCATTTTTGTCACTTTTTTGGTGAAATGGTAGGGGTACTTTTGTACCCCCTTACCATTTCACACAGGGGGGGGGTGGGATCTGGGGGTCCCCTTGTTAAAGGGGGCTTCCAGATTCCGATAAGCCCCCCGCCCGCAGACCCCCACAACCACCGGGCACGGTTGTGGGGAAGAGGCCCTTGTCCTCATCAACATGGGGACAAGGTGCTTTGGGGGTCTCAGACCCCCAAAGCATCCTCCCAATGTTGAGGGCACGTGGCCTGGTATGGTTCAGGCGGGAGGGGGGGGCCGCTCTCGTCCCCCCCTCCTTTCCTGCGGGCTGCCAGGTTGCGTGCTCGGATAAGGGTCTGATATGGATTTTGAGGGGGACCCCACGCCATTTTTTTTGGCTGGGGTTCCCCTTAAAATCCATCCCAGACCTCAATGAATGAATGAATGACTTGTATAGCGCAACCTATGCGAACTGAATCGCCTCAGGGCGCTTTTTGCCACTGGTGTCCATCTGTGGTATAGTGCGGTCCTTGCCCTGTGGGGTCCTGACACGCTTACAAACACATACACATACAACATACACATATTTGGCCAATTTTATCGACAGGATCTAATTAACCTACCAGCATGTCTTTGGAGTGTGGGAGGAAACCGGAGTACCCGGAGGAAACCCACGCAAGCACAGGGAGAACATGCAAACTCCAGGCAGAAGGTGTCATGGCCGGGATGTGAACCAGCGACCCTATTACTGCTAGGTGAAAGTGCTAACCACTACACCACTGTGCTGCCCCTATATACTCTATAGTATGCCTATGAAGGGGGGCATGTTTCCCGTGCTTAGAACTCTCTCTGTACAATGTGTCATTTTTTGCAGGAAAAAAAAAGCTATTTAAAATCACTCGCGGCTAATTGCCGATTCCCGTAATACAGAGAACAATTCGAATACAACAACTAACAAATATCTAATTTCAAGTAATATGAAAGAAATTATAATAGCGGATATAACGAATGCTTCGAATGATTCGAGATTCAGTATATCTAATATAGAGAACTGTCTCTGTACAATTCTTCATCTTCTCCTTCCGTCATCTTCTTCCATCTTCTTCCATGTTCTTCTTCCTTCGATTCGCTTCTTCTTGCTCCGGTCTTCTCGTCCTTCTCGTCCGGCGTCGGCGTCTCTTCTCGCAGGCCGCTCCTCGCAATGGGAGGCTCCCGCTCTGTGAGGCTTCGCTCTGGCTGACAGGTCTTTTATAACGGAGGGCACCTGGTGACCCCGCCCCCCTCTGACGTCATGGGGAAAGCCATAGGGAAGTCCACATAACGTCCCCGTGCGTCAGAGGGGGCGGGGTCACCAGGTGCCTTCGTTATAAAAGACCTGTCAGACGGAGCGGAGCCTCACACAGCGGGAGCCTCCCATTGCGCCGAGCGGCCTGCGAGAAGAGACGCCGATGCCGGACGAGAAGGACGAGAAGACCGGAGCAAGAAGAAGCGAATCGAAGGAAGAAGAACATGGAAGAAGATGACGGAAGGAGAAGATGAAGAAACCGAAGGATGAAGAAAGAAGATTTTAATAAAGGAATTGTCAAAGACCGTCTCCTGTCATTTTTACCATTTTTGTCACCTTTTTTGGTGAAATGGTAGGGGTACTTTTGTACCCCCTTACCATTTCACACAGGGGGGGGGCGGGATCTGGGGGTCTCCTTGTTAAAGGGGGCTTCCAGATTCCGATAAGCCCCCCACCCGCAGACCCCCACAACCACCGGCCAGGGTTGTGGGGATGAGGCCCTTGTCCTCATCAACATGGGGACAAGGTGCTTTGGGGGGGACCCCAAAGCACCCTCCCAATGTTGAGGGCATGTGGCCTGGTACGGTTCAGGCGGGAGGGGGGGCCGCTCTCGTCCCCCCCTCTTTTCCTGCGGCCTGCCAGGTTGCGTGCTCGGATAAAGGGTCTGGTATGGATTTTGAGGGGGACCCTACGCCATTTTTTTTTTGGCCGGGGTTCCCCTTAAAATCCATCCCAGACCTGAAGGGTCTGGTATGGATATTTGGGGGGGACCCCACGCCATTTTTTTTTTTTGCTGGGGTCCCCCTTAATATCCATACCAGACCTGAAGGGCCTGGTTATTGAATTTGGGGGGACCCCTACGCTTTTTTTTTTTATATATCAATGAATGACTGTTCTCTGTGTTATGGAGCCGACAATTCATTTGCCGGCAATAGCCGCAAGTGATTTTAAATTGCTTTTTTTTCTACAAAAATTACACTTTGTCATTCGAATTCATTCAAAGTCATTCGAATTCATTCGTTATATCTGCTATAATAATTTTGTTCGAATTAGTTGAAATTTGATATTGGTAGTTGGATTCGAATAATTTGGAGCTGAAATTCGTAAACGGAATTTTTCCTGCAAAAATGACACTTTGTCATTCGAATTCATTCGAATTCATTCAAATTTAATTCGAATCATTCGGTGACGAAATTCGTAAACGGAATTTCGTATTCCGTACGGAATTCGTATTAAAAAAAATTCGTACTACGGATTCGTAAATTCGTACGAATTTCGAAAAATTCGTACGAATTACGAATTTGTACGAAACGAATCGCACATGTCTAGTGAATATTTCTTCCCAGAATCTTGAGTTTCTCGCAATTCCATAGTATATGTTGGATAGTGCCCGTCTGTGAATATTTCCGCCAGCATGTGACCAGAGTGGATGGATCAAATTTTGCTATTTTATGCGGTGTTAGAAACCATCTTTGTGTGACCTTATGAGAAAGTTCCCATAGGTTAGAGCATTTCGTAGCGGTGCAGGCGTATTTTATAGCTCTAAGCCATTGATCTGGTGTGAAAGGTTGTTTGAGATCTCATTCCCAGGCTAACATGGAATTTGATTTAGCAAAGATTGATTTATTGTTAAAAACTTGATAAAAGAGTGAGATACCTCTCTTACGATGAATTGATAAGATAGATAGATTAGACGCGACTCGAGTGTAGGTGAAATGCTCTGATGTGGGTAAGTTGTATTCCTTCTGTAAGGACTCAAACGTTTTCATCTTGTCATTAGAGTATAAGTCTGTTATACTGTACAGTCCTAACGCCATCCATTTGTCTAGGTTTAGGTCAGGGATAAGTAACGGTAGAGATGATATTGGGGTTAGGAGGGGTAGGATGGGAGATGCTAGGGTTTTGGAGGCTATCATGGTTTTTCATGCATTTAGGGACGCTAACATTGGTAAAGGTATTTGCCTGTTTGTCTTCTTAAGGTGAGCATGAACGACTACATAGTCATATAAGTTTCTTCCTGGTATCAGGGTTTGTTCTATTTCTCCCCATAATGTGGAGGGCTGTGCAGCGAGCCAATCTCTAAGTTGTGCTAATGATGCTGCAAGCCAATAATCTACTAGGAATGGTAACCCCATGCCACCTGCCTGGTTCGTCTTTTGGAGTATGGTAGTTGTGCTTCTGGCTTTCTTCCCTTCCCATAGGTATTTGGAAAGGATAATTTGAAGTGTATGGAGGAATTTTATGGGTACTAGTACAGGCACGGTACGGAAGATGTATAAGATCTGTGGTAGAATTTGCATTTTGAAGGCAGCTAATCTGCCCGACCATGATAGAATATGTTTCCTCAAATTCTGGAGGTCTCGTATAAGTTTTTGTTCCATTAGGAGGTAGTTAGCCCGAAATAGAAGGTCTGGTTGTGCAGTGAGCTTGATTCCCAGGTAGGTGATATTGTGACTATTCCACATATATGGGTACTTTTTTTGGATTTCAGATTTGTCTCACGGGCATACCCCTAGGTCTAGGATATATGATTTAGAATCATTTACCTTATATTATGATACCATGCCATATTCACGCAACAGATTGGTCACTCTGTTCAGGGAAGACACCGGATTCGATAGGATGAATATCACATCATCAGCGAAAAGACTTATAACATGTTTGCGGTGGTTTATAGTAAACCCTTGCATGCCGGGATCTTGTCTGATGCTTGCAGCCAGAGGTTCTATTAGCATATTAAAGATGAGGGGTGAAAGTGGGCAGCCCTGGCGCATTCCATTTGAGATTGGGAATGGTTTGGACAGCATACCTGATGTATATACGCAGGCTGAGGGGGTTGTGTATAGGGCTAGAATGGCTGACAAGAGGTGGCCCTTAAATCCAAACTTTTCTAAAGTTTTTGTAAGGTACAGCCAGTGTACTCTGTCGAACGCCTTCTCTGCATCCAATGCTAGGAGCAGGGAAGGCGTTTGGTTTTTTTATGCAATGTGGATTATGTCTATTAATCTTCTGGTGGCATCAGAAGACTGCCTACCTTTTGTAAAGCCTGATTGATCTGGGTGAATGATGGTGGGCATAATGTCTAATAATCGTAGGGCTATCATTTTAGCATAGATTTTTAGATCGTTATTTAGTAACGAAATAGGCCTGAAGTTTTGGGGGGCGTCCGGTGTCTTCCCTGGTTTTGGCAAGGTAACTATCAGAGCTTCCAGCATTTCTGTGGGAAAAGAAGCAGACACAGCAGCTGTTTCGACTACCCTGAGTAAATGGGGGCCTAAAAGTGGTTTAAAGTTTTTGTAGTATTCCCCTGTTAGGCCGTCCGGTCCTGGTGATTTGTTATTAGGGAGGGTGTCTATTACCTTTATAATTTCTGGTAGTGAAAATGGGGTATTTAAGCAGTTCAATTGGGAGGGTGAAATTTGCGGTAAGCCTATGTGTGATAGGAAATTTTGCACATTTTCTTGGGTGGGTTGTGTCGTGTTTTTGTCTTGGTTCAGATTATATGACTCTTTGGCCTTGCAGTCTGCGGGCTAGTGCTTTCCCAGCTTTGTTGTTGGTAGAGTAGAATGACAATTTTAATCTCCTTTCTTTGACTTCGTAGGAGCGAAGAAGTTCTATCCTAAGGTCATGTCTTAGGGAAGTCAATTTGTCGCCATTTTGTTATAGGGTTAGGGTGTTGTTTGTTCTGTTTGTCAAGGTTTTCTATTTCTGATAGTAAGGTGTCTAACTGCTGCTGCCTCTGCTTCTTGAGTTTAGAACCAAGTTGAATAAACATTCTTCTTATGTATGCCTTATGGGCATTCCACAAATTGAATGGGTTTTTAGAAGATGGAGAATTGATCTGGAAATATTCGGACAGACGGCTTTTCCAAGATACGTTTTGTTTCTGGATTATGCAGTATTTGAGGATTAGCCCACCAGATATAGGCATTGTGGGTGGGATAGGAGTCTCATAGGGTTAGAAGGATGGGTGCATGGTCTGACCATGATATATTTTTTATCTGAACATTCATAACCTTTTGGAGTAGCCATTTGTCCGTCAAGAACAGGTCAATTCTCGTGTACGTACAGTGCCTATGTGAATAGAACGTGAAGTCTTTTTCAGTGGCATGAGTACAACGCCAAGCATCAAATAGGTCGTGAGAGTTCAAAAAGGATGACATAGCAGGAGCTTTGTTGGGGAACTTTGATGTGGAGTCCATTCGCGGGTCTGGTGTGATATTAAAGTCCCTGCATATTACAAGGGAACCCTGTTGTTTCTTCTTAACTTTTTTCAACAATTTGTTTAGGAAGCTGAGTGGGTGTTTGTTGGGTACATAGACATTCACTATCGTGTATGTTGTAGAGTTGATATTGCATATTAGTATGAGATATCGACCCATTGGGTCAGAGATTTCAAAGTGGAGTTGAAAAGAAATGGAGTCTCTAATAGCCACCAGAACACCTCTTTTTTTCGCTGCCATATTAGAAGAAAAGTAGTGTTGAAAACTTTTGTGGACACATTTGGGCGGGGCATCATGGTGGAAGTGAGTCTCCTGAACACAAAGTATATCACATTGGGATGAATCTGCTTCCTTCCATAAGGATGCTCTTTTGGCCGGGTGGTTGACTCCGTGAGCATTGATAGATAGTATCTTTACTTATTTTAGTTATAATGGAAAGTCAGTAAGTGTAGATAGAAGAGTGAATTTACATGTGGAGGTGAGTGGTGTACCTTTTCGATTTTGACATTGTTGAATAGTTTTCCAGCTTGTGAGGTTGTTACGTCGTTGAGGGTTTTTGATGGTTCTGCGTGTTTGGAGAGCAGCATTAAATTTTCCATTGCAGCAAAGATGATTCGTTGGTGGAGGAGGAAGAAGGTTCTGGTTCATCCCGGTTGATCCAACAGTGGGTGAGAACTGCGTAACAAAGTAAACCAAAAAACAAAGAAGAAAAAAAAACAGTTGACAGGGTTAGAGAAGTTCCCTCTAGGGGGTTCCTACACGTAGTGCCCTGTAAAA
This sequence comes from Lithobates sylvaticus, assembly GCA_028564925.1. Lineage (NCBI taxonomy): Eukaryota > Metazoa > Chordata > Amphibia > Anura > Ranidae > Lithobates > Lithobates sylvaticus. Next base: position 313,482,542 of record CM053031.1, read on the forward strand.
TGTTGGTGGAGGGATGTGGTACTGTTTCCATGTTCCGGTGTTCCCGGGGGATAGGTGGCGCTGAAGTATTAGGATTATTGTGGGAGCTTCTTCAGTAGCCCTCAGTGTTTTTTTTGGTTTTGTGTTTCCTGGACACTACCTGTCATTCCTTCCTGGGTTGCGTGGGACTCCCCATTTGAGAGGAGGTCGTGGTGGGTCTGTTAGTATCCCCCATTGCCTGAGTGTTGTCAGACCTTCTTCCAAGGTGGAAACGGTTATATTGGTTCCATTATGGGTAATGGACAATGTTGCAGGGTATTTCCACTTGTGGAGGATACGATGATTGCGTAAGGCTTTTGTAATGGTTGCTAGATTACGACGCCTTTGAAGGGTGTACCTGGAAAGATCCGGGAGGAGTTGTATGGCATTGTATTGCTCTGGGTGTTGGTCCGCTTTTCGGAAGGTAGCTAGAATGCATTCCTTTGTTTTATAAAAATGCAGTCTTAATAGGACATCTCTGGGTATTTCATCAGCAAGAAATTAGGGTTTAGGGACCCTATGAATCCTATCGATCGTAAGCTCCAAGGCGGTCGCTGTTGGTAATATGGCTGAAAACAAGTCCTGTGCATATTGTGGGAGCTGTGGAGCTGTCACGTTTTCTGGGATACCCCTAATCTTCAAGTTGTTCCTCCTGGATCTGTCTTCAAGGTAACTGATAACTTGTCTTTGATCCAGGAGATATCGTCTTGGTGGGCTTTGTGTGCATCTACTATCTTATTAAAGGAGCTAGCATGGTCTCCCAGTGCGTGTTCCACTCCGTCCACCCTGTCACCTAGCTTGTGTATCTCTGTTTGGCAGTTTTTGATAGTGTGAATCATGTCAGCCTGTATAGAGGATCTGAGGGACAAAAGCATGTCCTTGAGTACAATATCTGACACAGGCTGTCCTGTGGTGGGAAATCCCATCATAGGGTCAGGCATGGCTGGGGTGTCAGGCCTCTGAGGTGTGGTGTGTTCATTCACCTCCATGTAATGCGTCTGCAGGCCGCTGTGTGGGGAGGCCATTCGTTGTCTGCTCTTTGCAGGGCTCCTGGTGGTCGGTGTGGATGCGGCAGAGGACGAGCCATCATGTGGGCTCTGCGATCCATTCTGCTGTCCGTCCTGTGTGGAGGCTCCTGCCGCCACCTGTCTGCTCCGTTCGCAGCCTCCCCCGACATCTTGTGGATGTCTCTGGCTCTGTGTGAAGTATCCAGGCAGCTTGCGAAGCTGCGGTGGCGGCTCCTTTCTCCTCCGCGGCATCCCTGGAGTGTCCCTGGGTACTGTTAGGGCTGGCGGCAGCGTGTCCAGGTTACTTCGGCTCCCGTGTGTTAATTATCCCCCGGGTGAGCGACAGAGCTCCTCGGCTATGCGGCCATCTTTGGGCTCGGTCACCACACCCCCTCTTGTTGTGCATATTGTAACCAGGCTTTTTTATGGAACTTGTGCAGTAAAGGCTTATTTCTAGCAACTTGACCATGCAGCTCTCTTTTGTTCAAGTGTCATCGTATTGTGCTCCTTAAAAACAACAGCACCATCTTTTTCCAGAGCAGCCTGTATTTCTCTTGAGGTTACCTATGAGTTTTTCTTTGTATCCCAAACAATTCCTGTGGCTGAAATCTTTCTTGATCTACCTGACCTTGGCTTGGTATAAAGAGATCCCCAAATTTTCCACTTCTTATTAAATGATTTAACAGTACTGACTGGCATATTCAAGGCTTTGGATATCTTTTTATATCCCTTTCCATCTTTGTAAAGTTTCATTACCCTGTTATGCAGCTATTTTGACTGTTCTTTTCTGCTCCCCATTCTTAGTATTTAGCCTACTTAGTGCATCCATGTGAGAGTTAACAAATTCATTGACTATTTATACACAGACACTAACTGCGATTTTAAAGCGGAACCCAGAAATGGAACTTCCGCTTTAAGGGAAGGTGACCCCCTGACATGCCACATTTGGCATGTCATTTTGGCAAGCCACAGCCGGGCGCCCACAGTGACAATGCCGGTGCCGCGGAGAGGAGGCGGAGACGAGTGGGGCTTTGTTGCACTTATTAAAAGTCAGCAGCTGCAGTATTTGTATCTGCTGACTTTTAATATTTTTTTTAGTAGGAACTCCGTTTTAAGAAGCTACCAATGTGGGAAATGAACCTTTAATTGCTATTTTAACCTGTGTGTGCCACCTTCTGTGTCTGTACCAAGGCCAAACATTCCAGGGTGTGTAAACATTTTATCAGGGCTATTTGGGTGATTTCTGTTATCATTATGATTTTAAAAAGAAGCCAAAAAACTATGTGATAATAAATGACTTTGTGTGATTGCTATCTTTCAGTCATATTTTTAATATAAATGCCAACATTTCTGCCAGGGTATGCAAACTTTTGAGTGTGTGTGTGTGTGTGTGTGTGTGTGTGTGTGTGTGTGTGTGTGTGTGTGTGTGTGTGTGTGTGTATATATATATATATATATATACATACACACACACACATATACACACACAGACCATATGGCTAACATTTTGTGGACTTCTGAATATTACATCTACCATTTTATATGGCCAAAAGTATGTGGACATCCCTTCTTATCCAGTAGTAGTACCTGACCTGACAAATGTGTTTTTGGCTTGATAGGCACAGATTCCCATAGACACACTCCAAGGTCAAGAAAAAGTCTTCATAGAAAGGATGTCCAACAAGCTCATATAGATGTGATGGTCAGGTTTTCACAAATGTATGTCCATCATGTGTGGGTGTGTATAATACTGTATATATATATATATATATATATATATATATATATATATATATATATATATTCCTTTTAAAATGTAACTAAAGGCAAAACTTTTTAATTTTGGATAGAATAAGCAAGGGTTATAACCTCTGTCATTCTATATAAACCCACACTTATGTGAAATACCCCAAACCCAATTTCCAACTTTATAATGTTCAAATACACATTCAAACCTCAGTCTAAATAAATAAGTGCATAATCTGCAAATCGCCCATTTCCTCCACACCGACCCTCACTCTACCACTTATCTGCTGTGGAGAGCAGTTCTATATCTTACCAACCCATCTACAAAAATTAAAGGTATCATTATTTTGTTGCTACACAACAAAAACAAATTTACAAAGTCTAGGACCGTCAAGGCATGGGAACATGATATAGGTGTGTCTTATACCATGGAGCAATGGCAAAAAGCTCCTTATACCTCATATGCAGCAACCAAGAGTGTCAACTTGTGGGAACTCACCCATAAAATACTGCTGCATTGGTATTTGACACTCTCTCAAATTTCTAAGTTCAGCCCTCAGGCTTCCCCACTATGTTGGAGGGGCTGCTTTCGTAGTGGTACATTGTACCATATAATGTGGACATTCTCAGTGATTCGTGCCTTTTGGTCCAAAACATTTAGTTTAATTACACAGATCATAGGGACGCCAGTTACTTTCTCTGCTGGGATGGAGATTCTGTCCCTGGGAATAGAATCCGTCCCTGCGGCTTCAAGAGTCATTGTGACACACATTCTACTCAGCGCCAGATTGACTATCATAAGACACTGGAAAGACCTAAGACCACCCACAATCACATAGATAGTAGACACGACTAACACCCACGCCACTTATGAGATGATGTTTTCATCAACACAAGGTGAATACCAAAACATGTGCATCAAATGGAACCAATAGGTGCAATGGTAAAAGAGACGTAGCAAAGGTAATGGCAATCAGTGATAGAATGGTCAAACCTCACTCAGGACTTATAGACTGTGCATTCATATGCGTTTCTCCTTTCTCTATTTCTTTCTTTTCTTTTCTCCCTTCCTTCCTTACTCTCTCTCACTTGTTATCAGTGTACTATGTCCTCATATTGTACTTTGTTATACATGTATAATGGCGGACACTAATACCTTAAATGCTTAAAACATACTTCAAACGTCCTGTTGACATAAGTTATGCTTTTATAATCCTCGCAATCAGTACATGATATATTGTATAAGAGGAAGTTTGCGAATGTTTCGCACCAATGTTAATTGTATGTCTTGAAACTCATAAAAAATATATTGAAATTAAAAATAAATAAGTGTTAACATGAACGTCCAATGATAGCGAATAAAGCGAGTATCAATAACAAAGTGTAACAAAAAAATATCCAACAGTCTATATAATAATATGAGTCTATATATTAATAATATAATATAATAAAAGTCCAACAGCGTTTCCACCTCCATGCTCAGTGTTCCATGGTAGGGTAAAAAAGGCTTACCAGAAAATAATTATATGAGTCGTATAATGCTTTCCATCAAAGATTTTATATGGCAGGACTTCAATTACTTCCCCTTTCCAACAAATCTCACGTATAGGGTCTAGATAAATTAATGGTATGTATTCCCATACCTCTACTCCACGCAACCTCAGTATGGCACCAATATTAAAAAAGAAACAATTCCATGGTGTAGTATGTCTCACCAACCTTATATCAATAAAACATACTATTCTACCCACAAAACAGCAACCACAGTAAACTATTATTTTAGTTAAAACCCCTGCCAGGTTTTTTTTTTGCCATCTGTTTCCCATAGCCAAAATAGGAAGTGAGAGAAGATCCCTCCAAAGTGAGGAAATCCCAGTGTGTCACCAGGGTTACCAGAACTAGTGTCTCCATTGGAAGATTTTTCTATTAGTGTTGATGTCAACAAAAATATAGGATTTTTTTTTTGCTTTTAATGATAATGGTAAAAGGGACAAATAGGGTAAATCTCCCTAATGGGCACACAGACAGTAATAAAAACTGACAGGGGTGCTAATCCCTCCCCACTCTATCCAAAACAAAAAAAAAGTTTTGCCTTTATTTATACTTTAACTCTTAAAGCTAAACCTAACTAACTCTATGTTTTTTCTTATTGCATTTTCAAAAGCTGAAAAGACGATAAGAGACCAGGACTATAACAGAGTGAGACAACAGCTTCGTATGTATTTTGGGAAAAGGAAATGCTTTGTATTTGATTTACCAACTGCCAATCAACAGCATCTTAAGAGACTGGAGGACATACCTGACAGCGAACTCAATGCCAACTTTTTGACTCAGAGCCAGAAGTTCTGCGATTACATTTTCAGAGAAGCCGATGTAAAAAAAATGAAACAAATATTTGCAGTCACAGGACCACGTAAGTTTATTCATTGGCATGGAATTTTAAGTTGAACGTAGAAGAATTCTTTTTTATCATATATTTTATGAATGAGGAAAAACATCTGGTCATATTCAGCAGGCCTGTAAAATAACAGATCCATTGGAATCAGTACTCTGCTTTGATTGCTGTGCCACAAGCTCTTTCACACCATATGTGCATGAAAACTGATGGGAACTGATGCAGATTTCACTTGCAGAGACGTCAGTTTACATCAGTTTTCATGCACGTCAGTTATATGCCCTATTTACACCAATGTTGATGTCATGTCAGTTTTTTTCCCATGCAGAAAACTGCATACACGTTACAGATTCCTGCACAGAAAAATCTGCATGGTGTGGTGTGAACAGGGCACATGGCGAACCATTGTTTTTTTTTAAGCTCTTGCAGAACACATGCAGAAAAACTGAAGTATCTGCACCATGATGTGAACGAGGCCTAAGAGTCTTACAGATACATATAAACCTCAGAACAATAATTCAAATTTAAATAAAAACACTTCCATTAGGCTCGATTCCCATCTATGCATGTTGCTTTTGAGCGTTTTTGCAGTGCTGTTTGCGGTGCTTGCCGCGTTTTTGGACACGCGTTTCTACCGCAATTTTGACACGTTTTGCGTTTTTTTTTTTATTAATTTTTGTTTTACACTGTGGTTGCCTAGCAACCAGCTATATACAGTGTAAAAAAAAAAAAAATGAAGAAAAAAACGCAAATCACGGCAAAATCGCAGTAATAACGCGGTACTTGAGTTTTGGATGCGGGTCCATTGACTTCTATTACATGCAAAACGCTGCATTTTGCATGAAAAAAGTCCCCGACCCTTTCCAAAAACGCAGAGGCACAAAAATGCATTGATGTGAACATGAGCCATTAGAACCCATGTTAAAACATTTCCCTGCATTTCTGCAAAATGCATCAAAAAATGCATTAGTGTGAATCAAGCCTTACATACGCTTTTGTGCACACTGAATATACTGAATATACACTAGAGCTAACACTTTATCTGAGCCTAACTTAAAAAAATAATTAGTAATCCCACTCTACTCTACGTGTAATGATACAGATATGTTAAGATGTAACAATTAAAACCATAAACTCCAGTGTCACATTGCTATTGCATTAAAAAAAAAAGCAAAATAAATACTGTGCAAAAAATCTGTGCAAACACCACGCGACACAGTGCAACCAATCAATATATCTGAGGGACCACCTGTCAAACCGACTGGGTGCCTCCTCCAAATGGTGCCTCCTGCCCTCCAAACCCTAACAGCAGAAAGGTAGCTAATACCAACCCTTTTAACCCAATCTTAATACGCAGACAAGATGTTGAGATAAAACCAAAGTAATAACTTTATTGAACAGAAATACAGGTTTTTATATACACTTCAAAAATAGGGACAATAGGGCCACATGAACAAAAAAACAAATATTAAACATTGGGGTAAATATCCCACAATGGTAAGGTAATGAGGTAAAGTTGACACAAGACTAATCATATCCTGTAGGAAACTCCAGCAAGATTAAACAGAAACAATAAATTACTCAATAAACTATGGGAATTCACACCTAGGAGACACACAATGGGGAAATTATATAATGGGAGAAAAGTGGGAGGGGGTGAGGATTTTTGGATCCAATAATCCATTTCACCCTCACATAAAATTCTTCAGGCGCTATATCGAGGACCTGATATTCATTTATTCCAGTGAATTAGGTACATTTTTTATTATATTTATATGATAACTCAATTTGAGCTTCACTGGACAAATGGACAGACTGTCTATCAGTTTTTTAGATGTGATGCTTGAAGGTTGTGAGGGAGGTGTGAGCAATATAACCTTTATAAGAAACCCTTGTCTGGCAATAGTATCTTTAGGCCAGACTCTGGCCATGCTAGACACACTATCAGTAGCATCCTAGTGGGTTAATTCTTGCGATTACACAGGATCTGCAGCAGGGACTTTGATTTTGAGAGGGATAATTCTCATATGGAGGGATCATTTGTTACAACAGGGATATCCTGAGGACACTATTAAGAGGATGGTCAACATAGCTAGGAGCTCAGAGAGAAGTAACCTCTTGGATAGGAAGGCACATCGTGGTAGAGACAGAGGCCCACCAGTGTTCTCTACTCCATATAGTATGGAGTTCCAAAAAATGTAAAACATTGTTGAGCGCTATCTTCCAATATTGCATGCTAATGCCCCGTACACACGGTCGGAAAATCCGACCACAAAATCCATCAGATTTTTTCCGACGGATTTTGTCCGACACTGGTGTTGCATACACACGGTCGGACAAAGTTGTCGGAAAATCCGATCATTCTGAACATGGTGACGTTTGTTGCCTACGACGGGACTACGTAGAGGCTAGTAGCCAATAGCTTTGGTCCTGTAATGTGATCTGAGCATGCGTGGCACTTTGTCCGTCGGAATTCGCTACACACGATCGGAAAAAGTCCGATAGGACTTTGTTATCGGAAAATTTGAGAGCGGGAGATAAAACTTTGTCCGTCGGAAAATCTGACGGAAAAAGTCCGATGGAGCCCACACACGGTCGGAATTTCTGACAACATTGTCTGATAGGACATTTTCCGTCGGACAATCCGACCGTGTGTACGGGGCATTACAGTGTGTATGCTCAGATTCATTTTGGTGATGCAAGAATTGTCTCCAGACGTGCATCCTCTCTAGATAACTCTCTGTCCCCTAGCTACTTTACATTTAGCAGTATGCAGGGGACATTCTGGCTTAGCTTCAAAGGCAATTACAGGTTCAGTGAAAATGGATGTCCCTGGTTCCCAACGTTTGACGAGGGAAAAGATGTTCATAAGTCCATGGTTAGTGGTAAGAAATATGGCACAAGGGACTTTATAAACTAATATGAATTTGATCACCTGTAAAATTTGCCATATACAATACTGTATGTTGGCAGAACTACAAGGAGTCTGCGGGATTAACTCAATAGCCATGTGTATGACATCCAGAAAAAACATTCAACAAATGTTACTAATCACTTTATTAGGTCTCATGGTGGTGATCTTGCAGCTCTCCACATACAGGGGATTGAGAGGGTTAGAAAGCCTCCTACGGGGGATGGGGGGACAGCTTCAGGTTGCTTTGCAAATGGGAAGTTTTTTGGATATTCCATTTAAGAACATGGATCCCTAATGGTTCAAACCATGAGTGGGATCTTACTCATTTTTATAAATGATCCCTTTGCAGAGTGCCTGTTTACCATTCATTCCCCTCCTCTCTGTTTCCCAAGACCTTTGGGATGGTTCCTTGTTTCTTGCCATTTCATTTTTCATTTCTGTCTCATTTTTGAGGGATCCCACCAGCCACAGTATTGCTAATACAGCCCATGATGATACTTTGTGGCTGTATTGAAATTAAAATCCTACATTAATTGTACTGTATATAAATACTGCTTCTCATTATGTTCAGCACTTTTTTGTTTTTAATTGATTGTTACTTGTATATATACTATACATGCTTTTCTTTTGAATATGCCATTGGAGTTATTTAAAGGTTCAATTGACATTTAGGGTTTGGTACTAGTTCACAAATGGATTTTCACAAAACATCCTATACAAGTCATTTGTGTTAATTTTACAGTGCACTGCAGTTGGATTTTCACTAATACCAACTGAGTGCTTTTTTTATTGGATTTTCACCTGTTAATGACAGCTTTTTAGTTGTATAAAGATGGGCTTTGTAAATAGAGCTAATGAGTAATGACTAAGCGCTGCTAAAAGCATGAAACGCGTCTACCTGTTTGTTCCCTGCTCCATCTGTTAACCACCAGTTATTTGGCTTTTTTGTCTTCAGTAATTTCGATTTTTTGGAAGTGCAGCCATCTGGAATCCTATTCTTTCAGTATACTGCATGGAAACTGGGCTGGCATCCGATCAGTGTTTGTGGGGATGACTTAGGGACACATCACCTGGAGCGGCTTGTCAGTGTTTAAGACTAATCATATCCTGTAGGAATCTCTAGGAGGATTAGCAAACAGACAAAAACAATAGGTTACTGAATTAACAATGGGCATTTACACCTAGACAGGATAGGCAAAAATGGGTACACATTATAACAGTAAACACATAACACCTTAAAGGGGTTGTAAAACCTTGTGCTTTTTCACCTTAATGCATCCTATGCATTAAGGTGAAAAAACTACTGACAGTGACCGCCTCCCCAGCCCCCCCGTTTTACTCACCTGAGCCCTTCGATCCCTCAGCAAAGACACGCTCTAGCTCTCTGTCAGGGGTTCTCGGATCTTTATTGGATAGTTTGATAGCAGTGCAGCCATTGGCTCACACTGCTGTCAATCAAATCCAATGATGCGGGTGCCAGGGCAGGGCCGAGTCCAGCATTTTGTGGCTATAGACGCAAATGCTGGACTCTGGAGCAAAGTAACCCCCGGGAGTAGGAGCCGCGAGAGCCACTGGGGGACCCCAGAAGACGATGATCGGGGCCACACTGTGCAAAACAAAGTGCACAGTAGAGGTAAGAATGATTTGTTTGTTATTTAGATTTTTTTTTTAAACAAGTGTTTACAGCAAACAGATTACACATAACAGCAGGAGACCCCAGCATCAGGTTGTTTTAAAGTGATTATAATCTTTTGCTTTGAGTCTCTGAGTCTAGGAGGGGGTTGAAGCAGTTATTAAGAAGAGTCTGTATGCTTCAGGGAGACATGGACTTGAATCCAAAGTAAAAATACTCCAAAAGAACCCCAGGCACACACCTCCCAAAGAATAGAGCCCTCTTATATGCCAGGGCCCAAAGTCATTAGGCAAGAGGCTAGTCTTCAGTCCCCTCCAAATGCCCCTGTCCTGGTTTGGTCTGTCACAATATCTAAAAATCGAATCCATAAATCTATAAAAATTCCCCAAACAGGAAGTCCATACAAAAAATATAATGCGAGTTCTGTCATTAAATCCTCAATCTGGGGCTCAGGGCCTTAACTACCCTTCAGACAGGCACTCACTACTAAAATATGCCTCTCTAATTAAAGATGGGCATAATGCACTTTATAGTATAAAAGGTAAGAAAAAGCCACGCTTATGGTAAAATAACAAAAAATTTAAATAAAAAGGTGTCTGCCTCCCCTAATAGGGCTCCCCTAGGGGGCACTATATACAGAACTAATAGAAAACAAAAGGGGTCAGTGGCGCTACCAAAAAAAAAAAATAGATAAAGGAGGATAATAGGGGCTAGGATAAAAAATCCAAAATTGGACACATATAAGAATATGGAATAAACCCCCCTCATATAGGGTTATGTCGTTCGATAAAGATGGGTAACCAAACAGAAACCCCTCTTTTTGAGTGTGCATAAACGTGGACACATAACAACAGAAATCCCATAAAAAAGAAACAAAAAATCCACTAACTAATTACTGCTAGGTGTCTATATCCATAAATATGTGAAATAAAGTGATATGCTCATGTGTATCATAAGTAGATCAATAGTGATAAATCACCAACAAGATATAAATATACAATATACTGTATAACAATTCCATAATCATAAAGTATCAATACGTGCTGTGCTACATCAAAGTCTATATAAAGTATATAGATAAGTATGCATCAGTGTATCCAACCCACCAACATTTTTTTATTAGTGATAGAACCAGCGGGTATCAACAAAAAATAATAAAAAATAGAAAAAAAACACAAAAAACAGGTGCTGTAAAGTCTGTAGATCAAAAAGTCTATAAATCAGAACATCACCATAAGGAATATATATATATGATAAACACTGGGGGTTATTTATGAAAGGCAAATCCACTTTGCACTGCAAGTGCACTTGAAAGTGCAGTCTCTGTAAATCTAAGGGGTAGATCTGAAATGATGGGAAGCTCTGCTGATTTTATCATCCAATCATGTGCAAGCTAAAATGCTGTTTTTTTTTTTTATTTTCCTTGCATGTCCCCCTCAGATCTACAGCAACTGCACTTCCAAGTGGATTTTACTTTAGTAAATAACCCCCACTGTCTATAAGAGTGAAGCTATATAGTGCTTTTCACATCTATAGTGATCATATAGTGCAGCTAGCTGAATCAGAATATCAATCACAGGTGACTTATGTGCTCCCCCTCAAGGGTCCCCACTCACCGCATCCTATCACCCCTGCAGGGGTAGTGTGCATATAATCCACTCTAATGGGCCAGTATCACCAGGTATCCACTGCTACGGCCTCCAGAGACGTCCCTTAGACTCCATATTAGGTGGAAAAAAGGATTAGTGCGTTCCACTTGGAAAAAAGAAAATCAGCTCCCATAGTGTAGTATGTATTTAAAAAGTTCCATTTATTTAAAAAATGTAAAGTATAAAAAACAATATTAAAAACAAGGCAGCAAGTATGTTTCTTTAAAGTGCTTCAGTATGGCAGCAGCCGGACAGAGCACAGAAAAAACAGCTTGTACAAACTCAAGCAAGGAGACGGCAGTGGTAGCGTGCGTTCCACCCTCTCGAGTTCCCGGAAATCACGTAGTATGCGTGGCTCCATCGTACGCGCTTCGTCATAGATGTCTTCAGCGATGGTGCCACGCTACAGCACACCATGTCAGGCTATAGGAGAGCACACATGGTAGTCCAGCCCACAGAACTAAAATCAGCCAATCAGAAAAGGGGGTGTGTAAATTATTCAAAGTATATGTAATAATGCAATCGCATGGGTATAGGCAGCAAACGTATTCAAGCCCGCATAAACAGTATATGTCCTATGAGAAAAAATTACATGCACTTGTTGGACATCATGCTGTGCTCTCCCACACCACATAAATAACTACACTAGGAAGAAGTTTATAAACATATATATAACCAAATCCAGCATATGAGTAGTAAGTAAGGGATCTGTGTATTGTGTAGCTCATGCTATCCCCTACAGCCAGATAATAAAAAAGGAGCCCCGAAATGTGGACATTTAATAGAAGTGCAAACCCAGATATTACTTGGTAAAACTAAACCCCAAGAGTAGAAATCATAATTTCCAGTTATAATATCCCTTTACTTAATATCCATGTACCAGACCGCATACTCATTTATGCTAATTATGTGTAAACAAGAATGAATACAATAAATATATTACATTGGACTTATGAACCTGATATTGCAGAAATCTTTAGAAGTAATGGTGGAAGATCCTGTCTCAACTCTAGGGATGAGCCGAACACCCCCGGGTTCGGTTCGCACCAGAACCTTCGAACGGACCGAAAGTTCGCGCAAATTTTCGAACCCTATACGTTATAATGGACGCGAACGTTTGAAATCATAAGTGCTAATTACAACGGCCAATATGCATGTTAATGTCATAAAACAGGTTTGGGGACCCGGGTCCTGCCCCAGGGGACATATATCAATGCAAAAAGAACTTTTAAAAACTAACGTTTTTTCGGGAGCAGTCATTTTAATGATGCATAAAGTGAAAAAAAAAAAGTGAAATTTTCCTTTAAATATGGTACCTGGGGGGTGTCTAAAGTATGCCTGTGAAGTGGCATGTGTTTCCCGTGTTTAGAACTGTCCTTGCACAAAATGACATTTGTAAAGGAAAAAAAGAAGCCATTTAAAACCACTTGCGGCTTTAGGTTTGTTCTTAAGTAGAATCTGAAGTGTAGCTCCATCCCAAAAAAATCTATTTTTAAGCTTTTTGGAGAACATAGGGAGGGGTTATCACCCCTGTAACATTTGCTGTCTTTGCACATCTGTTCAGAACATGTCACCTCACTTTCCATCCCAATGACAAATGTTTTTGGAAAAAGTGGGGTTTTAATTGAAACAAGGATTGGTGATAAAGTATCAGTAGAGAGGAGATACCTTTTTCCCAAATTAAATCTAACAGGATAGAATTTCCCTTCCTAGGGGTAGATTTCCTCTCACTTCCTGTTTTCTCTTTCCATTTGCAAGTAGGAGTCGTTTGTAAGTTGGATGTTTGAAAGTAGGGGCCTGGCGTATATACTCTGCAGAAATTTGCCCTATTAGATGTTGGTGTAGCCACAAGACTGGTGGGCACAGGAATGGGCCCTGCTGTGAGTTAATAGATCAAGATTTGTAATTGCATGCACCTGTTGAACAGGGCAGAAAAATTGGGGGTGGTGGTGGACGGTGTTGCCACAAGACTGTAAGCTCTCACAGTTACTCTTGGTGGGCACAGGAATGGGCCCTGCTGTGAGTTATTAGATCAAGATTTGTAATTGCAAGCACCTGATGAACAGGGCAGAAAAATTGGGCCTTTGGCGGTGGTGGTGGACGGTGTTGCCACAAGACTGTAGGCCCTCATAGTTACTCTTGGTGGGCGCAGGAATGGGCCCTGCTGTGAGTTATTAGATCAAGATTTGTAATTGCAAGCACCTGATTAACAGGGCAGAAAAATTGGGCCTTTGGCGGTGGTGGTGGACGGTGTTGCCACAAGACTGTAAGCTCTCACAGTTACTCTTGGTGGGCGCAGGAATGGGCCCTGCTGTGAGTTATTAGATCAAGATTTGTAATTGCAAGCACCTGATGAACAGGGCAGAAAAATTGGGCCTTTGGCGGTGGTGGTGGACGGTGTTGCCACAAGACTGTAGGCCCTCATAGTTACTCTTGGTGGGCGCAGGAATGGGCCCTGCTGTGAACTATTAGATCAAGATTTGTAATTACCCGCCCCTGTTAAACAGGGGCTGAAAAATTGTGCCTTAGGCACTGGTGCTGGTGCCACAACACTGCAACCCCTCACAGATACTGTACTTGGAGCACAGCAGTCACACGTGTTGCGAAGCATTTTTTTAAAAAATTGTAAGTACACGCCCCTGTTAAACAGGGGCTGAAAAATTGTGCCTTAGGCACTGGTGCTGGTGCCACAACACTGCAACCCCTCACAGATACTGTACTTGGAGCACAGCAGTCACACGTGTTGCGAAGCATTTTTTTAAAAAATTGTAATTACCCGCCCCTGTTAAACAGGGGCTTAAAAATTGTGCCTTAGGCACTGATGCTGGTGCCACAACACTGCAACCCCTCACAGATACTGTACTTGGAGCACAGCAGTCACACGTGTTGCGAAGCATTTTTTTAAAAAAATTGTAAGTACACGCCCCTGTTAAACAGGGGCTGAAAAATTGTGCCTTAGGCACTGGTGCTGGTGCCACAACACTGCAACCCCTCACAGATACTGTACTTGGAGCACAGCAGTCACACGTGTTGCGAAGCATTTTTTTATAAAAATTGTATGTACACGCCCCTGTTAAACAGGGGCTGAAAAATTGTGCCTTAGGCACTGGTGTGGTGGCATGGATCATTGAGGAGGAGGAAGAGGATAGTCAGTGAACATAAGAGGACAGTCACTCAGCATCAGCATAGGCAGTCTTGAAGGGATGTGACATTATAAATTATTTGGTTATATCCGCCTCAGGTGCCTTGTAGCTGGTGGTGACCCAAGACTGATTCATTTTGATGAAGGTCAGTCGATCAACCGAGGCGGTGGACAGGCGCACCCTATGATCGGTGACAAATCCTCCAGCAGCACTGAATGTGCGTTCGGAAAGAACGCTGGAGGCAGGACAGGCCAGTAGCTCAATTGCATACTGTGCAAGCTCTGGCCAGTGATCTATCCTCAGGACCCAGTAAGCCAGAGGATTTTCGGTGGGAAAGGTGTCCAAGTCTGACCTTGCCCCAAGGTATTCCTGCACCATGTATATCAGACGCTGGCGATGGTTGCTGGAACCGATCATACCTTGGGGCTGCGGACTAAAAAATTGTCTGAACGCATCGGTCAGACGTCCACCTTCCCCACCGCTCCTTCTGCTACTGACCGAAGCCTCAGCAACTCGTCGCCCAGGACCAGGAGTTTGTAACCTCCCAGTTTCTGGGAACGCGTTGCACAGACCTTTCTGCAAGGCCTCCCTGAGATGTCTCATCCTCTGCTCCCTCTGCGACGGCAAGATAAGGTCCGCAACCTTACCCTTGTACCGCGGATCAAGGAGAGTGGCCAGCCAGTAATGGTCCCTCTCCTTGATCCGAAGAACACGAGGATCCTTTCGCAGGCTTTGCAGGATCAGGGAGGCCATGCAGCGTAGGTTAGCTGAGGCATTCGGTCCGGAGTCTTCTGGGTCACTGAGGATGACATGATCGCCAGCCACCTCCTCCCAGCCACGTACAAGTCCACTGGTTTGTTGGGACTGTACATCATCCCTAAAAGACTGCTGCTGCTGATGCTGAGTGCCAGGCTCCACCTCCATGCTCACACAATCCTCCTCCTCCTCCTCCTCATCCTCTTCCTGTGTGATGGGTGGGACAGAAGGAACACTGTCCGGATAAAGGGGGCCTTGAGAGGCAAGGAAGTCCTCCTCTTCCTGCCTCTGTTCTGCCTCAAGTGCCCTGTCCATTATCCCACGCAGCGTATGCTCCAACAGGTGGACAAGAGGGACAGTGTCACTGATGCATGCACTGTCACTGCTCACCATCCTCGTGGCCTCCTCAAATGGTGAGAGGACAGTGCATGCATCCCTGATCATGCTCCACTGACGTGGGGAAAAAAAATCAAGCTCCCCTGACCCTGTCCTGGTGCCGTAGTCGCAAAGGTACTCATTGATGGCCCTCTGCTGCGTGTGCAGTCGCTGCAGCATGGCCAACGTTGAGTTCCACCTGGTGGGCATGTCACATATTAGGCGGTTCTTGGGCAGGTTCAGCTCCTTTTGCAGCTCAGTCAGCCGAGCACTGGCATTATAAGATCGGCGGAAATGCACACAGACTTTCCTGGCCTGCCTCAGGACATCCTGTAAGCCTGGGAACCTGCCCAAGAACCGCTGCACCACCAGGTTGAGGACGTGAGCCATGCAGGGCACATGGGTGAGCTGCCCCTGTCGCAGGGCGGAGAGGAGGTTGGTGCCATTGTCAGAAACGACCATTCCTGGCTTAAGCTGACGTGGCGTCAACCACCTCTCGGCCTGCCCCTGCAGAGCTGCCAGAACCTCTGGCCCAGTGTGGCTCCTGTCCCCCAAACACACCAGCGCAAGCACGGCATGGCATCTTTTTGCCTGCGTACTTGCGTAGCCCCTTGTACGCCTACGGAGCACCGCTGGTTCCAAGGACAGAGCACTGGAGGAAGAAGAAGAGGAGGGGGTGGAGGAGAGAGGTGTGTCACAACCAGTAGCAGTAGTAGCGTTTTGGAGGCGTGGTGGTGGAACAACCTCCAACACTACTGCACCTTGTCCTGCATCCCTCCCAGCTGCCAATAGAGTGACCCAATGGGCCGTGAAAGAAAGGTACCGTCCCTGTCCATGCCTGCTGGACCATGAGTCAGCGGTAATATGCACCTTACCGCTGACCGCCCTGTCCAGCGAGGCATGGACATTGCCTTCCACATGCCGGTAGAGAGACGGAATCGCCTTCCGTGAGAAAAAGTGGCGTTTGGGAACCTGCCACTGAGGAACCGCACATTGAACAAACTCACGGAAGGGGGCCGAGTCTACCAACTGAAAAGGCAGCAGCTGAAGTGCTAGCAATTTAGCCAAGCTAGCATTCAACCGCTGGGCATGTGGATGGCTGGGAGTGTACTTCTTTCTACGGTCCAGCAGCTGGGGCAGGGAAATTTGCCTGCTGCAATCGGACGTCGGTGTACTGCAAGTACTTGGTTGTGACACACCTAATTCTACGTGTGTTAGGTATGTGTACTTAAGCGCTAGAATGGGTATTCAAAGACAGAACGGCAACAATGTTTTTAAGATAGCCAAATGATGATGCTGCAACCCATATATTAGTGTTCTCACACGTAGAAGAAATGGTTTTTAAAATACACACACAATGTTAATAATTATGTGAAATGGGTGCGCTCTCAATCAACCTTAAAAATCGTGTAGATCTGATTAAAAATTGCTTGTGCAATGATACTATTCAAGTGATGTGTAAAACCTCCTTAAAATCCGTGCACTGAGTGTGTATACATAAATAAATAAATACATAAAACCATATGTAAATATATAAATAAGTGGATCCTTTTCCTATTTGTGGTACCAGTGATTAAGTGATATTTGTGCGATAGTGCTGTGAATAAAAGACAGTTTAGGAATGAGGTAAAACCACGTTTACATTCCAACCCTTAAAAAATCCATGCGTTTAAAACTGAAAAAAACGCATTAAAAAATCCATGCGTTTAAAACTGAAAAAAAACGCATTTAATTGTGCGATTTATTTGTGGAAAAACGCATATTGGGTTATGCGATTAAATTGGGAGAAACACCATAGGTGTTTTTAGAATCCTTTAGGAGTCCATGCATCTAATTGATGTCTCCTTAGGTGTTTAATTTGCGGTTGCTTAGACAGGTGTTGTTCCTGATTAGTTAGTGCTGAGATGTTTTACTAACTAATTGCCCTTTGGTGTTGAGCACAGGTTAAAACTTGAAGGATAAAAGGTGTACACCACAAATGAGAAAGATAAGCACCATTTAGTAAATGTATATTTTTGAGCAGGTATACACATAATACTTTTACTTATCTTTAGTTGTGGTGTCCTCTTTCCTGCTGGTCACGTCCTTACTATCTCTTCCGTGTTTGCATGAGGATAGAAGACAGATAAAAAACCATTGCGCAATATAGTTATACTTGGAATGGTGTGCATGTGTTGTGGCTGAAGCCCATCTACTTACACAGCACCCTACGAACGAAGCGCGGTGGTTAGAAATATGTCAGGCACTGTTTGGGCTCCCTGCCCTGCTTGTCTCAGTAGTGTTGCTTAGCTCCTCCTCCCGACGCGTTGCGACACGCCCACGTGTCTTTATCAAGGGATTAATTCTACACCTTCAGTCCTCTCAGAGCAGCTTTCAGAGAGCACTGAAGGTGTAGTGGGGATGGAGATCCCAGCTGATGAGGAGCAAGGAGAGGTCCGCTTAGTTCTTTGGTGTGGGTCTTTTATGTGTGCCTGCCAACGAGCTGCATGGCAGGTCGACATATGTCTGGTCATGCTTGTGGTGCCCAAGCGGCTGATGTTTTGGCCACGCGAGATACGCTTGAGACAAATATTGCAAATAGCAGTGGTGCGATCTGATGCACTCGTCTCAAAAAAGGCCCACACCAAAGAACTTTTCTGATAACGTGCAGAGGCAGCGCCCTGCACAGGCGGAGCTCTGCGGTGTTGCACAGTTGCTGTGCTGGCCTCTACCTGGCCTCCAGGGGGCATCCTGCCTCGTTGGACATGTGACGCCGCATCCTCCTCCTCCTCGTCCTCCTCCTCATCCTCTCTCCCTTCAGGCACCCACGTGGAGTCAGTGACCTCATCATCCCCTCCCTCTTCACCACTAGAGCAAACCTGGCAGTAAGCTGCAGCTGGTGGAACAGTACTGCCAGATTCCTCAAGCTGGGTATCATCATCCGAGCCTTCGAATCGTTGGGCATCCTCCTGGAGCATGTACCCAACACTGTGCTCAAAGAGTTCGGGGGACTCCTCAGGAGGACATGGTGGGTCTAGGGAAGGGGTGGCTGATGATGCCATTGAGTACGCGTTGGCAGCTGCTCTGCCAGTACCCTGAGCCTGGGTGAGAGAGGATGAGGAGGATGAGGAGGGCTTGGTCATCCATTCTACCAAGCCTTCAGCATGATGCGGCTCCACATGTCCAGCTGCCGAAAACAAAGACGCGTGTGTCCCATGGCCACGTGCTGATGACGATGCACGACCACGTCCACGGCCACGGCCACGTCCACTAGAAACAGAGCCTGCCTGCCCTGTGTTCTTGGCTCTGCACGCTCTGCCTCCCCTTGGCGGTCTTCCAGCCATTGTAGTCGGTAGTCCTGTGGGTGCTGCTGAGAAGAATATATAGGAGCTCTGTGTGATGCCACTAACACACTAGAAGTCCTATGGGTGCTTCTGCAAAGAAAATATAGGAGCTCTGTGTGATGCCACTAACACACTAGAAGTCCTATGGGTGCTGCTGAGAAGAATATATAGGAGCTCTGTGTGATGCCACTAACACACTAGAAGTCCTATGGGTGCTTCTGCAAAGAAAATATAGGAGCTCTGTGTGATGCCACTAACACACTAGAAGTCCTATGGGTGCTTCTGCAAAGAAAATATAGGAGCTCTGTGTGATGCCACTAACACACTAGAAGTCCTATGGGTGCTTCTGCAAAGAAAATATAGGAGCTCTGTGTGATGCCACTAACACACTAGAAGTCCTGTGGGTGCTGCTGAGAAGAATATATAGGAGCTCTGTGTGATGCCACTAACACACTAGAAGTCCTATGGGTGCTTCTGCAAAGAAAATATAGGAGCTCTGTGTGATGCCACTAACACACTAGAAGTCCTGTGGGTGCTGCTGAGAAGAATATATAGGAGCTCTGTGTGATGCCACTAACACACTAGAAGTCCTATGGGTGCTTCTGCAAAGAAAATATAGGAGCTCTGTGTGATGCCACTAACACACTAGAAGTCCTGTGGGTGCTTCTGCGAAGAAAATATAGGAGCTCTGTGTGATGCCACTAACACACTAGAAGTCCTGTGGGTGCTGCTGAGAAGAATATATAGGAGCTCTGTGTGATGCCACTAACACACTAGAAGTCCTATGGGTGCTTCTGCAAAGAAAATATAGGAGCTCTGTGTGATGCCACTAACACACTAGAAGTCCTATGGGTGCTTCTGCAAAGAAAATATAGGAGCTCTGTGTGATGCCACTAACACACTAGAAGTCCTGTGGGTGCTGCTGAGAAGAATATATAGGAGCTCTGTGTGATGCCACTAACACACTAGAAGTCCTATGGGTGCTTCTGCAAAGAAAATATAGGAGCTCTGTGTGATGCCACTAGAAGTCCTGTGGGTGCTGCTGAGAAGAAAATATAGGAGCTCTGTGTGATGCCACTAACACACTAGAAGTCCTATGGGTGCTTATGCAAAGAAAATAGAGGATCTGTGTGTGATGGGACTAACACACTTCAAGTCCTATAGGTGCTTCTGGGAACAAAATATAGCTCTGTGTGATGGGACTAACACACTTCAAGTCCTATAGGTGCTTCTGGGAAGAAAATATAGCTCTGTGTGATGGGACTAACACACTTCAAGTCCTATAGGTGCTTCTGGGAACAAAATATATGATCTCTGTGTGATGGGACTAACACACTTCAAGTCCTATAGGTGCTTCTGGGAACAAAATATATGATCTCTGTGTGATGGGACTAACACACTTCAAGTCCTATAGGTGCTTCTGGGAACAAAATATAGCTCTGTGTGATGGGACTAACACACTTCAAGTCCTATAGTTGCTTCTGGGAAGAAAATATAGGTCTGTGTGATGGGACTAACACACTTCAAGTCCTATAGGTGCTTCTGGGAACAAAATATAGCTCTGTGTGATGGGACTAACACACTTCAAGTCCTATAGGTGCTTCTGGGAACAAAATATAGGATCTCTGTGTGATGGGACTAACACACTTCAAGTCCTATAGGTGCTTCTGGGAACAAAATATATGATCTCTGTGTGATGGGACTAACACACTTCAAGTCCTATAGGTGCTTCTGGGAAGAAAATATAGGTCTGTGTGATGGGACTAACACACTTCAAGTCCTATAGGTGCTTCTGGGAACAAAATATATGATCTCTGTGTGATGGGACTAACACACTTCAAGTCCTATGGGTGCTTCTGGGAAGAAAATATAGGTCTGTGTGATGGGACTAACACACTTCAAGTCCTATAGGTGCTTCTGGGAACAAAATATAGGATCTCTGTGTGATGGGACTAACACACTTCAAGTCCTATAGGTGCTTCTGGGAAGAAAATGTAGGTCTGTGTGATGGGACTAACACACTTCAAGTCCTATAGGTGCCTCTGGGAACAAAATATATGATCTCTGTGTGATGGGACTAACACACTTCAAGTCCTATAGGTGCTTCTGGGAAGAAAATATAGCTCTGTGTGATGGGACTAACACACTTCAAGTCCTATAGGTGCTTCTGGGAAGAAAATGTAGGTCTGTGTGATGGGACTAACACACTTCAAGTCCTATAGGTGCCTCTGGGAACAAAACATATGATCTCTGTGTGATGGGACTAACACACTTCAAGTCCTATAGGTGCTTCTGGGAAGAAAATATAGCTCTGTGTGATGGGACTAACACACTTCAAGTCCTATAGGTGCTTCTGGGAACAAAATATAGGATCTCTGTGTGATGGGACTAACACACTTCAAGTCCTATAGGTGCTTCTGGGGACAAAATATAGGATCTCTGTGTGATGGGACTAACACACTTCAAGTCCTATAGGTGCTTCTGGGAAGAAAATATAGGTCTGTGTGATGGGACTAACACACTTCAAGTCCTATAGGTGCTTCTGGGAAGAAAATATAGGTCTGTGTGATGGGAGTAACACACTTCAAGTCCTATAGGTGCTTCTGGGAACAAAATATATGATCTCTGTGTGATGGGACTAACACACTTCAAGTCCTATAGGTGCTTCTGGGAAGAAAATATAGGTCTGTGTGATGGGACTAACACACTCCAAGTCCTATAGGTGCCTCTGGGAACAAAATATATGATCTCTGTGTGATGGGACTAACACACTTCAAGTCCTATAGGTGCTTCTGGGAAGAAAATATAGGTCTGTGTGATGGGACTAACACACTTCAAGTCCTATAGGTGCTTCTGGGAAGAAAATATAGGTCTGTGTGATGGGACTAACACACTTCAAGTCCTATAGGTGCTTCTGGGAACAAAATATAGGATCTCTGTGTGATGGGACTAACACACTCCAAGTCCTATAGGTGCTTCTGGGAACAAAATATAGGATCTCTGTGTGATGGGACTAACACACTTCAAGTCCTATAGGTGCTTCTGGGAACAAAATATAGGATCTCTGTGTGATGGGACTAACACACTTCAAGTCCTATAGGTGCTTCTGGGAAGAAAATATAGGTCTGTGTGATGGGACTAACACACTTCAAGTCCTATAGGTGCTTCTGGGAACAAAATATATGATCTCTGTGTGATGGGACTAACACACGTCAAGTCCTATAGGTGCTTCTGGGAAGAAAATATAGGTCTGTGTGATGGGACTAACACACTTCAAGTCCTATAGGTGCTTCTGGGAACAAAATATATGATCTCTGTGTGATGGGACTAACACACTACAAGTCCTATAGGTGCTTCTGGGAAGAAAATATAGCTCTGTGTGATGGGACTAACACACTACAAGTCCTATAGGTGCTTCTGGGAACAAAATATAGGAGCTCTGTTTGCTGCCAGTGCCTGCCTGCCACGAACACACTACAAGTCCTATAGGTGCTTCTGGGAACAAAATATAGGAGCTCTGCCTGCCTGCCACGAACACACTACAAGCCCCTCTTTCTAAATCAATCTTTCTAAATGAATCTATCTAACTCAATCTCTCTAACTAAATCCAGCAGAGTGTCACAGATCTATCCTGCTCTATCTACGCCGGAACAGCATGTGACCGGCGCAGACGGCGTGGCGGCCTTTTATAAGAGGGGGCGTGTACTAAAGCCCCTGAGTTGTAATTGGCTACAGGCGTCCTGCCTGTAGCCAATTATGGCTCTTCGAGTTTCCGGCGCTGTGATTGGCCAAGCATGCGGGGTCACAGTGCATGCTTGGCCAATCATCAGCCAGCAATGCACTGCGCCGGCCGCGCCGGCCGCAATGCATTGCGGGGCCGCTCGCATCACACGAACGTGATGCGAGCGGCCAAAATAGTTCTGGGCTCGCCGAGCGAGCGAACACCCGGTGCTCGATGCGAACATGGGTTCGCATCGAGCACCGGGCCCATCCCTACTCAACTCTTACTGATAGCTAGTGTGTAGTGTATATGCCTGATTCTGGGGTACCCCATGGGCAGCCTCAGCGCCCTATATATTAATATGTCATACAGTGCCATGGCATTAGAGGCTACTACCTTTAGGTTGCAAGAGAAGGGGGCAATATTTGGGAGATATAGGCCTATGATCTATCTCCTCGCTAGTGGGGTCTACAGAGAGAGCACCTTTAGAAACAGAGACAAAGAGGGGCCCCAACATAAGACTATACTTCATATTGATCCCAAAATCCCAATCATGGATTGGCTATAAAGCAGTTCAAATCTATATCTAAATTAAGGCCTTTAGGGGCAAGGGATGCCAAACAATATATCCAGGTAGTTTCATTTTGTTAAATACGGGTGGTCTTGTTTCCACCTCTCCAGTGATCTTTAACACAGTCAATTCCATAAAATATTAGACCTGCGGGGTCTCAATTATGCACTTCATCAAAGTGGCGTGATAGATTACGTTTCGGGAACCCCTTACTGATATTGGGACTTGATAAAGAGAGGGCGATTAGTTCTACCCACACATTGAAGGTGGCACGGGCACTCTATGACATAAGTCACATGAGTGCTGTGACATGTGATCAGCTCCATTATACGGTACTCTTTATAGTCAGTTCTAGACTTAAAGGTTGCTTTTTTCCGGGGTTGTTGTTTACTAACCCGGCACGGTAGACACCGTTAACACTTGTAAAATCCTTTCATATCTGAGAAGATTTTTATTGGTTTAGGTGGATTAATCACATTGTGGACTAAATGGTGACGAAGACTCGGGGCTCTCCTATACACAAACTTTGGTTTATTAGGCAGCATTTTGAACGGAACCCAATCCTCTTTCAAAATGGGCCAGGGCCAGTATTTTTTTTAAATGTGCTCAACAGTTTTGTATTGGGTGTTGAACCCTGTAACAAAGGCCATCTCCATTTGATTTTCCTTTCTTTTAGATTTTCTGAACAAATTTCTTCTATCCATACTCGCTATGTCCATTTTCAATTTTGGCAGTTGGTTTAAATTATAGCCTTTTTCATGAAGTTGCCCAATCAGACGATCTGCCTGTAATCGGAAATCCTCCATTGTATCGCAATTTCTACGAAGTCTTAGTAACTGACCCTTGGGGATATAAAAAATACTGGTCCATCCTGAAAGAGGATTGGGTCCTGTCCAAAATACTGCCTAATAAACCAAAGTTTGTGTATAGGAGAGCCCCGAGTCTTCGTGACCATTTAGTCCACAATGTGATTAATCCACCTAAACCAATAAAAATCTTCTTTGATATGAAAGGATTTTACAAGTGTTAACGGTGTCTACCGTGCCGGGTTAGTAAACAACATCCCCGGAAAAAAGCAACCTTTAAGTCTAGAACTGACTATAAAGAGTACCGTATAATGGAGCTGATCACATGTCACAGCACTCATGTGACTTATGTCATAGAGTGCCCGTGCCACCTTCAATGTGTGGGTAGAACTAATCGCCCTCTCTTTGTACGCATACGAGAACATATTAACAATATCAGGAAGGGGTTCCCGAAACGTAATCTATCACGCCACTTCGATGAAGTGCATAATCAAGACCCCACTGGTCTAATATTTTATGGAATTGACTGTGTTAAAGATCACTGGAGAGGTGGAAATAAGACCATCCATATTTCACAAAATGAAACTGCCTGGATATATTATTTGGGATCCCTTGCCCCTAAATTTAGATATAGATTTGAACTGCTTTATAGCCAATCCATGATTGGGATTTTGCCCTCCTATTTCCATCTTCTACTTTGGGCACATGGGGGATTAATATGAAGTATAGTCTTATGTTGGGGCCCCTCTTTGTCTCTGTTTCTAAAGGTGCTCTCTCTGTAGACCCCACTAGCGAGGAGATAGATCATAGGCCTATATCTCCCAAATATTGCCCCCTTCTCTTGCAACCTAAAGGTAGTAGCCTCTAATGCCATGGCACTGTATGACATATTAATATATAGGGCGCTGAGGCTGCCCATGGGGTACCCCAGAATCAGGCATATACACTACACACTAGCTATCAGTAAGAGTTGAGACAGGATCTTCCGCCATTACTTCTAAAGATTTCTGCAATATCAGGTTCATAAGTCCAATGTAATATATTTATTGTATTCATTCTTGTTTACACATAATTAGCATAAATGAGTATGCGGTCTGGTACGTGGATATTAAGTAAAGGGATATTATAACTGGAAATTATGATTTCTACTCTTGGGGTTTAGTTTTACCAAGTAATATCTGGGTTTGCACTTCTATTAAATGTCCACATTTCGGGGCTCCTTTTTTATTATCTGGCTGTAGGGGATAGCATGAGCTACACAATACACAGATCCCTTACTTACTACTCATATGCTGGATTTGGTTATATATATGTTTATAAACTTCTTCCTAGTGTAGTTATTTATGTGGTGTGGGAGAGCACAGCATGATGTCCAACAAGTGCATGTAATTTTTTCTCATAGGACATATACTGTTTATGCGGGCTTGAATACGTTTGCTGCCTATACCCATGCGATTGCATTATTACATATACTTTGAATAATTTACACACCCCCTTTTCTGATTGGCTGATTTTAGTTCTGTGGGCTGGACTACCATGTGTGCTCTCTCCTATAGCCTGACATGGTGTGCTGTAGCGTGGCACCATCGCTGAAGACGTCTATGACGAAGCGCGTACGATGGAGCCACGCATACTACGTGATTTCCGGGAACTCGAGAGGGTGGAACGCACGCTACCACTGCCGTCTCCTTGCTTGAGTTTGTACAAGCTGTTTTTTCTGTGCTCTGTCCGGCTGCTGCCATACTGAAGCACTTTAAAGAAACATACTTGCTGCCTTGTTTTTAATATTGTTTTTTATACTTTACATTTTTTAAATAAATGGAACTTTTTAAATACTTACTACACTATGGGAGCTGATTTTCTTTTTTCCAAGTGGAACGCACTAATCCTTTTTTCCACCTAATATGGAGTCTAAGGGACGTCTCTGGAGGCCGTAGCAGTGGATACCTGGTGATACTGGCCCATTAGAGTGGATTATATGCACACTACCCCTGCAGGGGTGATAGGATGCGGTGAGTGGGGACCCTTGAGGGGGAGCACATAAGTCACCTGTGATTGATATTCTGATTCAGCTAGCTGCACTATATGATCACTATAGATGTGAAAAGCACTATATAGCTTCACTCTTATAGACAGTGTTTCTCTTATATATATTCCTTATGGTGATTTTGATCTACAGACTTTACAGCACCTGTTTTTTGTGTTTTTGTTTTTTATTTTTATTATTTTTTGTTAATACCCGCTGGTTCTATCACTAATAACTTTTTTTGGTGGGTTGGATACACTGATGCATACTTATCTATATACTTTATATGGACTTTGATGTAGCACAGCACGTATTGATACTTTATAATTACGGAATTGTTATACAGTATATTGTATATTTATATCTTGTTGGTGATTTATCACTGTTGATCTACTTATGATACAAATGAGCATATCACTTTATTTCACATATTTATGGATATAGACACCTAGCAGTAATTAGTTAGTGGATTTTTTGTTTCTTTTTTTATGGGATTTTTGTTGTTGGGTGTCCACATACTAGCACATTGTGAGAGACTTACCTTAAAATTAAGCCCTCCAGGGTTGCGCTGTCACCACTGAGAGGGCTTCCATCTTCCCCAGGTCTTCCTTCCGGGTTCACATCTTCTGGCTACATGAGTGGCCAAGGGCGTGATGACATCACTCCAGTGCATGACATCACCAGCTGCATGCACTCTGAATATCTCCTAAACAGTGCAAGTTTAGGAGATATTCACAGTACCTACAGGTCAGCCTTATTATAGGCTTGCTTGTAGGTATAAGTGGTAAAACATAATTTACTACCACTTTACCCCACCCCCTCCTCCTACCCATGCTGCATATCCAGTGTAAAAAAAAATCTATGTATTTAACTTTTTTTGGTCCACTTTGATCACATTGCTGCAGATGTCTGCTCTATGTAAATAAGCACTCAACTATGGTGGTGAATTTTGGGAGTGGTGACATCAACATCTCATGGCCCATCCATTGTTGGCATTCCCCCCCCCCCCCCCTTCCCCTGCAGTTGCCGCTCACTTAAACAGGGGAGCTGGAGCTGCAGGATCACGTGACCAGAATAAAAAATGTAAGTACACAGATCTTTTTTACACAGGGAAGGCAGAAATGTTAGGAGGAGGGTAGGGAAATTTTTAAGTAAAATTGTTAGTGTTAGGTTTGAAATTCACTCAAATAATGACAAGGTTATAGGTGAATAAACAAACCTATAATGGGAATGTAATAATTGCCCAGGTCTTTAAGAGGTATACAGGTACGAGAGCTGAAGTTGTTAAAGTGGAATTAAATCATGTTATCCCATGAGGAGCATGTCATCTTAGCCTCCTTTTAGCTTTCACTTGCCATGGTGCTGACTATATACCCAGCTATAATACCAGCAATTTGAGGGCATAAAGATTTGTCTGAGAGCTGACATAAGTACAGAGGGATCTGTTACAGTTATACCCAGAGTCATGCCTGGAATGTTACTGTTTTGGGAAACAGTTTGATTGGTGAATTTAGTTCTGCTTAAAAGCCCATCCCAAAACAAAGATTTGTTTTTAGTCTTCCTAGAAGTGGGCGTGGGTTATAATCCTTTTTGTTTTCATAGAGTAAGTCTCTCTTCTTGCCTGATCTGTGTGGAGATACAGGCAGCAAGACCGACAGCAATACAATCCTGACAGAAGTTCTAACTCCTCCCAAATGGGAAGCAGGGATCATTTCAATCACTCCCTGTTCTGATGCTCATCAAATAGACAGGAAGTGAGGGGATTTTCACTAATTTCCTGTCCTGATGCTCATCAAATGGACAAGAAGCAGTGGAGCATTTCGCTCACTTCCTATTTGGATAAAAAGGAAGAACAGTGAAATCTTCAAACAGTAATAAAGGTTTTATCCCTTATATACTCAATCCAAAACATTTTGGCTGAAGCTGAAAATAATCTGCAGATTTATTTCTCATTTCCTCAGGTTTGGGTGAGTTGGCAAAAATTTACACTGAAGCCATAAACCTTTCTAAAGCTGCATGCATGGAGGAGGCAGTGCTTTCTCTGGCTGACAAAGAGAACAAAATGGCCGTCCAGGAAGCTATACAACACTATGAGAACAAGATGAAGGAAGTTGTGCTCCCCACCGAAACACTCAGTCAATTCCTGGATATAAGCAGACAATATGAAGACCAAGCACGGGAGATGTTTCTGACAAGGTGTTTCCAGGATGATGATCAGCAGTACTTTAAAGACTTTGTGGTGAGAATTGGTATTGGAGTATAATGGTAATGCTGAATAATTTCATATGGAGTAAAATGAAATAATAAAACAATACATAGAAAGGCACATAGCTCCCCAAAATGGCTTGTCGCTTTTGCTTATACTATTCCTGCTGTGCTGAACATACCTAGAGGGACACTACCCTGCTATACTTATATAAGCACAATGGCCTCCCCAAGCATAAAAGGGGAGTAACCTTTCCCGCTTACCCTCTTTAGGGAAGCATGGAATACACTGCACACTCTTCTGATGTCACCCTATCTGGATGAAAACAGTTGATGAGCAAGTTAACATTCCACCTACAGCTTTAGCTATAAAGATAAAACTTTCATGAGTAGAGTTGAGCGGACACCTGGATGTTCGGGTTTGATAGGTTCGGCAGAACTTCGTAAAAAAGTTTGATTTCGGGACCGAACTTGACCCTGAACCCGAACCCCATTGAAGTCAATGGGGACCCAAACTTTTGAGGACTAAAATGGCTCTAAAAAAGGTCATGGCAAGGGCTAGAGGGCTGCAAATGGCAACACAATGTTGTTAAGAGCATGGCAAGTGCTCTGCAAACAAATGTGGATATGGAATTAACTTAAAATAACATAGCAGCAGCAGCAGAAGAGGTACAGGATGTCATTAAGAACCTCAGAAACTCAACGGCACGATGCTGCACATATGGTGGGAATACCCCAGAATACGCACTTTCTGGAAAAAAAAAATATTCAATTTAATGGATAAGCTAGTGGGAAAATAAAATACTTTGAAATTAAAAAAATAAAAAATTATAATCTTGACCTAGGAGGACGAGGTCCATATGGAGTAGGAGGTTAAGGTGGGGGTGGATGTGGCGGTGTAGGTGGAAGCGGCGGTGGAGGAGGACGAGGTAGCCAACACTGGTTCAAAAATACAACAATGGCTGGGTAAGGCCGGTGATGTGTCGAATTCTGTCCCCCGTCAGATAGTGTCTGCCCTGTACTGCGCTTGCTCAGTACATAGGACAAGGGGATTTCGGATAGTGTCCGGCAACTTATTGCCCAGGCGCAGCGCTTGCGCAGTACGGCGGACAAGGAGATTCACAAAATCTCTGAAGACAAACGGCGCCTGCACGGTGAGTCCAGGTTCAAGCCATACCATCCGAGTGTCATGAAGATCCTGCCAGAAATCGGAACCCTGGGCTCCTTGGTCCGCGGGCGCCATTGCGCATGCGCGGGCGCATGCACGTGCGCATCCACACACGGTAGCGCGCATGGGAAGATGAGTGCGCTCCCCTGTTGGCGCCAGGTAGGTTATTTAAACCCAGCGAGCACAGACGGTCCCCGCTGTCTGCTCTATAGCGTTTTGGCACATGATACCTGATCTGTCAACCTCTTACCTGTGTTTGACCCGGCTTACCTGTGACCATCCATCTGTCTGCCTGTACCCGACCTTGGCTTGCCTGTGACCATCCCTCTGCCTGATCCACCTGTACCTTGTTGCCAGCCTGATACCCGACCCGGCCTGTCTTGACTATCCAGCCTGGTGTGTATATTAATGCAGCGCTAAAAACAAACTGGTACTTTAGAAGGGAAAATACTGTTGTAGTGAGTTTAATATCTTGTGTGAGGGATATATAAATAAAAGGAGAATATTATGGCGTGATGCCAACCTCTAATACCTTAAATGTATATAAATATAAAGCACAAAACCTTATATATAAAACACATAAAATTAGCATAGGTATAATATTTTCAATAAAATAGCAATCGTGAAAACTGAAAAAACAGGTATAAAAACTCATGTGATTAAAATTAGTGGATACAAGTCAAATGGTTTTATACCGTGGTGAAAATATTGTGATGAATAAAATTATAAAACTCAATAACTGTTGAGGTAGTGGGTGCTAGGTGAGAAAACTATACATATAAGTGTATAGAAGTGAAGTTCATAACATTGATTGGTGATCAGGTGAATGACACTGTGGCAACGGATGGCTCTGTTCAGTGTGATGGTGGAGTTGTCTGATGGCTCTCGGGCCTAATGGAATAAGGCTTACTGGATGGATTGGACTTGAAAAGGCGTATGCCTCACAAGTCGCAAAAGCTTTAACGTTTAGGGACTGGCAAATCTCAGCTCCGCATGGTGACTCCAAAACTTTCTCAGGTACCACATGGGTTGGTGGTCAGCAGGAGGGTAGGTATCAGATGGGGAAATGAGCATCAAAGGTCCGTGTTGTCAAGCGTATTGTGTGGTCATATTAAAAGAAAAAGCTTGCATAGCATAATACCGTTTGGAAACGTTTTTAATGTTGTGAAAACAGATTAAAAACACTCACATTTAGATGGTTAAAAACAGGCCTGTTTTAAAATTGCAGTTGGCGTGGTGCTGTCCTTGTAGTCCACCCACTATCCAGCCTGACTACCAGAGATCCAGTCTGTTTTGCTGATCCAGTCTGCTTTACTGATCCAGTCTGCTCTGCCGTGCCAGTCTACCTACTTACCCTGTCCGCTGAGTTGATCCTGGGGTCACTCCACCGGTCTGTTAATCCTGACAGGCACCCGTGCCCCTCCTTACTCCTGGGTCTCCTGTCACCTTACCAGGGAGCCGGGAGTGGGAGCAGCAAGGGAGGCAGTAGCAGACAGCCATGTCTGAGCCCGAGCAGGGAGCCTCCACCATGGAAGAACTGTGTCAACACCTGGCAGGTCTGACCGAGGCGGTGAACAACCTCCAACAAGGTTATACCCGGCTGGAAGAGCGGGTGCTGGTCCTGTCCAACCCTGCCAGCACCTCAGGAACTCCCCATCCAGTGGCACCCCCAATAGGGGTAGCACCAGCTCCAACGGTGGTAATGCTCCCGTCGGAACCAAGAGTTCCTACTCCTGAGAAGTTTTCGGGTACCCGCAGCAGCTTCAGGACTTTCCGCAATTCATGTGAACTACATTTCGCCCTACAACCACGCACTTTCTCCTTAGAAGCCACTAAGGTGGGCTTTGTGGTATCTCTGCTTACCGGGGACCCTCAGATCTGGGTCCACCGTTTACTGGAACAAAAAGATGCAGCTCTTACCAACCTTACCACCTTCTTCGATGCCATGGCGCAATTATATGAGGACCCCCAGCTCTCAGTGACCGCAGAAACCGCCTTACGCTCCCTTCAGCAGGGGCGAAGAGCAGCGGAGGACTATGTGGCCGAGTTCAGGCGATGGGGTGCAGACACGAACTGGAATGACGTTGCCCTTCGTCACCAGTTCCGCATGGGACTTTCTGATGCTCTAAAGGACGAGCTTGCCAGGGTAGGAGTACCTCAGACTTTAAACGCACTGATCAATTTGGCCATTCAAACCGATCGGCGCCTAAGAGAACGTAGGGCCGAGCGAGCCGTAGGCTTCTCTCAACCAACCTGGATGCTCCCCAGGGCCCCAAGCCATTTACGCCCTGCACCTGTCTCCCGGCCTGCACCCACCTCTGATACATCTGAGCCCATGCAGCTGGGGCTCCTACGAGCATCTCTTACCCCAGAAGAACGTCAACGACGCCGCAGTAATAACCTTTGCCTCTACTGTGTAGAACCCGGACATTATGTCAGAAACTGCCCGATCAAGCTCCGTAAGTGTCCCCCCACGCTGGCAAGCTACATCGATCCTGTAACCAGAATCTTATCTCATCTTGCCCTTTCTATTTCCTTCCAGCTTCCAGGAAAGACTTTGCGGACACCCGCCATTATTGACTCTGAGGCTTGCAGTTGTTTTATGGATTCTTCTTTTGCTGCCCAACACCGGATCCCTCTCCTACCAAGAACCCGTGGACTTTCTGTTCATTTGGCCGATGGGTCGGCTATCAAGTCAGGCCCTGTGACCCAAGAGACCGCCCCGCTACCCACAGTTATCTCTGGTTCTCACCAGGAACTGCTGCGCCTGGACATAATCTCCTCTCCACTCTTCCCCGTGATCTTAGGTATGCCCTGGTTGCAGGCGCACAACCCGGCCATCAACTGGGCCACAGGAGAAATTACCTTCTCTTCCCCCTACTGCCAGGAGTTTTGCGGCTCCTCTGACCCTTCGAGCACTCCTGCCCTGTTGTGCCTGGATTCGGAGACCAGTCTACGCCAGGCCATTCCAGAAGCCTACCATGCATTCCTCGATGTCTTTAGCAAACAAGGGGCAGACATGCTGCCACCCCATAGGGCCTATGACTGTCCCATTGAGCTGCTTCCCGGGGCCAAGATTCCGTTTGGAAGGGTTTTCCCTCAATACACCTCTCTTTTTTGTGTTATTATTGTCAGAGAAGACATGAGGAAATTTCCTATGAGTGCATTTAGGTGGTGCACTGTCACAGAAATGTGTCTCCTGCACACATAGGACATCACAGTGGAATCGCAGAGCTTCTTGCTATAATGTTTTGAGTTTAACGGGGTGATTTAGGCCATTGGAGTTAGATAGATAGAAATTTTAATCACATTGTTAGTTATGAGAGGTTGTAGTACATTTACTTACTGTGGAACATGGTTGCTATCTAGTGGCTGAATCCAGAAATGACCATATCTCAGTGATGTTCAACAATTGGTACTTGTAAGGATGTTTTTCAAGAGTCAGATTGTTCCACTGAGGAGTGATCATGCTCAAAAAAAACAGGTTGAACAAACAAAATAATCGATTAGTAATTGCACCAATCGATAACTGCAAAGTAACCTTAGCACAAAGATGGGAGATAAACCTGTATGCAGCATTTTGCTGCTCAAGTTAAGTAGGGGGTGTATTGAACTAAAGTTCATCCTCTGTCTAGCAAAGGGATTTGAATAATTTTTCCTTATACCATACCAGGTCAAGTATGCATTCGCTAATTTCTATTGGTCGCCTTTTTCCACTCCTGATCTACATGGCTGATGTTTTTGGATGAGAAGGAGGGAGCAGGTGGTTCTGGGATTATTTGCCAAGATTTCAGCAGAGACAAACATTTTTCAAGAGAGTCCATGACATGCGTAGATTTTTGTGACAGTGATTTTTGTGGGGTATCCCCATCTGTAACTGGTTCCTCAGAGCTTTTGTGATGGCATTGAGGTTTCTTCTTTTCTGCAGTGTGTACAGATCCGCAAAGAATTGTAGCGCTGTATATTGAGAGGGGATGTGATCTCTTTTGCGCATTGCAACCATGCGTTTTTCTTTGATATGAAAAAAAATGTAGGCGCAGGATCACATCTCTGATCTGAAAGGTGGGAAGGTTTTGGAAGGCAATGGACTTCAGGGAGTATAGCTTTGAACATGGTGGTAACAAAGGGGCACAGTTCTGTCTGTGTAATTGATTTGGGGATCC
Organism: Lithobates sylvaticus; assembly: GCA_028564925.1. Classification (NCBI taxonomy): domain Eukaryota; kingdom Metazoa; phylum Chordata; class Amphibia; order Anura; family Ranidae; genus Lithobates; species Lithobates sylvaticus. Next base: position 313,516,161 of record CM053031.1, read on the forward strand.
CCCTTATTTCAAATTGTTCCTTCTGGATCTGTCCTCAATGTCTGCGATTTTTGCTTTAACTGACTCCATGTCCTCTTCTTGACCCTCAGAGTCATCCTTTAGGTCATTGATGGTGGTGGAAAATCCCCCCATTTAATTTTCAGTGACTAGCGGAAGGCTGTCTCCCAGGGGCCATCTGATATCTTTCCATCCTTGGAATCACCTTTTAGGGATTATATGTGTCTGGTGCACAAGCCGCCGCTGTAATAGTGGGTCCTGGAGGTTTGTTTAGAGCCGTTTCTGTCCCCTGATCGATGGGAGCTTCTCCTTCAGGCTGCCATAATGGCTTGCGGCAAAACTCCACCCCCCCCCCAAATTTTTTAAAAGAGTAATGACTTACTGATGCCTAAAGTGAAACAATAAAAAATTAAATTTACTTTAACTATAGTGCCTGGTTGTCTACCAGGCACTATAGTTAAAGTAAATTTAATTTTTGCACAACCAAAAAATTCGTTTATTTTCGTTTCTTTTTTTTCGTTTCCGAAAAAAATTCGTCTTTTTTCGTTTCGTTTTCTTCGTTTCCGTCGATTCGTAACGATTCGTACATTCGTAAGTCGTCGTTGTTCGGATTCGTAACGATTCGTACATTCGTAAGTCGTCGTTGTTCGTATTCGTAACGATTCGTACATTCGTAAGAGTTATTTTTTTCGTTGATTCGTTTTTTCGTTAGTTTCATTTTCGGACACATTCGTATTTATTCGTACATTCGTAACATTCGTAGATTCGTAATCGGAGCATAATTCATAATTTGATGTAATGTGTATGCTATTATTACATTTTAATAATTTACGAATCGAAAAAAAAAGTTACGAATCCAAAAAAAAAAAGTTACGAATCGAAAAAAAAGTTACGAATGTACGAATTTTTTTGTTCAATAGAGACACGGAAAATTACAAATCGAAAAAAAAAAAAAAAAGTTACGGATCGAAAAAAAAAGTTACGAATCGAAGAAAAAAAGTTACGAATCGAAAAAAAAGTTACGAATGTAATCGAAGCACGTTTAGCAGCACCATTGTAAGGGACACGGAAAATGACCAATTCAACAAAAAAAAAAGTTACACATTTTTTCGTTCGTTTTCGTTCGTTTTCGTTTTTCGGATTTTCTTCATTAGTACATTCGTTGTTTCTAATTAGTTTTTTTCGGATTTTCGTTGTTTTTCGGATTCGAATGATTCGCTATTCGGATTCGTACGATTCGAACGATTCGTTACGATTCGTTATTCGTATTCGTACGATTCGAATGATTCGTTCATTCGTACGAAAACGAACGAACGAAAATAACGAAAAAAAACGAAAAAACGAAACGAATTGCACATGTCTAGTGCCTGGGTGGTTCCCCTTAACGTGCCTGTAAATTGGCACATCTGTACCGTGTATAGAACCTGTTGCAGCAATAATAACATTTATAAAGCCACAAAAATTACATTTTCCTGCAAGCTTTCTTTATTTTATAAACAATGGCTTGGGGAGCCAGTCTGTATGATGAGGACACAATTTAGTGCACTGGGAACAAGATTAGAGATTTTTGGGATGAATTCTGGTGTCTCTTTCCCAGACTTTAGATAAAAGTAACAGGTGCAAAAAAATTGGTCTTTTGGTGTTGGTGGTGCATTCACACCATAACCCTAAAGAGGTACTCTTGATGAAAACAAAAAATTGGCCTTGCTTTCAAAAAAAATTAATGATATGCACCTGTCAAACAGGTGAAGAAAAATTGGTGCTTGGTTGTTAATTTTACCCATGAAACCTATGCCAAAAATGTTTTCCAGATGAAGTCAACACCCAGAAAGCTAGGCAGCCTAGACAATCTTTCAGACATGTGAGATCCAGTAAGCACTTTATCAGCAACATTGACATCAGAGGCTTGATAGCTGCTGCTAACCCAGGACTGATTAATTTTGATAAATGTCAGCAGTTCCATGGAGTCTGTGAACACACACCCTCTTATCTGTCACAAAACCTGTGGCAGCTCCGAATACCCTTTCAGAAAGCATGCTGGATGCAGGACTGCCGATGGTATGTGGAAGCTGACAGCTCTGGGCGCCAAGGACAAAAAAAAATTGAAATGCATTACCGAGGGTTCTGGGGATGGAAAACCATCTGTTAAAGATTGACATATGTCTTGCTCTACTTCAATGCCTTCACAACTGCCAGAATCATCCTCTTCCATCTCCCTCTCCTATTGTGTTTTCTGTAGCATGGCAGGAATGGTGTCTGCATGAAGAAGGCCTTGAGAGGAAAGGAAGAACTCCTCTTTCTTTCACTGCTCTGCCTCAAGTGCCCTGTTCATAATGCCACACAGAGTCTGCTCCAGCAGGAACACAACAGGGATTGTGTCACTGATGCATGCATTGTCATGGCTCACCATTCTTGTCGCCTCCTCAAATGGTGACAGTACAGTGCGTGCATCCTTTATGAGCAGTCATTGGCGGGGGAAAAAAAGCCTAGCCTGCCTGAGCTTGCCGTTGTGCCATACTCACACAGGTACTTGTTGATGGCCCTCTGCTGCATGTGCAGCCGCTGCAGCATTGCCAAAGTCGAATTCCACCTGGTGGGCATGTCACAAATAAGGCGGTTTATGGGCAGGTAGAATTCCCACTGAATTTCAGCCAACCGAGCACTGGCTGTGTATGACCGCCTGAAATGGCTACAGACTCTTCTGGCCTGCTTTATCAGATCTTCCAACCCTGGGTACTTATTTAGGAAATGCTGCACCACCAGACTGAAGACATGTGCCAGGCAGGTGAACCATACAGTGCATGCATGCTTTATCAGCAGCCATTTGCATGAAGAGAAAAAGCCAGACCGGCCTGAGCCTGTCTTTGTGCCATACACACACAGATGTGTACAAGTATTGCCAAAGTCGAGTTCCACCTGGTGGGCATTTCCCAAATCAGGTGGTTTAAGGGCAGGTGGAATTCCCACTGAATTTCAGCCAACTGAGCACTGGCTGTGTACCTCCAAATTAAAGACATGTGCCAGGCATGTCACATGTGTCAACTTTCCCTGTCTAAGGGTGGACAGGAGGTTTGTTCCATTTTCGTACACACATGGCGTGAACCACCTCTAGCCCTACCCCAGCAGGGTGTAAGAATCTCTGCTCCAGTGTGGCCTCTGTCCCCCAGACAGACCAGCTGAAGCCCTTCATGGCACCTTTTAGCCCGACTCATTGAATAGCCCCTTGAACGCGTAGGGGCTACTTGTGGTTCATAGGACAATTCAGCAGAGAAGAGCATGGAGGAGTAGGAGGGGGTGGAGCTGACAAATGTTGCATCATCACCACTAGCTGTATGGAGATGTGGAGGTGCAACAATCTGCAGCACCTGTCCTGCATCCTTCCGAGTTGCAAGCAGAGTTACCCAGTGTGCTGTAAACAACATATATTATCCCTGACCATACTTGCTGGACCACGTGTCAGCAGTAACGTGAACCCTGCGGCTGACTGCCTTGCCCAACAATGCTACAACATTGACTCTTCCACGTGATGGTACAGAGCTCGAATGGCCTTATGTGAAAAGAAATAGCGCCTGAGAACCTGCCATTGTGTTACAGCACATTCTGCAAATTTACAGAAGGGGTAGAATCCACCAGATAGAAAGGCAGGAATTGTAAAGCCAGATGCTTTGACAAGCTTGAATTTAGATGCTGGGTATGTGGGTGGCAGCAACTGTTTTTTTTCCCGCTGCAGCAGATGGGGCAGATAAATTTGACTGCTATACTCTACAGCTGGTGGTGTGCTACTGGCAGATGTGCTGCAATAACCTGTGACACCTTTTGCTATACCATTATCCCTATTAGTGGAGGCTGCTGAGAGGTCATGAGGTATAGTTGGGGTAGACCATAAAGGTGAGGAGTGAGGGGAGCAGAATTGTGGTCACACCAGTGCAGATTATCAGTGCGGTCACACCAGTGCAGCTTATCAGTGCCCATCAGTGCAGCTTATCAGTGCCCATTAGTGCGGTCTCACAAGTGCAGCTTATCAGTGCAGTCTCACAAGTGCAGCTTATCAGAGCCCTGTTCTATCTCTCTCCACGACAATGTTTTTATAATATGGGGTGGGACTTAGAGCAATGAGCTATGATTGTGTAGAGTCATCATGACAGTGTCCAATCACAACTCTGACAGTGCTATGTGCCCTAATTGGGCAAATCTTTCACTGCTTCAGCCAGTCAGGGCTTCCAATGCACTGTGCCACGGAGCAGTGCATTGTGGTCGTTCGGCAGACCAAACAAACAGTCAACCAACCTGGCAATTCAGATGTACGCTGAATGGACAAACAGCCAATGTTTGGTCCCAAACTCATGCTCGGGCCGATCCATTCACCTAACACTACTACCCAGCAGCAGCACAGCTAGCTTTAAGAACAGGCTGTTTATGAAGGGGTATCCTTCTTGAATAATGTGGTGATCTGTCAAGCAAAACTTCTGAGGTTTTTGTAGGCGTGACTGTGCAGGATTGAATGCTAATTAGGATTTATTCAATCCCACCCACCATCAGAGCTGTGAAGGAAGTTACATAATGCTACAGAGAGAAGTGTTATAGACTCTGGTCACTGCAGGAAGTGGTTGTGGAAGAGACATAGTCTATCAGCAGGATATGCAGAGTGTCACATGATACAAAGCCACAGCTAAACCCAAAATATAAGGGGATCAGAGAGAGCAACATGATAGAGGTATGATCTATGCTGGGGTTCATCATTCCATTCAGTTCCAGTTTAAAGAAAATTGAAATTCAGCTTTAAATACACATCTAATTTCTTGACTATCTTTCACATGTTTGGAGGCCCTGGACAATGGAAACACCCTAAAATGACAGCAGTTTGGAAAGCAAATATCAGGGGTACTCAACAAGGCCAAGATGCTGAAAGCAGCTCCCCTTGCAACTAAGCATGCTTCACCCCTGGAGGTGATACAGAGGGTGAAGGGCACAAAGAGTCACAGGTCACCAGCAGGCTAGGCAGGTCTTGCGTGATGATCACTGGGAAGCTGGCACACAGTGCTGTAGTTTGCTTGATACCAGTCTGGGGTAAGAAGCCCGGCTGGGGCTCAAACCCAGCAGATCTGGAGAATAGAGAAGTCCATGAGGTAAGCAGGGGGTCAAACACATAAGGCAGGCAGATTAGAAAAGTCCTTTAGGCAAGCTGGAGGTCAAACACAGGAGGCAGGCAGAGTAGAGATGTCCTTAGGCAAGCCAGGGTTGAAGTACTGGAGAGGATCAGAGCAGGTCAGGGTCAATCCGGGTCACAACGGGTAATCACAGGATAGCAGGGTACTGAAGCAGGAAACACAGGAAGCGGAAAGACAGACCAGCAATTAAACATGGGACTGAGCAGACTTTTATAGGCCAGCAAGGAGATTCCCGTTATGCGCGCTCCAATGCACATGCACCCACACAGGTTCCGCTGTGTTTGAAAGTACCAATATCGGCAAGTCCAGTTCCTATTATCGCTCTGACAGCAAACATCCCAAGGTATTTTTTAAGATGAATAGTGAGTATTTTGTGAATTTAAAGAGGAACTGCAGTCTGCCTACATAATTTGTAATAAAAACATCTTTGCCATTCTGAAGCTTCCCTCCAACCACTTTGCATATTATTTTATTATTTTATATATACTGTGATTCTGTACTTTCCAAATATGCTGCAGAAATCTCCCTCCACTAACTCTGGCTGCATTCATTTTAACTTTGGGCAGCTGAAGCTGCTGCCTGTTCACTTCTTGGATTTACATAGACACACAGAGGCATGCCTCCAGCTCAGCAGCTCTCATTGGCCATCTTGTGACTCATCCCCCTCTCTTCCTAGCAAACGCTCAGGAGAGTGAGAGAGAGAGAGAGAGAGAGAGCTGTGCATGATGTCATAAGCCTAGGCTAATGACCAGACAAGAAACAGGAAGTGGGCTGCATAAGGAATATACTGGCAGAAAAAAATGTTTTAATATCCAAAGTTAAAACAACAACAAGGGCAGAAGAGTTAATCGATGGAAAGTTGAAAAAGTTACTGAAAGTCCGCTTTAATAAGATGTGGAAAAAGATGGAAAGAAACCGCGCTAACTGAACGAGATTAGCAGCCTGCACAGCAATCTGTGTTAAATGAAAAAAGTAAGTGTAAAAAAAGTGCGGCGCTCTAAATACTCAGTACATAAATACCGAACAATATAGGTGATATACAAAATTGAAATAAGTGCATATCAAAATAGTATCAAAATATGTATGTCATACACACTAGAATATGTAATGACTAATGAAAAAGTTAAGTACCAAAATGTATAGTGCAAAACAACACGTATTAACCGTGAAGTGACAAATATACCTAAATAATGGTATTAATTGCAAAAGGAACTCTTATTACAAAAAAATCAATAATAAAAGAAGAACGTGATATTATATATGTATCTCTATCGACACATAGATAATAGTGGTAATCACTGGAATATTCTAAAATTAATATATAGTCCACAATAGATATATAGCTATATACAGTTCACCAAACATGTGACATATATAAGTGTACATGCTTTGTAAATTGCAATGAATGTGGGACTGAGAGGTACACTAGGCCTGTACATGTAAATGTGAACAAGCCCACTTCAACATAAATCACACCCCTCATTCTGCAGCCACATCATTACTGAGCACAACACAGACAGTGAGGGAAAATTCTTATAACTGTAAAGCATGTCTGTTCTCTCCCCTCCAGCCACAAGGAGAATAACATATTGTCCTTATATGCTTTATGTAATCATTACTGAACTGTAGACACATCCCATAACTACAAATTATACACTCTGTACTCTGCTGTAATTCAGTATTAGAAATATTGCTCCTCATGCAGCTTTGAGATCTTTCTAACAGTAATCAGTGTTTATATAGAGTATATGAGAACATCCCTAGACGCAATACAGAAAGAGCCGGGCCATGCTGTTCTACAAGTAAATGTTGGCATGAGAAAAAAAAAAAGTTCAGCGCTAACTTACTAATCAATACCACAATAATAATGGAACCACAATAATAGTGGAACCCTCTAATGTATGGCAATCACAGTTAGCTTCAATATTACCACAATACCGGTCTTTGTTATATGTAATGTCGCACATAATACACATCACACTGAAAAAAATATATAAAAATAATTTCAAACTTTGCAGGGATGGTGAAAATCCCTCCTACAGATATTAGCAGTTAAGCAGTGAACAGTAGGGATGAGCCGAACACCCAACCGTTCGGTTCGCACCAGAACCCGCGAACGGACCTAAAGTCCGTGCGAGCATTAGAACCCTATTAGTTATAATGGATGCGAACGTTCAAAATCAAAAGTGCTAATTTTAAAGGCTAATATGCATGTTATTGTCATAAAAAGTGTTTGGGGACCTGGGTCCTGCCCCAGGGGACATGTATCAATGCAAATTTTTTTTTTTAAAGCGGCCTGAGGTCTGGGATGGATTTTAAGGGGAACCCTAGCCCAAAAAAATGGCGTGGGGTCCCCCTCAAAATCCATACCAGACCCTTATCCGAGCACGCAACCTGGCAGGCCTCAGGAAAAGAGCGCCCCCCCTCCTGAACCGTACCAGGCCACATGCCCTCAACATTGGGAGGATGCTTTGGGGGTCTGAGACCCCCAAAGCACCTTGCCCCCATGTTGATGAGGACAAGGGCCTCTTCCCCACAACCCTGGCCATTGGTTGTGGGGGTCTGCGGGCGGGGGGCTTATCGGAATCTGGAAGCCCCCTTTAACAAGGGAACCCCCAGATCCCGCCCCCCCCTGTGTGAAATGGTAAGGGGGTACAAAAGTACACCTACCATTTCACCAAAAAAAGTGTCAAAAATGGTAAAAATGACAGGAGACGGTCTTTGACAATTCCTTTATTAAAATCTTCTTTCTTCTTTCTTCTGGTCTTCCTTTCTTCATCCTTCGGTTTCTTCATCTTCTCCTTCTGCCATCTTCTTCCATCCTCTTCTTCCATCTTCTTCTTCCTCCGATCCGCTTCTTCTTGCGCTGGTCTTCTCGTCCTTCTCGTCCGGCATCTTCTTCCATGGCGTCGGCGTCTGTTCTTCTGTCGGGCCGCTCCTCGCAATGGGAGCCTCCCACTGTGTGAGGCTTCGCTCCGTTTGACAGATCTTTTATAACGGAGGGCACCTGGTGACCCCGCCCCCCTCTGACGTCATGGGGAAAGCCATAGTGAATTCCCCATGACATCCCCATGCGTCAGAGGGGCGGGGTCACCAGGTGCCCTCCGTTATAAAAGACCTGTCAGACGCAGCAAAGCCTCAAACAGCGGGAGCCTCCCATTGCGCGGAGCGGCCCAGAAGAGACGCCGACGCCATGGAAGAAGATGCCGGACGAGAAGGACGAGAAGACCAGTGCAAGAAGAAGCGGATTGGAGGAAGAAGAAGATGGAAGAAGAAGATGGAAGAAGATGCCGGAAGGAGAAGATGAAGAAACCGAAGGATGAAGAAAGGAAGACCAGAAGAAAGAAGAAAGAAGATTTTAATAAAGGAATTGTCAAAGACAGTCTCCTGTCATTTTTACAATTTTTGACACTTTTTTGGTGAAATGGTAAAGTACCCCCTTACCATTTCACACAGGGGGGGGCGGGATCTGGGGGTCCCCTTGTTAAAGGGGGCTTCCAGATTCCGATAAGCCCCCCGCCCGCAGACCCCCACAACCAATGGCCAGGGTTGTGGGGAAGAGGCCCTTGTCCTCATCAACATGGGGACAAGGTGCTTTGGGGGTCTCAGACCCCCAAAGCATCCTCCCAATGTTGAGGGCATGTGACCTGGTACGGTTCAGGAGGGAGGGGGACCGCTCTCGTCCCCCCCTCTTTTCCTGCGGCCTGCCAGGTTGCGTGCTCGGATAAGGGTCTGGTATGGATTTTGAGGGGGACCCCACGCCATTTTTTTGGGCTGGGGTTCCCCTTAAAATCCATCCCAGACCTTAAGGGTCTGGGATGGATTTTGAGGGGGACCCCACGCCATTTTTTTATCAATGACTTTTTTTTTAATGAATGGCTTTCAATGAATGACAGTCCTCTGTGTTATGGGAGCCGTAAATACATTAGCCGCGAGTAATTTTAAATAGCTTTTTTCCCTGCAAAAATTACACTTATTGCAGGGACAGTTCTAAGCACAGGAAACATTCCCCCCTTCACAGGCATACTATAGACACGCCCCAGATGTGATACTGCAATGCTGTACTAACAGCACGCACACACAAATCCCCAGAATCATAGCACATAATGTCAGCAGTCAGCAGCACATAACACAACGCTGACACTGACAACACAACACAATATGGGAGGCCGCCGCCGCGGCGGCCTTTTATACTGTGGGGCGTGTACTAAACCCCCTGAGCTATAATTGGCCACAGGCTTCCTGCCTGTGGCAAATTATTGCTCTCCTCGCCGCTGGCTCTTTGATTGGCCAAGCATGCGGGTCACAGTGCATGCTTGGCCAATCATCAGCCAGCAATGCACTGCAACTGGCGCAGTGCATTGCGGGCCGCTCGCATCACACGAATTTGATGCGAGCGGCCCAAATAGTTCTGGGCTCGCCGAGCGGGCGAACGCCCGATGTTCGATTCAAACATGGGTTTGAATCGAACACCGGGCCCATCCCTAGTGGACAGTGCATCCTCATAAGTGCCCATATATGTAGCCTCATCAGTGCAGCATATCAGTGCCCATAAGTGCAGCCGTAGTGCCCATTAGTGCAGTTTATCAGTGCAGCCTCATCAGTGCCGTCTCAGTGCAGTTTATCAGTGCCCATAAGTGCGGTCTCGTCTGTGCCCACCAGTGCAGCTTATCAGTGCCCATCAGTGCGGTCTCATCAGTGCAGATTATCAGTGTGGTCTCATCAGTGCCCACCAGTGCAGCTTATCTGTGTCCATCAGTGTTGCCTCGTCAGTGCAGATTGTCAGTGCACATCAATGTAGTCTTATCAGTGATCATCAGTGCAGCTTATTAGTGCTGCCTCATCAGTGTTTATCAGTGCAGCCTCATAAGTGCAGATTGTCAGTGCCCATCGGTGCAGCCTTATCAGTGCTCATCAGTGCAGCTTATCAGTGCTCATCAGTACAGCTTATCAGTTCAGCCTCATCAGTGCCCATCAGTGAGGTCTCACCATTGCAGCTTATTAGTGCTTATCAGCGCCCATAAGTGTGGTCTCACCAATGCAGCTTATCAGTGTCCATCAGTGTGGTCACACCAGTGCAGATTATCAGTGCGGTCACACCAGTGCAGCTTATCAGTGCCCATCAGTGCAGCTTATCAGTGCCAATTAGTGCTGTCTAACAAGTGCAGCTTATCAGTGCAGTCTCACAAGTGCAGCTTATCAGTGCTCATCAGTGCGGTCTCACCAGTGCAGCTCATCAGTGCAGTCACACCGGTGCCCACCAGTACAGCTCATCAGTGTGATCTCACCAGTGCAGATTACCAGTGCCCATCAGTGCGGTCTCACCAGTGCAGCATATCAGTACCCATCAGCTATCAGTGCAGTCTCACTAGTGCCCTACAGTGCAGGTTATCAGTGCCCATCAGTGCGGTCTCACAAGTGCATATTATCAGTGCCCATCAGTGCGGTCTCACTAGTGCTCTCCAGTGCAGCTTATCAGTGCTCATCAGTGCAGTCACACCAGTGCAGCTTATCAGTGCCCATCAGTGCGGTCTCACTAGTGCTCTCCAGTGCAGCTTATCAGTGCTCATCAGTGCAGTCACACCAGTGCAGCTTATCAGTGCCCATCAGTGCGGTCTTATCAGTGCCCACCAGTGCAGCTTATTAGTTCTCATCAGTGTGGTCACACCAGTGCAGCTTATCAGTGTGGTCTCATTAGTGCAGAGTGGGGGATAGTTACAGATCATCCGGATGACAGAGCAAATCTCAGGTCGACAGGTGTTATATGTACCGGCATTGGGAGAGCACACTGTTCCGATGCCGGTACAGGGAGGCGAGGCTGTATGGCAAGCGGCATTTCCACATACAACACCTGTCAGCCCGAGATCCACTCTGTCATCCGCATGATCTGTAACTATCCCCACTCTGCACTGAGAGAGATGGCGGGTGAGCGGTAGCGGCAGGGAGGACAGGGGCGGATTGCTGGCAGGGAGGAGGGAGCAAAGGAGGAGGACACCACCTCTATAGGCAGCACAGACCAGGGGCTGTGAGACCCTCTCCACCCACTACAGCGAGCAGAACGAAAGTACATGTCCCTGCTCACTTACAGAGAACTATAGGTGGGAGTGCCAAGACCGCTGGCTGAGAGTACAGGAGGAATAGCAGCCAGCGGTCTGAGAGTGATATATGGAGGTCTGGCAGCAGGGTGATATGGTGGATGATAGTAACTAGTAGCAACCATCTGCTACAGTTGCATAAAAATAGGATTTTTATAACAGCTTACCTGTAAAATCCTTTTCTTGGAGTACATCACGGGACACAGAGCACCATAGGTAATTACTATGTGGGTTATATGCCACCTTCAGGGCAATGGACACTGGTACACTCAAAAGACAGACAGTCCCCCTCTATATAACCCCTCCCATACAGGGAATACCTCAGTTTTTGTAGTAAAGAAATATATATGCTTTACTACAAAACTGAAAACTCATCTCTTCAGGGAAGCCTATCACGTCTCCAACTAATCATCAGCTCATTCCCCACAGTTGCAACCTTTTGTACCACCTCCCCCACCCTATTAGATTGTAAGATCTTCTGAGCAGAGCCCTCCTAATCCTCTTGTATTTTATTGTATTATAACTGTATTGTCTCCCTTTTATATTGTAAAGCGCTGCGTAAACTGTTGGTGCTATATAAGTCCTGTAATAATAATAATAATATATATCCCAATAAGAGGGGAGGGACCTCTGTGTCCCGTGATGTACTCCAAGAAAAGGATTTTACAGGTAGGCTGTTATAAAAATCCAATTTTCTTTATCGTACATCATAGGACACAGAGCACCATAGTAATTACTATGTGGGAAGTCCCAAAGCAATGCCTTCTAAGGGGAGGGAGACACAAATCAATGCAGGCCTCCATCAGATGTGAGGACCTATACTGCTGCCTGCAGTACACTGCACCCAAAAGTGGCATCCTCTTGCCATCTTACATTCATCTTACATTCATCTGATAAAACTTAGTGAATGTATGTAGTGATGACCAAGTTGCGGCCTTGCAAATCTGAGTTATAGAGGCTTGGTGATGCACTGCCCATGAAGCACTCACTGCGCTGGTAGAGTGCACTTTAACCACTTCAGCCCCGGACCAATTGGCAGCCAAAGGACCAGAGGTCTTTTTTCAATTTCGCACTGCACTGCTTTAACTGGTAATTGCGCGGTCATGCAATGTTGTACCCAAACGAAATTGGCGTCCTTTTCTTCCCACAAATAGAGCTTTCTTTTGATGGTATTTGATTGCCTCTGTGATTTTTATTTTTTTTGCGCTATAAACGGAAAAAGACCGCAAATTTTGAAAAAAAATGATATTTTCTACTTTTTGTTATAAGAAAAATCCAATAAACTCAATTTTAGTCAAACATTTGGGCCAAAATGTATTCAGCCACATGTCTTTAGTAAAAAAAAATGCCAATAAGCGTATATTTATTGGTTTGCGCAAAAGTTATAGCGTCTACAAACTAGAGTACATTTTCTGGAATTTACACCGCTTTTAATTTATGACTGCCTATCTCATTTCTTGAGGTGCTAAAATGGCAGGGAAGTACAAACCCCCCCCCAAATGACCCCATTTTGGAAAGTAGACACCCCAAGCTATTTGCTGAGAGGCATGTTGAGCCCATTGAATATTTTTTTTTTTAGTCCCAAGTGATTGAATAAAGACAAAAGAAAAAAAAAAAAAAATTTCATAAAGTTGTCACTAAATGATATATTGCTCACACATGCCATGGTTATATGTGGAGATGCACCCCAAAATACATTTTGCTGCTTCTCCTGAGTATGGGGATACCACATGTGTGGGACTTTTTGGGAGCCTAGCCGCGTACGGGGCCCCGAAAACCAAGCACCACCTTCAGGATTTCTAAGGGTGCAAATTTTTGATTTCACTCCTCACTACCTATCACAGTTTCGAAGGCCATAAAATGCCAAAATAGCACAAACCCCCCCCAAATGACCCCATTTTGGAAAGTAGACACCCCAAGCTATTTGCTGAGAGGCATGTTGAGCCCATTGAATATTTTTTTTTTTTAGTCCCAAGTGATTGAATAAAGACAAAAAAAAAAAATTTTTTTTCAAAAAGTTGTCACTAAATGATATATTGCTCACACATGCCATAGTTATATGTGGAATTGCACCCCAAAATACATTTTACTGCTTCTCCTGAGTATGGGGATACCACATGTGTGGGACTTTTTGGGAGCCTAGCCGCGTACAAAAGTAGACACCCCAAGCTATTTGTTGAGAGGCATGGTGAGTATTTTACAGCTCTCATTTGTTTTTGAAAATGAAGAAAGTAAAGAAAAAAAAATATTTTTTTTCTTTTTTTTCAATTTTCAAAACTTTGTGACAAAAAGCGAGATCTGCAAAATACTCACCATACCTCTCAGCAAATAGCTTGGGGTATCTACTTTCCAAAATGGGGTCATTTTGGGGGGTTTTATGCCATCTGGGCATTCCATGGCCTCCAAAACTGTGATTGGCAGTGAGAAGTGAAATAAAAAAATTACACCCTTAGAAAGCCTGAAGGCGGTGATTGGTTTTTGGGGTCCTGTACGCAGCTAGGCTCCCAAAAAGTCCCACACATGTGGTATCCCTGTACTCAGGAGAAGCAACAGAATGTATTTTGGGGTGTATTTCCACATATGCCCATGACATGTTTGAGCAATATATCATTTAGTGACAACTTTTTGTAAAAAAAATATATATATATTTTTTTTTCATTATTCAATCTCTTGGGACAAAAAAAAAATAATGGGCTCAACATTGCTCTCAGCAAATAGCTTGGGGTGTCTACTTTCCAAAATGGGGTCATTTGGGGGGGGTTTGAACTGTCCTGGCATTTTATGCACAACATTTAGAAGCCTATGTCACACGTCACCCACTCTTCTAACCACTTGTAGACAAAGCCTTTTCTGACACTTTTTGTTTACATGAAAACATATTTTTTTTTTGCAAGAAAATTACGTTGAACCCCCAAACACTATATATATTGTTAAAGCAAAGGCCCTACAGATTAAAATGGTGGGTGTTGCATTTTTTTTTCCACACAGTATTTGCGCAGCGATTTTTCAAACGCATTTTTTGTGGAAAAAATACACTTTTTTGTATTTTAATGCACTAAAACACAATACATTGCTCAAATTTTTGATGAAATAAAAAATATGATCTTAGGCCGAGTACATGGATACCAAACACGACATGCTTTGAAATTGCGCACAAACACGCAGTGGCGACAAACTACATACATTTTTAAAAGCCTTTAAAAGCCTTTACATGATACCACATTAGATTCACGGAGGAGGTCTACTGCTAAAATTACTGCCCTCGATCTGACCTTCGCGGTGATACCTCAAATGCATGGTGGAATTGCTGTTTACATATGACGCCAGACCAACACTTGTGTTCGCCTTTGCGCAAGAGAAGGGGGGGGGGGCAGGGGTGCTTTTTTTTTTTTTTATTTATTCAGCTTTTTTATTTTATTTTTAAACTGTTCCTTCCATTTTTTTTCTTTGTTATCATTTTTATTGTTATCTCAGGGAATGTAAATATCCCCTATGATAGCAATAGGCAGTGACAGGTACTCTTTTTTTGAAAAAATTGGGGTCTGTTAGACCCTAGATCTTTCCTCTGCTCTCAAAGCATCTGACCACACCAAGATCGGTGTGATAAAATGCTTTCCCAATTTCCCAATGGCGCTGTTTATATCCGGGAGGGGGGACATTCCATCCCACTGCTTGTAAAAGCAGTCTAGAGGCTAATTACCCGCTAGAATTGCTTTTACATGAAAGCCTATCACTGACTGAAAAGAATGATACCAAGATGATACCTAAACCTGCAGGCATCATTCTGGTATAACCATTCAAAGTCCAGCAACATACTGGACATATATTGTAATCTTTTTTTTTCATGCAGCCTCTTGGCTGAACGAAAAAAAGAGATTGATTGGTGGGTATGCCCACCATTAGAATACCTCCCTTCATCCACCCACTTCTAATGATGGGCATACATGCACCATTTATATATGCCGAAGCATGGGGGCATCCTCCCACAAAAGTTATGCTATGTACACACGGTCGCACTTTTCCACGGGCAAGGCTCCGTCGGAATTTCGACCGTATGTACGCAGCATTAGGAGCCAATCGCTCCTCCCCCCCCTGCTGCCCCCATGCTTCGGCATATATGCTCTTTTTTTTAACTGTGGTGGTGAAATCACCTCCTACAGCGTTGGAGTCGCGTCTTTATGTATCGTGGGAGCAAACGCTGTTGCTGTCAAGATAAATAAATCCGCGCTGCAACTGAATGGCGCACCTGAAAACAAAAAAATGGTTAACACTAAAACACAGTAAACAAAATTACATACCTGAAAAGCAAGCATGATAAAACATAATAAAACATTGCAGAATAGAATGGAGTAAAAAAAGAGCAACAATAGAGAGAGAATAGAGAGAGAGAGAGAGAGAGAGAACAATAAAACGACAACTATTTTTTAATTTTTTTGAGATTTACAGGTAAAAAAGCTCCTGACTGTTAGCGACTGAATCAAAACGCTACCACAAAAAAAATGTTATCGATCGCAGGGATCAGGCCTGACTCTGCGAACGCTGCAGTTATGTGTGCTTAGTGTTTTGTAAGTGACAGTGATCGATCGATACTGCACTTGGGTGGGCTGGGCTGGGCGGAGGGGGAAAACGCAGGTGCTAGCAGGTATCTGGGCTGATGCCGCTAACAATGCGTTTTTTGGAACCCTAAACTGCTGGGACGCTAGTATAGATCTGATCAGATCAGATATCGATCTGTTCAGATACTGTACCACTAAGGGAGGTGTATGCTTTGCGCGTGGGTGTTTGCGGTACTGGCACTAACCTGGGGCGACGCAGACCTTATTTGACCCTAAAACCTAATTGATATCACCCGCCGGGCGATCAGGGGGTTAAACCGTTATTGGGTAATAAATGGCGGGTGCCCTGACAGTATAAAAAACAAACTATCTAACCAGCGTCACCTGTAACAGTTATACGGTGATCACTGGTGAAAGGGTTAACTAGGGGCAATCAGGGGGTTAAAACCTTTATTAGGTAATATATGGAGGTACCTGACGCTATATAAAAACCTGACGGGGAACCTAAATAACGAAATAACTAACTGGCTAACCAGCGTCACCAGTGACACTTATACGGTGATCACTGGTGAAAGGGTTAACTCTAGGGGCAATCAGGGGGTTAAAACCTTTATTTAGGTTGTAATATGGGGGTGCCTGACCTATAAACCTATTTATGAACCTATATAAACATGGCGGTTAACCTAAAAAAAAACTGGTTACCTAGCGACACCAGTGACACTAATGCAGCGATCAGAAAAACGATCGCTTAGTGACACTGGCAAAAGGGGGTTAAAGGGTTACCTGGGGGGCAATCAAGGGGTTAAGCCTTTATTAGGGGGGGTAGGGGGCTACCTTGGACCTAAAACTAACTGCCCTGACAGTTATTACAGTCACACTGACACTAAATGCAGTGATCAGTAAATAAATGATCACTGCAATTAGTGACACTGTGACTGGGGGGGCAGGGGGTGATCTGGGGGTTGATCTGGGGGTGACAGGGGGGTTATTTGTGTGCCTATGTGTACTGGTGTCAGTGTACTGTTGGTGCACTAACCTGTACATGTTCACTCCTCGGCGTTCCGGTCTTTCTGACCAACGCACCGAGTGTGACATCACTTCCTCTGCCTGTGTTTTGATTGACACAGCCAGGGGAAGCATCTGATTCGCCAGGAGCGATCGCGAGGGGGTGGCCAGAAACCACTGGCCGTCCCCTCATCCCAGATCGCTCCTGAAGCGATCCCGACCGTCCCCGCCGGCCGGGGGGGTCCGATCGGACCCCCCACGCGCCTGAAGAATGGCACGTACAGGTACGTGGTTTTGCCTGTACGTGCCATTCTGCTGACGTATATGTACATGGGGCGGTCGGGAAGTGGTTAACTTGAAAAGGAGAAACCCTGAATAATAACTTGACAAATCCATTTTGAAATAGTTGATTTTTCCTTTCCTGGGGCCCTCTGGCAGCACAAACAAAACATCAGTTTTCCATATCTGAGCTGTCGCTTTTAAATAAGCCTTGACTGCTCTCACTACATTGAGAGAGTGTAATAATATTTCTTAGGCAGAACGAGGTTCTGGAAAAAAGGAAGGCAGGGCACTATCTTGATTCAGATGAAAACCTGACTCTACCTTAGGCAGAAAGGTTGGTTTAGGACGCAAAACCACCTTGTCCTTATGAATAATTAAATATGGCTCTTTACAAGAAAAAGTTGCCAATTCTGATACTCTCCTTGCGGAGGTTACCGCAACCAAGAATACCAATTTCCTTGTCAAAAGGACCAAGGAAATATGGCCCATCGGCTCAAAGGGCTGTCTTTGTGAAACCGACAAAACTAGATTCAAATCCCATGGACACAAGGCAAGAAAGGCCAGAATTCTACTCTACCTATGACATACTTCCGAGGAGGCCATCCTTTGGTTTCACACCAGGAAACAGAGGTCCACCAGACGCTATAATAAATGGTCCTAGAGACCGGTTTTCTTGCATTAATCATGGTAGTTACCACTGAACCTGAAAGCCCCCGACTTTAGAAAAGGGGCTTTGATAGCCAAACCGTTAAACTTAGTGATTATAAGACAGGATGGAATACCGGCACTTGCGACAGTAGGTCTGGACGAGATGAAAGAGTCCATGGATTCCCCACCGCCATCCTTATGATCTCTACATACCAGGATCTCCTGGGCCATGCCCGGGCTACTATAATTACCGCCTTCCCTTCCTCTTTGATCCTGCGAAGAAGCCGTGGTAGCAGCCGAACTGGGGGGAACGCATAAATCAGTGAAAAATTATCCCATGGGGTCACTAACGCATCTGTCCTGTATGCGAGTGGATCCCTTGTTCTTGACAATCAGCTGTCCAGCTTCTTGTTGAACCTGGACGCCAATAGATCTTTATCCGGAGTACCACATTTTTGAAATATGGCAACAAAAATGTCAGGATGTAGGTATCTTTCTCCCGGGCATAATCGTTGGCAGGTCAAGAAATCCGCCTGCCAATTCTCCACTCCCGAAATGAAGACTGCAGATAGGCAAGGTACATGCCCAACCTGAACGTCCAGGCCATTAGAGTCAGACGTGCCGCCCAAATCTCTAGGATGTTGATGGGCAAAGTCTTCTTGGGCTTTGACCACCTCCCTTAGACATTGGGCTCTTCCAGGACTGCTCCCCAGCCCAGGAGGCTGGCATCCATTGTTACTACTTTCCAGGTAACTGGTATGAAGGATTTTCCTTTCCGCAAATTTTTGGTAATCAACCACCAACTGAGACTCTGGCGCACCCTTGGGCTTGGGCTTGGATCATCTTGTTCCAGGCAGACAGAATACTGTTTTGCAACAGTCTTGAATGAAACTGGGCATAGGGAACTGCTTCAAATGAAGCCTCCATCTTCCTTAACAACCTCATGCAAAGGCAAATGGAAGGACCCTTCCTTGCCCTAAACACCTGGACCAGATCTCTTATAGAGCTGACTTTTGTCTGTGGCAAATACACTCTTTTTTGGGCTGTGTCTATAACCAGACCCAAGTACTCCAGCCTTCTTACTGGTCGCAAGGAGGATTTCTCTAGGTTGGAAATCCAACCAAGGTGTTCCAGATACCGGACCGTGCTGGACACACTCTGGTCTAACTGTGCCACCCACTGATCTATTAGTTGCAGGTCGTCTAGGTATGCCATTACTGCTATACCCTGGGCCCTTGGTCTTGCCAGAAGCAGGGCCAGAACCTTTGTAAAAACCAAGGGGGCGGTAGCCAACTCAAAGGGCAAGGCCACAAACTGAAAGTGGCGCGGACCGCAGGAACTTCTGGTGAGCGGGGAAAATTGGCACATGCAGATATGCATCTTTGATGTCTATTGACGCTATAAATCCTCCTCCCCTCAGGGTGGATACGACTGACCGGATTGATTCCATGCGAAAAGAGCGGATGTTTAGGGACTGATTCCGATCTTTGAGATCTAGAATGGGTCTGACATCTCCATTTGGTTTTGGCACCGTGAAGAGATTTGAATAAAACCCCATGCACTGCTCTTCTGAGGGGATCTCCTTGATTACACCCTGAGACATCAATCGGTCTAGCGCCAGGAATAAAGACTTTGTTTTCACTGGGCCTTTGGGAACATTAGATCTTAGAAAACGAACCGGTGGAAACTTTTACAACTCTAGTTTGTAGCCTAGGGCTACTGTAGAGATGACCCATCTGTCTTGGATCTCTTCTTGCCAAGCCCCTGAAAACCGAAGAAGTCTTCCCCCCACTCAATCGAGCGGGGGCGCCCCTTCACAAGGAGGCCTTGGGACTCTGCTTTGCAGGCTTTTACTCCCAGGGCTTCTTCTGGCCTTGTGCTTGGCACTGAGGCCTACCTCTTGACCCTGATGGTGGAGGCCGTCACGACTGCCTGGAGGCTGTCGCCCCTGGTACCGTAGAGGAAGCACGTTTGAATGAAGGACGTCTACTCCTTCTCTTAACTGGTAGAAAGGTACTCTTACCACCTGAAATTTTTTGGATGTACTTATCCAGATCATCCCCGAACAACCGTTCCCCATGAAAGGGAAAACCAGCCAATAGCTTTTTGCATGGCAACTCAGCTGACCAATGCTTTAGCCACAGAATTCTACGCATATGCACTAACAGGAGAGCAAGGCGTGACACCTGATGAATAGAAACCTTGATAGCCTAAACCGCAAAACATAAGACCCTTGGTAGTTCAGCTAAATCCCAGGCCTCCTCTCCTTGAGCAGGCACCCCTTTGATAACCTGCTTAACTTGGTCCTTTAGGGATTGAAAAATACCTATTGCTGGTACTGCAGGTTGTGCTACTGTACTGGCAACAGAAAATGAGGCCCTAAGCCAGTGGTTCTCAACCTTTCTAGTGCCGTGACCCCTTGATAAAATTTCCCAAGTTGTTGGGACCCCTATCAGATAAATTATTTTCTTAGCTTGGGTTGTCAAGTAATTTTCTGCCCCTAACCCATATACATTTAGCGCTCCCTGAGTCCCTTCCACTCGTACAGTATTAAAACCCCTTATGGTACATTTTTGGATGTACCACTGTCTTTGTTCTCTTTTCTTTCCCTCTCTCTATCCTAATTTTTATTTTTTTTCCCATCCCTCTCTTGTCATCTTTCTTGTTCTCTTATGCCGCGTACACACGATCGGAATTCCGTCGGAAAAACCGTCAGAGTTTTTTCCGACGGAATTCCGCTCAAGCTGTGTTGCCTACACACGATCACACCAAATTCCGATGGTCAATAACACAGCGGCATAAAACACGTTCGACAGCACTATAAAAGGGAAGTTTAATGCTTCCGAATATGCGTCGAATTGTTTCCGAGCATGCGTCGGAATTTTCCGTGTCGGAATTGCATACACACGGTCGGAAAATCCGATAGAAAGGTTTTCCGTCGGAAAAATTGAGAACAGGTTCTCAATTCAAAGCCCGTCGGAAATTCCGACAGAAAAAGACCGTTGGGCACACACACGGTCAGAAAATCCGATGAACAGCTCTCATCGGACTGTTTCCATCGGAAATTCCGACCGTGTGTACGCCGCATTAGTCTTTCTTTCCCTTTTCTTTGTTCCTCCCCCTCTTTTCTCTACCTTCAATGTATTCTCTATTTTCATTTCTTCTCTTGCTCCTTGGTGGGGGGGGGGGGGGGGGTGGGATCAGTGGCAGTGCTGGTAGGGGGTGGGATCAGTGGCAGTGCTGGGGGGAGTTCTGATCAGCCAACTTAGGTGCTCTTGATCTGAGAACTGTAGTGGGGGCTTTTAATGGCAACTATAATCACAGGTAGTGTTCCTCAATGTGTCTGCGTCTTCACCATGTCTCAGACTTTGTGGTGTCTCGTAGCAGTGACCTATGCTGAAATCAGGAGATAGGGTCTCCTTTAGCCCCTCCTACTTCACGTTCCTCACCAGTCAGCTGACCTCTAGTCTCTGCCCCCCAGCCATGCCGTGAATGGGCGGCTGCCAAAAGGCTGAAAGGGTGGCCGTGGGCTCCAGGAACAGCCCAGCCGGGCGGCCATGAAAAGGCAAGGAGAGCCGTGCGGGCTTCAGGAACAGCCCAGGATTCGGTGACCCCTGGCAAATCATTCGACTCCCGAGGGGGTCCCGACCCCAGGTTGAGAACCACTGCCCTGAGCAAATATTCCAGCTTTTTATTGGCTGGATCCTTAAACACCTGGACATTGTCCACTGGACAAGTTAAACTCCTATTCACAGAGGAGATAGCAGCATCTACTGCTGGCAAACTCCACTTTTTGTGAATTTTTCTTCCATAGGATAAAGAAGAAAAAATCTTTTAGGAGGAAGAAAATGCTTATCTGGGTGATCCCAGTCAGCATAAATCAGCTGCTCCAGCAATGGGTGCACAGGGAAAGCATGTGAACCCTGTGGAGGCTTTAGAGAGCCCAAAGAGGAAAAGGGGAATTTAGCCGCCTCTGCTGGGGGCAACTTATATCCAGAACGGATCAATTCCGTAAGGTATTGAACTAGCAATCTTTGAGTTTGCGAGGCTGGGAAGGGTTCTTCTGAGACTGAATCCTCAGAGGAGGAGTCATCTGCATGACCTTCTTCCTGGTCCCCCCAAAGGTAATTCAATATCCTCTGCCCACTCAGGGGCAGGAGAAGGAGACCTAACATGTTTTTTTTCCAGACTGGGAGGAAGACGTGATCAAATCAGCTATCTTCCCTTCCAAACCAGCTAATGCTGAAGCCAAATCGTCCTTGGCGACATATGCAGGGGCTGAAATGCTGAAAGTAGCTACAATGCCTGAAAGTCTAGGCTCAGATTGGCCAGTTGCCTCAGGTCTTTCAGGGGAGGATGGTACTGTGGAAGCATGACTAGGATCCTCAGACTCTGACAGCGGCGCCCTTGTACTCCTCTCCATTTACTCCCACCTCTTCTACGGGAAGACAAGCACAAAAATCAGAGGTACTAACACAATGCATCTACTGCCCAGCTCTAGTCCAGCACTGAATATTATGCCGCTATAAATGCTCAGCCTGATGCTAAGCAGATGTGCCTTAGAAATGCCTGTATCCAACAACCATACAGCTCACATGCCCTTGTAAGCTCTGTGTCCCACCATCAGCCACCAGACTCTTTCCAGAGTGAAAGAATTTAAAAGCATGAAGCCTTGCGCCATGCACACCGGCCGCGCTAAGCCACACCCCCGTGTCCTAGGAATGCCTCCCCCTTTTTAAAAAAAATGCTAATTCCCGTAAGCGTGCGTATAGACACACGGCCCCATGATCGGGATGGCTCGGGGGGCTCTTTCCAGGGGGATGCCGAGCGCCCGGAGGCAGGTGATCCCCCACACCCCTTCTGGTGGCCGTGACACAAGAGCGTTGCTGACACTGAGCACAATACTGGGGAAGCATGGTAATGTTGAACACCAGGTATGTTACACTTTTACACCCTCTAGTGGTAAAAACAGGCAAGACATCATCTACTCAAAAAAAGAAGTCCATAAGTGAACTACTTAGGATCTTCTTGACTTACCACTCCTGCCGCAGGATACTGCTGGAAATCACAGACAGACCCAATCTTCACCCATCACAGCGGGCCATGTCATGATGGACCTTCAAGGACCAGGTCCCCCTTTTATATGGGGTCCACTCCCTTGTACCTGTACAGCACCCTGCAGAGCAATCTTTGGTTTAGTATATGTGACCAAGGCGCTGGATCCCAGGGTCCAGCCCTCAAAAGAGGAGCATTACAGGCAGGAAACCTTTTTCTTCTTCCTCGAGGCTTGGGTACCATTAATTTTGGCCCTTTTATGGCACTTTGAATGGTTCCGATTGCATAGCCCCTTGAACCTGTCAAGGATCTTTCTGCGGAGCTCTTCTTAGCACTTCATTAACTGTGACCAACACCTTAGACACTGGCGAAAAAACTGAGGTACTCCCTGTATAAGAGGGGTTATATAGACTTCCTATCTTTTGAGTGTACCAGTGTCCATTCACCTATAGGTGGCGTATAACCCACATAGTAATTACTATGGTGCTCTGTGTCCCAGGATGTACGATAAAGAAACTAACAAACAAAAACAGAAAATAAACCCTTGCCATACAGGCACTAACTTAACATTTGTAGGTTCCTAACTCATAGGTGAAGGGCTTCTCCCAGTCACCCACAAACCACGATCATGCAAACCTTTTCTCTTACAAAGCAGAGTTCCCATAAGCATTGGGTATTTGGCTTCCTGAGTCCCAGGCCAAGGGCCACTCTTTGCTCCAGTCCTGCTTTATTTATACCACTTGTTGGTGGACACAATTGGACCATAAAATCTGGTCCAGAACCGACCCTGCCAAGGTGATTGGTAAAACTTGGACTGGATTCCACCTTAGATCTCAGCAAATAAACGCATTTAAGGTGAAATATAACGTCCATCAATCAAAGTTACATAGTTACATAGTAGGTGAGGTTGAGAAAAGACACAAGTCCATCAAGTCAAACCTATGTGTGTGATTATATGTCAGTGTTACATTGTATATACAGTGGTGTGAAAAAGTGTTTGCCCCCTTCCTCATTTCCTGTTCCTTTGCATGTTTGTCACACTTAAGTGTTTCGGAACATCAAACCAATTTAAACAATAGTCAAGGACAACACAAGTAAACACAAAATGCAATTTGTAAATGAAGGTGTTTATTATTAAAGGTGAAAAAAAATCCAAACCATCATGGCCCTGTGTGAAAAAGTGATTGCCCCCTAAACCTAATAACTGGTTGGGCCACCCTTAGCAGCAACAACTGCAACCAAGCGTTTGCGATAACGTGCAATGAGGCTTTTACAGCGTCCTGGAGGAATTTTGGCCCACTCATCTTTGCAGAATTGTCCTAATTCAGTTACATTAGAGGGTTTTCGAGCATGAACGGCCTTTTTAAGGTCATACCACAACATCTCAATAGGATTCAGGTCAGGACTTTGGCTAGGCCACTCCAAAGTCTTCATTTTGTTTTTCTTCAGCCATTCGGTGGTGGACTTGCTGGTGTGTTTAGGATCATTGTCCTGCTGCAGAACCCTAGTTCGTTTCAGCTTGAGTACACGAACAGATGGTCGGACATTCTCCTTCAGGATCTCTTGGTAGACAGCAGAATTCATAGTTCCTTTTATCACGGCAAGTCTTCCAGGTCCTGAAGCAGCAAAACAGCCCCAGACCATCACACTACCACCACCATATTTTACTGTTGGTATAATGTTCTTTTTCTGAAATGCAGTGTTCCTTCTACGCCAGATATACTTGGACACACACCTTCCAAAGAGTTCCACTTTTGTCTCATCGGTCCACAGAATGTTGTCCCAAAAGTCTTGGGGATCATCAAGATGTGTTGTGGAGAAATTGAGACGAGCTTTGATGTTCTTTTTGCTCAGCAGTGGTTTTCTCCTTGGAACTCTGCCATGCAGGCCATTTTTGCCCAGTCTTTTCCTGATGGTGGAGGCATGAACGCTGACCTTAACTGAGGCAAGTGAGGCCTGCAGTTCCTTGGACGTTGTTGTGGGGTCTTTTGTGACCTCTTGGATGAGTCGTCGCGGCGCTCTTGGGGTAATTTTGGGCGGCCGGCCACTCCTGGGAAGGTTCACCACTGTTCCATGTCTTCGCCATTTGTGGATAATGGCTCTCACTGTGGTTCGCTGGATTCCCAAAGCTTTGGAAATGCCTTTATAACCCTTTCCAGACTGATAGATCTCAATTACTTTCTTTCTCAATTGTTCCTGAATTTATTTGGGTCTCGGCATGATGTGTAGCTTTTAAGGATCTTCTGGTGGACCTTACTGTGTCAAGCAGCTCCTATTTAAGTGATGCCTTGATTGTGAACAGGTGTGGCAATAATCAGGCCTGGGTAAATTGAACTCAGGTGTGGACAACCACAGTTATAGTATGTTTTAACAAGGGGGGCAATCACTTTTTCACACAGGGCCATGATGGTTTGGATTTTTTTTCACCTTTAATAATAAACACCTTAATTTACAAATTGCATTTTGTGTTTACTTGTGTTGTCCTTGACTATTGTTTAAATTGGTTTGATGTTCCGAAACACTTAAGTGTGACAAACATGCAAAGGAACAGGAAATGAGGAAGGGGGCAAACACTTTTTCACACCACTGTACCTGTATGTTGCGGTCGTTCAGGTGCTTATCTAATAGTTTTTTTAAACTATCAATGCTCTCCGCTGAGACCACCGCCTGTGTAAGGGAATTCCACATCCTTGTTGCTCTTACAGAAAAGAACCCTCTACGCAGTTTAAGGTTAAACCTCCTTTCTTCTACTTTTACTTTGTAGCCACGTGTCTTGTTAAACTCCCTTCTGCAAAAAAGTTTTATTCCTATTGTGGGGTTACCAGTACGGTATTTGTAAATGTAAATCATATCTCCTCTCAAGCATCTCTTCTCCAGAGAGAATAAGTTTGGTGCTTGCAATCTTTCCTCATAACAAATATCCTCCAGACACTTTATTAGCTGTGTTGCCCTTTTTTGTACTCACTCTATTTCCAGTACATCCTTCCTGAGGACTGGTGCCCAGAACTGGACAGCATACTTTAGGTGCGGCCGGACCAGAGTCTTGTAGAGTGGGATAATCACCTTGCCTTTCATAATGTCACAATATACATGTAAAGAGGTGCATAAATTGACAGCTCTATATAAGTACCTGTAATAATAATAATAACTGGTGTAGAAATGATCAGGAACACTGTTGCTGTTTTGCACTCTTCTAGCATTACTGACACTGGTCTGGTTGCTGGCATACATGGTGATTAGAAACACTATCACTGGGTTATACTAGTCTAAAGCCCCATACACACGGTCGGACTTTTTCATGGATTCTGTCCGATCGGACAATGTTGTTGAAAAATCAGACCGTGTGTAGGCACCATCGGACAGTGTACGTCGGATTGTCCGACGGACAAAGTCCTATCTCCTGCTGGAAAGATTTGCCGACAACACGGTCCGATCACACCAAATCCGATCGTGTGTACGGTTGTCCGACGGACAAAGTACTACGCATGCTCAGAAGAAATTCTGTGACGGAAGCGCTCGGTCAGGTAAAACTACCTTTCCTAATCGACACAGCACATTCGTCACGCTGCAATGTTAAAATGTCTTTAATGCAGCGCATTCTCTTTTTCTTTACAATGCAACAAGAATGACATGTTTTAGCTGCTCCTATTCACCCGCACTTCTCCCAAACTTAGTTCTTTATTACTTTGCAGCATTTATACACTACATGTTTATTTTTACTCAGATCGTAAAAGAATCTTTGTTATATTTTTAGCATGATTTGTCTTTTTTTTTTTTTTTTTTTCTGAATACATATTTGAAGGAGATTTTTTTTTTGTTTTTTGGAGGGGGGTTGTGTGTCTCAACTTAGCAAAACCACATTATTAACATTTGTATTTCTTGCTTAAATTTACTAGGAGGTTGTTTGTTGTTGGTGCCCCTTGTTTATTATACTTTATGATTAGTGAAATGTACCTGCCTACTCCCAAATAAACTGTCATTGTAGAAAAGTAAAACACAATAGTCAATGATTATTTCAAATCCCAAAAACATTTATTTAGGTCTCAGCAACAAACCAAAGAGGAACGCAGCCATGGTGAAACTTGGGGAATTTGCAAAGCCTTGGCCCCCCACGGCAACCATCATTTTTCAAGCTTCGAAAATTGGGGGCCTGAGGAGTACGTATATTAAGGGGAGTGCAATCTGGTCCTGAAGTCCAAAGCATCCGGAACTGCAGCAGATGCCATCTAGGTCCCCAGGCTCTGGTACTACAAGAGGCTCCATCTTCTCTCAGACCAGACTGAATCCAGGTCATCACTCTCAGGTCTTCCTTCCACGCTTCCTTGCACGCTGTGGCTGTCGTGCTGGTGGGGTGGCAGAAGGAGGAGGAGGAGGAGGCGGAGCATGGTAACTATGGCAAACATGTGTGAGTGGGGTCATCTCCCCAGCCATCCCCTTATTTAGGACATGGAGGATGAGCCCCTCACACATGTTGCGTTGCCTCACCTCCATACCCATCATCTTCGTGACAACCACGGAGCCAAAGGTCTCCTCGTCGGTGGGTGTGGCATGTAGGGAGTCTGAAGCCTCTCTGATCATCCGGAGCGCTGACTCTGCCGCATAACCCCCCCTTCTCGCCCTTCTGTACGGAGGGCGGAGGGGAGGGATTTGGGTGTCAGTCAGGCTCCGAGGCCTAGCCCCCTCTTGGCTGCCACTACCCACCTCTTGGCTGCCACTAACCCCTGCCTCCTCCTGACTGCCACCTTCCACAGCCACCTCCTGGCTGAGGTCTTCCTGTGTATGAAAAAGGGACATAGTTTCAGTTATTTGTTCATCAAACACACACAATTCTCATCTAGTGACTGGTGCAAAATGTTTACAAATAGAAAACCATACAATTCTCAGCCCTGCAGTTTAGATTCTGGCCCCAAATGTCTCCAACACTACTGTCTGTTGATATGTCAAACACGTTAGGAACTAAGCAATTGTGGATCCTGAATTAAGTGAATATCATTCATTATTCCCATAAATGGTAACAAAACTACTATACCTGGAACAAGCTGGGCTCCTCCACCTCTTCCAGACTGGAAGGCCCAGGTTGCTCCTCGGAAGCCTCATCAGGGGTGGCCTGCGCGCAAGGAAGCGTGGAAGGAGGAGTCGAGAGTGACTCCGTGACATCAGCCTGGTCTTTGAGAAAATGGAGACTCTCATAGTACCAGAGCTTGGGGGCATAGACCTCATCTGCTGCAGTTGCAGTTTCTTCCGACTTCCGGACCTTCTTGCGCTCCCTGATATACGCACTCCTCAGGCTGCCAATTTTCTTTCTTATATCATCAACAGTTGCCGCGGGGAACCTTGGCTTGACAAATTCCACAAGTTCCAGCAGGGCTGCGTACCTCTTTGGTTTGATGCTGTAATGGGGGTGTTTAGCCTGCCATAAAATGGGAAATTCCCTGTATTTGGCAATGAAGAGGGGGAGAAAACTCATGTCGTTGAATCCCTTCATAATCTCTGCAAGACACAACACCACACCAAACACTATAAATTATGTCAGGCTAAACTCTCCTAATCTTCTCCATAAAGAAGCCTCAAGGTCTAATCAGTCTAGGCTAGTTATGTACCAACGTCAAATTGTACCTTCGTTTCTAGCGATCGTCTCGTGCGTGAGCTTTCTCTCCCCTCGTCTCCCAGATCGTGGCTACGACACAGGCGTGTGACGTTTTATATACAGTGCGCATGCGTCAAACTCCGCCCGCCCCTGACAATCTTTCTCGTCTATTCCCCACCCCTTCTCTTTACGGCGCAGTGGGGAGAGCACATGGCGGGGACACAGCAGGTGCGCCCCAAATATCCCACCAACGAGGAGGCGGACGAGGAAAGTCCGGAGGCAGAAACGTCCCGATCCCGGAGCCTGAAATTCAAGGCCTCCAATATGTCATTTGGAGAAATGTTGGAGATGGTGGACATATTAAAGAGGAGCGACTATGATGGGAAGTATGGGCCTTACCTCAACCCCAATGTCCGCAAGGCCAAGATCATGTCTAAAGTTGTGAGAAGGCTGTACAATCATTTTGGGGTACAACGATCCAAGGAGCAACTGAGGAAACGCTGGTCAGACCTGAAACTGAGGGAGGCCGATCAGTACAGAAAGATCAAGCGAATTCTTCAAAAAAGTAAGTAGTTGTGTTTTGTGTTTGCTTTCTTGCTTGCATACTGCTCCATGTGGTTTGATTTTTACAAAGTTGTACATTCCAAAATGGCCACTTTCAGGTTCGTCTGTGCATTCGATCGTACTCAGCCTCGATCTTTCTGCCACTGTCATGATCGTGTGTGTCCATTCGATCGTACGCAACCTTGATCGTTCGGCCACTTATAATACGATGTTTGGTGTTTTTTTTTGGGGGAAAGGAAGTTTGTTCTCACTAGAAATGTCATCAAGAATGTAAAGCCAATTTATTCAATGTAAAGGAGAGGTCACCCAGTAGCTGTTTACCCATCTGGACTCTAGAGCACTAGTGCTGGGACACCCAAACCCCCTTTTATTAGGCTTTTCCACACATGTGCTCCAGTGGATACTAGAGGGGGGTCTCCATCACACAAACTTCTACCAAAAAGCTAGTAAGTTTAGCACCTTTACAAAGTGACTACATTCATGTAGTTGGCATTTGTAACTGGCCAAACAAAAATAGTGTCCGTCACTTTCAAGCAATGTTTGTCATTTCCTATTTCTGCCCTCAATAGATTGTGTTGCTAAATCTTCCTTTTGTACATTCTCATAGGGGAGCGAAAACTTGGGCCGTCTGAGGAAACCCCAAAACCAACACCTCCCAAAAAAGGTGAAAGAGCAGAAGCAGAGGAGGAGGAGGAGGAAGGAGAGATTATCGAACTTGGAGAAATTGTCACCACAACAGGTGAGTGTGGGAGAACACAGCTACTGGTAAGCTAATCAATGTATGGCTGCCTCATTTCCAACACCCGATTTTTGTTTGTTTGTGGTTTTTAGGTGACGTGGATGTTGTGAAAGAAAAATCGCACTTTACCACAGAGAGTGCCCACGTACTCATCGGGGAGATAATGGTCTGCAATAGAGATCTAGATTACATAAAGCAAAACATCAATGATGTTCAACAAAAATTGAAGAACATCATTGATGTTTTAGGAAAAATATGAAAACGCACCAAGTAATTAACACAAATTTGTGCCAGCTTCTGAACACATTTGCAACTTAAGAACTGTGTGAAATTTGGAACATGCACACATTGTGTCCACATGTGCTAGCTCCCATCATGGTGGATGAATGCCAACGTTTTTTTGGGGGTGCAACCACTTTACGAACTACGAAAGTGGTTGTGGTGAAGGGGTTGCACCCCCAAAAAACGTCCATTCATCCCCATGATGGAAAATGGCACTTTTGAAGCTTCTAGGCATGCGTTTTACCATCTAATGACCATTTTCAGACCCAAATTGTGTGCATGTTCTAAATTTCCACTTTCCAGGGGTGACCCCCCCATGTGATGAAGGCAAGATCAAACACACTTTGAACATATAGTCATGTCTGATCTTGTCTTCACTTTACAAAGTTGAACTTTCCTAGTTCATAGGTTCTGTTTTGCTCCATGCCTGGTTTTACCAATTGCGGAATGTTTGTAAACAATGTTGTACATAACCAAGATGTTGTCAGTTTGGGCGTGAAGATTGTAAACGCACTTGTGAATGTTTTCCAAGTAAACTTTTTTATTTTTCTAAATGTGTGGCTTCCTTATTTAAAAAACACAATGCATTATGTATGTCAAATGTAAAGGATATGGGGGGCAATGGGTGTTATTTACTAAAGGCAAGTCCACTTTGCACTGCAAGTTTCTTTTCCAGGGCACTTTTTCACTGCACTTGTAGAGCATAGTCGATTTGACTTATGTAAATGACACCCACAGTGCTTTGTACGAAAACACGGATTACAGCATTTTTGAGAATACACACATGTCTGACCTGGTGATGAAAAGGAGTATTTTGGGTGTCAGTTATGCAGTACAAACCTTCTCTAGACCAAAGATTAGGTAGCAAACACACAACATGAGAATAATCTTTTTGGAAGAAGAGACTGTTACCTCCTTTTGCCCAGAAAGTGCATTCCCACTGTCGAAGGCAAAGGGAAAAAATTTCAAGGTAAAATAAGCTAAAAAGAATACTGAAATGACAAGAAATCATAGGTGGGTTGAAAAATCAGATTTATTAAAAAATGCCTCTCACACATCGTCAGGCAGAGCAATGGCCCCCCTACCCACAAAGTAGTCCATATATTGCTCGCGGACCGCGCGGGCATTTAGAGGGGGCAAGCCTGGACGTGCCACTTGAAGGGCTGTGAGGTCCGCATTTGGAGGGCCCTCCACATCTGGGCCAACGGGCACCACATAGTTCCTGTTATGTCTTTTGAGGAAGTTGTGCAATATGCAACAGGCAAGAACTATGTGGTTCAGTTTGTATTCCGCCAAGTTAATTGCCGTCAAGAACAGGCGGAAGCGGCTGGCCAGGATGCCAAAAGTGTTCTCCACAACTCTTCTGGCTCTGGACAGCCTGTAGTTGAAGACCCTCTGGTCTGGGGTGAGGGTCCTCATCGGGAACGGCCTCATCAGATGGGGAGTCAACGCAAACGCTTCATCTGCGACAAAGACGAAGGGGAGTCCTTCTGCATTCTCCTCTGGAGGTGGCAAGCACAGACTGCCACTTTGGAGACGCCAGTAGAACTCCGTGTGCGCAATGGCACCACCATCCGAGATCCGGCCGTTCATCCCCACGTCCACATACATAAATTCATATGTTGCCGACACCACCGCCAACATCACTACACTATTAAACCCTTTATAATTATAATAGTAGGACCCCGAGTTGGGCGGTGGGACGATGCGGACGTGTTTCCCATCAATTGCCCCTCCGCAGTTAGGAAAGTCCCAACGGCTGGCAAAGTGGGAGGCCACAGTCTGCCATTCCTGTGGCGTGGAAGGGAACTGTGGAGTGAAACAAGAAAAAATAATTAGTCACTTTGCACATAAACATTGCAAGCAGATTAGACAATCAACATCTTGGAACAAGAGCATTGTATAAAATTGGAGGCTGGAAAGTATTTGCACAGAAAAGTAGAGGCTCCCCTTCACAGATTACTCACCCCCCATCAATCCCCACACTTCTGATGGGCCATTGGCAATAACTAGGGTTTTGGGGGGGGGGGTTGTTGGACAGGTAACCCTCTGCACTTCATTGATTGGCAAATGGCTCAATAATGTGTGCTAGTTTGGCCAGACCCTCTGTACTTAACACTATTGGCAGCCCCCAGGAAAGCTAAACTAACATTTCAAACCCCCCCCCCCCCCCCCCCCCCCCAAAAAGGAAAGCACATTGTGACATTATGAAATTACCAAGCAAGCTAATAGGAGGGAAAGAACACAAAAAAATAGGAAATGGAAAGTATGGAGGAGGCAGCCCCTTGCACTACATGCTTTGCAGAATTCATCCCTAAAGATGCCCACTATAAAGAGGTAGGTATATAGTGTGTATTGACCTTGGGAAAGCCAGCAGATAGAGGATTGGTACCATCTGACAGAGCAGTTGGGGGAGGGGGTTCCTAATGTGTTTGCCCCCCCCCCCCCCCACCAAAAAAAAAAAAAAAAAAGGGGCTCTACATGAAGTAAACCACACAGCAAACATTTGTGCATATTTTAGGGGGTGTTTGGGGGCAAAAAATACTATGCAGCAGACAAAATACATTGTTTAAGTGACTAGGCCATAGGTGTCTATTGGGGCAGAAGAGCATGCTGGTGAGGTAAGTGAAGGGAAAAATGCATGAAGGAGAAAAGGGGCACAGCATATTAGAGCATATTGCAATCATGGTAATTAGGGAAGGAGGTCAAAAATAGAAGACATTAGCAAACAGAGCATACATAGAAGGGAATAGTAAAGGAGAAATGTTACCTTAATATAGTCCTCCTGCAGGACCTGGATGATGGCAGAACAGGTCTCTGGAATAATGATTCCCAGGGCCTGGGGAGAGATACCTGAAGAGAACTTCAAATCCTGAAGGCTTCTCCCTGTCGCCAAGTACCTCAACGTAGCAACAAGCCTCTGCTCCGGAGTAATGGCTTGTCTCATGCAGGTATCCTGCTGGCTGATAAAGGGGGTCAGCAAAGCCAAAAGACGGTGAAAATCGGGGTCCGTCATCCGGAGAAAGTTCCTGAAATCATCAGGATTATTCTCCCGGATCTCACGAAGCAAAGGCATGTGCGAGAATTGGTCACGCTGAAGCAACCAATTCTTGGTCCACATACTCCTCGTCACTCTGTTCATGGACGGGTCTTGGGTCAAAGCTAAAAGCCCGACACCAATTCCGCGTACAGCACGAACTCGGCGACGAGTACGCACGGGAAACATCGCTCACAAGGTCACAAAAGGTCGGCTGGTCAGAACGGACAAACAGAAAGCACCGATAAACAGCAAGGCCTGAAAGAACGAAATGAATACCAGAAACGAGCAGACAATAAGCAGTGCAAATCAAAGCGTCCTATATCAAGATATAGGCCGCAATGACCAACAAATGCGAACTGACTACACGCACTAATAAACAGATATGCACGACAAGCACAAACTGAAGAGCAGTAACGATCTGAGTCAGAAAACTGAGAAGCGCGAATCTTAAGTCACCAAACTTCGACTAACTCGCGATAAACACGGGATCAGCAGAAGGAGCCCAAC
This sequence comes from Lithobates sylvaticus, assembly GCA_028564925.1. Taxonomy (NCBI): domain Eukaryota; kingdom Metazoa; phylum Chordata; class Amphibia; order Anura; family Ranidae; genus Lithobates; species Lithobates sylvaticus. The sequence continues at coordinate 313,549,686 of CM053031.1, forward strand.
GGGTGCCTGACGTGGTGCTGAACTTCCCTTTTCTAATCTCGTGGACGACGACTTACGTCACGACGTTCTTGCAGACCGGATATTCCGACAACGTAGTCGGACCGTGTGTACGCAACACCAACATCGGACAAAGTACGACGGACAGGATCCGACCGACCTGGTCCGCGGATTGTCCGACCGTGTGTATGGGGCTTTACTGTTGTTGGTGTACACTGGTCTGGTGTCATTGTTGCTGGTTGCACTGGTTTTGTGACACTGGGACTAGTATGGCTGGCTGCACTGGTTTAGTGAGACTGATTGATTTGGCTAGTGATCAGATAAACTGTGGCTGACTGCACTGGTTTAGTGACACTGGTATCAGTGGCGGCTGGTGAGATTTTTTTTTTTTGGAGGGAGCTGCAAATAGTATGCCACCGCCACCCCCCCCAACCCAGTCAGTCGGTAACACTTACTCCATTGCGGTTTCCCATGCTTGGATGGCGGCGGCCTCCCGATCCCTGTTCCCCTGCTCTCCATGTGTCTCCACGGGTCTCCACAGCAACAGCAGATTTTGTTTCCTCCCTTCTCCTAGGTGGCCAATCGGGAGTCTTCTCTTTTCAGCCTATCGTAAAACGGGTCTCACACCCGCTTCTGATTGGCTAGATTGAGGATCAGTGTTACTACAGAATATTCATTCACTGTTATAACACCTGGGTGGGCTCCGATCACAATGCTCTGTGCCGCGAGTCCACCCTATTTTGAAGCCTATTAGAGCCAATGGCTTTAATAAGGTGCTTCAAAAAAAAGCAATGCATGAATCTATCCATTATACATATAGAGGGTGGTGAGGATAGAGAGGTTGCGGCACCCAATTACCCCTAATGGACGGCCCCCACTGGCTGGGATTAATGTGGATTGTGAACAGGAACACTAACCCATTGTAATCTCACAAGCAGTTTGTAATAGTCTGTTTCCCCCTGCAGGCACTGGTGTGTGCAGCCTTCTTTTACCTTTGTTATCGCTATGATTGGTCACAGTGACCACATGGTACTGAGCCAATTTCATAGACCCTGTACCCCGATCAGTGATCTGTTGTTTCCAAAGGACACAGCGATCACAGTGTGTGACTGTTTTTATAAAGATGCTGGATGACAAGTGGTTAAATATAGATGAGCAAACTTCTGAAAGCTGTTTCCAGTTGTGACTAAACTTTGCAAACCTCTGAAATGTATATTTTATAAACCAAAAGTTCCACTGGAAATAGTAACCAAGGACAAAAAAGGTATGCATTTCAGAACAGGAATTTATGCAAAAGGTTTGGAAAGCTCCTGGCAGCCCTACCTAATTAGATGGTGTGGTACCAAAACATTTGGAGACACTTCCTTTAAAATGTTTACCAAGGATACTAACATAGAAGAGTGAAACCTGGAGGCACAAGCAGTTGAGGGAAATCAGGCAACAGCAGATATAAGGCAGGGCAGCCTTTAGAGCAGCTTTTGGTTCATTTGTTCTTTGGGTAATCCAAACCACCAAAAATAACCATAAAACTTAGATTCAGCTCTAATCATCACAATTCATGAAATTTGGTTAATTTGCTGTCCAAATGCTGGGATCACTTCTAATTTTGAATTACAAATGGGTGATTTATAGATTGATTTGACTAGATTCTCTCTCTTTAATAACTGGAGGAGGAGCTAACACAACTAAAGTGTATATTTTTTCTTCAGAAAATTACAATTAAAACGAAAAAAGAGTTTACCTTCAAGAATGAAATAAAGTCTCTGGAGATATGTGGCGCTCTCATTAAGAATCTTTCTGTGGACCTTGAGAAAGCTTTAGCTTTGGGAGCGTACAACAAGCATGGAGGATATGGAAAGTTCAAGGAAGATTTGAAGGTCATAGTTGTAAAATACAATAATGAATCTGGAAAAGGTGTAAAGGTTAGTGGTCCTGGTGTGTGTGTGTGTGTGTGTGTGTGTATATATATATATATATATATATATATATATATATATATATATATATATATATATATGCTCTAACCACAAAGTTCACACTTTACTTTAAATTAGATGTTATGAAAAGTAAAGTTTATGGAAAAGCACTTTTTAGCTAAAGCAGTGAATGATTAAAACCACCATAAGATTATTTTTTGCTACCTGTGTCCTTCTTGGGAGAGTTTCCTTCACTTCCTGTCCCAATGATACAACAGAAAATGAGAGGAAATATCTGTAAGTTGAATGGAATTCCCATCTTAGACAGTTGGTAAATGAACAGCTGTCCCAGTAAGAGGAATTTCCTTCACTTCTTGCTCTGATGACAATGCAAAAATTTTACAAAATTACTTGCATTATTAATCATTATTTGATCACAAGGACTAATTGAGTCTTTCCAATGGGCACACAACAATAAAAAAAATTACCAAAGGGTCTAACCAAACCCAACTCTATCCAAAACTAAATGACTGTGTGTCAGTATCAAGGGCCATATAGATAGGGTCCTTTCACACTGAACATTTTTTTTTCTTTCAAAAATGTTTTATTGATGAGAGCTCAAATTTGAGACAGAAGGAAATCATAATATACACAAGCATATGGCACATCCTGAACAGTATAAAACAAGGCAACAAAATAGCACAGTCTAGCTAACGACAGTGTATTTAAACAAAGTATTTATTTCTTAAAAGTACATACAAAACACTTAATACTTAAAACATTTTTCCGCCAACATTGATATACCTTGTAAATAACCGCAACTGCATCCTAACAAACATGACCATTGGGACAAATATAAACCAACTAGTGAAGTTGACTATCCATATGTCATTGAGTGTCCAACAATGAGGCAGGGATGCAGTAATGGCGGTGATGTCATCACATAACAGGACAGATAGCTCTACATGTTTCGCGTCTAAATATGCACTTCATCTGGAGCTGAAAGTTAAGTAACTAGCGGAAAATGAAAGACATAATGAATATATATATATATACAATATAAATTTAAACTATACATATTATTTCAAAGGGATTAGATAACATTCAATGAATTTTTAATCTATCAGCTTGCATGTGCTCTGAAGAATGCCAGTTCAATCAGGCAAGGCTGCAACAAAGGGAAGGAAACAAATGCATTGTGGGGACGTGCATAATATGGTAATTATCAGCGACAAATTAGATATAACATATATATGGTCTGATGTAGTCACAATATTAAAAATGACTTACTAGGTAATTAATGAGGAGGCACGTGGGATAGTCATAGAATAGTCCCCAAAGAGGGGGCACCTTAGTGCCCAACGCTGCAGCTACAGTCTACCAGGCAATGTATATAGTTGGTGTTGAAGTATATATCTTTAGATATAAGCACCGTATTCCTCAGAAAGTGTACTCCTGACAAAAATTGAGGGATAAAAATAATAATAAAATAAAAATATGGTATAAGATAGTTTATGGTGTATGAAAAATTATTTGCAATGGGACTTACCAAGAGTGTTACACAGTGCTGATAGCAAATTAATTGATACTGCAGATGCTGGAGAATGATATTTGGTGGGCTGGATAGTGTCGAAGTGACAGCCTGTCACTTGAAAAAAACACTACAAATCCAGAACATAAATCACAACCAAGTCATGCAGGGTCAGGCTGTGTGCCTGCAACAGGAGAAGGTAGTAATATTATCAACAGTTCCTGAATAGGAGCATATCAGATAGTGATGAAACCATCACTATGTGGGGATCGGTACTTACCAGGTACATATCTTCAAGCAGAAAACCGGCAGCACAGGAGCGGCAAGATGGCGGGGGACGCTGACCTAGAGCACACTCTCGTGTGCTTTTATATGCACGTCCCGCCCGTTGTCATCGAATCGGCGCGATGCCGGCGTGACGTCATCCGGACCGGCCATAATTTACAATGCGCATGCGCCAATGTGATCGCCGCGCCTGCGCAGTGAAGCGCAGCGGCCACAGATTGGCAGCACAGGATGTGATATGCAGGACATCCAGGAGTAGCATAACAAGCAGCTACCCCTAGTGGAACCTGCAAGCGTCACAAGAGATGGTAATAGTGACGCTGGGCGGCCGCACAATGCAATGATCCAACCCCATAGTGCAGCACAAAGTCAGAGAAAAAGTGGCAGAAAACACAGCACAGCAAGACAGACATTGTAAACCGAGTACTTAACAGTGTAAAAATATGATCATAGGTGAGGTATTTAATTCACATAATAATTGGCCATGTGGACAATTGATCAACAGTTGACTTAAGAAATAGTCAATACCTTTTGAATGACAGGCTAGAAGTAATGGATGTTTACTTTTGGTGGCAATAAATCATGGAATGACTAAAGTATGTCAGGAAACCAGATAGGATATAGATCCATGTATATGTAAATAAGTAAAAGGCTGTTATTTAAAGGGGAAAGTTGTGCCAAGAGTTTGGCTGCAATCAATGATCGCAAAGAAATGACCAGGCAGTCACAGACTAATGCTTCAGAAGGAGTATATGGATATAGAAACTATAGAAAAGGCTTGTATGATTGTGCCTCATGTATACCCGGAGCCTGAGTAGCATTCAAACGCTCAATCCAAATGGTTTCTTTTCTAAGGACTTCTTTGTCCCATTCACCTCCTCGTGGATCCCTAGGGATCACAGCCAGGACAATGAACGAGACCACTGATGTATCAAATCTATGATACAGATCTAGGTGTCTACTAACTGACGTTATCATTTTACCCCCCGAGGAGTAGTATACGTGGTCTTTTATGCGGGATCGGAGATGTCAAATCGTTTTCCCGACATAGAAAGCACTACAGGTGCACAACATCAGATATACCACTCCTTGGGTGTCGCAGTCAGCATGAAATTTGGGGATAAATGTTTCCCCGTTTGGAAGGGTAAACCTAGTACCTGTTTTTACCCATGGGCAATATGTGCATTTGCCACATCGGGTAATACCCTGGCGGTGTTGTCCAGGTCTTAATTTATTGGTGTAGTGACTAGAAGTAAGTTTATCACGTAAAGAACGTGATCTCCTAAACGTAATGTCAGGATTGGGCCCTACATATTTAGTCAGAATGGGATCTCCACAGAGTAGAGGCCAATGCTTCACTAGAATTTCTCGTAATTCCATATGTTGTGGAATATCCTTCGTTTTGTTAGTTTTTTTCTTGTAGAGTAGTGAGCTGCGTGACTGTCTCAGAGCTTTATTATAATATTTTCTAAGGATCGATTTGCTATAACCTCTGGCTTTTAAATGGTCATGGAGAAGATTGGCCTGTGTCTTGAATTCCTCAGTGTGTGTGCAATTACGTCTCAATCTTAAATATTGTGCGTAGGGAATACTGCGAATAAGAGTTTCTGGATGAGCACTATTTGCATGTAGCAATGTATTGCCAGCTGTGTCTTTGCGCGTGTCTGCCACCACGGTCCTGCGACCAGCTGCAACCTCCTCTGCAACTACAGTCCTGCGACCGGCTGCGACTTCCTGCTGCAAGTCTTCTGGTCTTCATCTGCAGGCACTTGTGTGCCTCTGGTCCTTCGGCTCCTTCTGTCTCACCCTCAGTGGGACTTGGACTGGAGATACAAGAGAGGCCGACCTCGTCATTTCAGTCTCCCTTCAGGTATGTGACAGTCCGATTGTAGCAGGCAAATTTCCCTGCCCCAGCTGCTGGACCGTCGAAAAAAGTTCACTCCCAGCCATCCACATGCCCAGCGGTTGAATGCTAGCTTGGCTAAATTGCTAGCACTTGACCTGCTGCCTTTTCAGTTGGTAGACTCCGCCCCCTTCCGTGAGTTTGTGCAATGTGTGGTTCCTCGGTGGCAGGTTCCCAAACGCCACTTTTTCTCACGGAAGGTGATTCCGGCTCTCTACCGGCATGTGGAAGGCAATGTCCATGCCTCGCTGGACAGGGCGGTCAGTGGTAAGGTGCATATTACCGTTGACTCATGGTCCAGCAGGCATGGACAGGGGCATTACCTATCTTTCACGGCACACTGGATGACTCTTCTGGCAGCTGGGAAGGATGCAGGACAAGGTTCAGTAGTGTTGGAGGTTGTTCCGCCACCATGCCTCCAAAATGCTACTACTGGTGATTTTGACACACCTCTCTCCTCCACCCTCTCCTCTTCTTCTTCCTCCATGGCCTCTTCCTGTGCTTTGTCCTCAGAACCAGCGGTGCTCTGTAGGCGTTCAAGGGGCTACGCAGGCAAAAAGATGCCATGCCGTGCTTGCGCTGGTGTGCTTGGGGGACAGGAGCCACACTGGGGCAGATAGTCTGTCAGCTCTGCAGGGGCAGGCTGAAAGGTGGTTGATGCCAAGCCAGCTTAAGCCAGGAATGGTGGTTTGGGACAATGGTTCCAACCTCCTCTCTGCCCTCCAACAGGGACAACTGACCCATGTGCCCTGTGTGGCTCACGTCCTTAACTTGGAGGTGCAGCGGTTCTTGGGCAGGTACCCGGGCTTACAGGATGTCCTGAGGCAGGCCAGGAAAGTCTGTGTGCATTTTTGCTGGTCATATAATGCCAGTGCTCGGCTGGCTGAGCTGCAAAAGGAATTGAACCTTCCCAAGAACCGCCTAATCTGTGACATGCCCACCAGGTGGAACTCAACGTTGGCCATGCTGCAGCGACTGCACACGCAGCAGAGGGCCATCAATGTGTACCTGTGCGACTACGGCACCAGGACAGGGTCATGGGAGCTTGTTTTTTTTCCCCACGCCAGTGGGCCATGATCAGGGATGCATGCACTGCCCTGTCACCATTTGAAGAGGCCACGAGGATGGTGAGCAGTGACAGTGCATGCATCCGTGACACTGTACCTCTTGTCCACCTGTTGGAGCATGCTGTGTGGAATAATGGACAGGGCACTTGAGGCAGAACAGAGGCAGGAAGAGGAGGACTTCCTTGCCTCTCAAGGCCCCCTTTATCCAGACAGTGTTCCTGCTGGCCCGCCGATCACACAGGAGGAGGATTATGTCAGCATGGAGGTCGAGCCTGGCACTCAGCATCAGCAGAAGTCTTTTAGGGATCATTTACAGTCCTAAGAAACCCGTGGACTTGTACGAGGCTGGGAGGAGGTGACTGCGGATCATGTCGTCCTTAGTGACCCAGAGGACTCCAGACCGAATGCCTCAGCTAACCTACGCTGCATGGCATCCTTGATCCTGCAAAGCCTGCAGAAGGATCCTCCTATTCAGTGGATCAAGGAGAGGGATCATTACTGGCTGGCAATTCTCCTTGATCCTTGGTACAAGGGTAAGGTTGCGGACCTTATCTTTCCGTCGCAGAGGGAGCAGAGGATGAGACGTCTTCGGGAGGCCTTGCAGAAAGGTCCCAGAGACTGGGAGGTTACAAATTCCTGGTCCTGGACAACGTGTTGCTGAGGCTTCAGTCAGTCACAGAAGGAGCGGTGGAGAAGGTGGCCGTCTGACCGATGCATTCAGACAATTTTTTAGTCTGCAGCCCCAAGGTATGATCGGTTCCAGCAACCATCGCCAGCGTCTGATTTACATGGTGCAGGAATACCTAGGGGCAAGATAAGACTTGGACACATTCTCACCGAAAATCCTCTGGGTTACTGGGTCTTGAGGATGGATCACTGGCCAGAGCTTGCACAGTATGCAATTGAGCTACTGGCCTGTCCTGCATCCAGCATTCTTTCGGAACGCACATTCAGTGCTGCTGGAGGCTTTGTAACCAATCACAGGGTGCGCCTGTCCACCGACTCGGTTGATCGACTGACCTTCATAAAGATAAATTAGTCTTGGATCACCACCAGCTACCAAGAAACTAAAGCTGATGTAACTGATTTTTTTGAAATGTCAGATCCCTTCAAGACTGCCTATGCTGATGCTGAGTGACTATCCTGTTATGCTGACTGACTATCCTCTTCCTCTTCAATGATCCTGCTGATAGCTTGGAAGAACATTTTTGGTTCTGGGCGCCGCCAACAGTGGCTAAGGCCCAATTTTTCTGCCCCTGTTTAACAGGGGCGTATAATTACAATTTTTGATGCAATACTTTCCAGCAGGGCTCATTCCTGCGCTCCAACTAGAGTATCTTTGAGGGGTTGCAGTGTTGTGGCACCTGCACCAGTGCCTAAGGCCCAATCTTTCAGACCCTGTTTAACAGGGGCGTGTAATTACAATTTTTGATGCAATACTTTCCAGCAGGGCTCATTCCTGCTCTCCAACTAGAGTTTCTGTGAGGTGTTGCAGTGTTGTGGCACCAGTGCCTAAGGCCCATTTTTTCCTCCCCTGTTCATCAGGAGCTTGTAATTACAATTATTGATATAATATTTAACAGCAGGGCCCATTCCAGCGCCCACCAAGAGTAACTGTGAGGCCTTACAGTGTTATGGCACCAGCACCACCACCAAAGGCCCAATTTTTCTACCACTGTTCGACAATGGCATGTAATTACAATTCTTGATATAATAGTTCACAGCAGGGCGTTCCAGCGCCCACCAAGAGTCACTTTGAGGGCTTACAGTGTTGTGGCAACACCAACACCTTAGGCCCAAATTTCTGCAGCGCATATAGGGCAGGCCCCTACTTTCAAACATCCAACTTACAAACGTCTCCTACTTGCAAACGGAAGGAGACAACAGGAAGTGAGATGAAATCTACACCTAGGAAGGGAAATTCTCTCCTGTAAGAGTAGATATGGGAAAAACGTGTCTCCTTTCCAGTAATGCTTTATCCCAAACCTTGTTTTACTAAAAAACCCAAATTTTCAAAAAACATTTGTCATTGGGACAGAAAGTGAGGTGAAATCTTCTGAAGAGGTGCACAGACAGAAAAAAAAAATGTTACAGGGGTGATAAAACCCCTAGGTTTTCCAAAAAGTTAAAAAATAGATTTTTTGACTGGAGCTACACTTTAAAAATGTACCAGTTCAAAATTACAAACAGATTCTACTTAACAACAAACCTACACAGTCCCTGTCTTTATTGCACCGCCTGTATACTGCTGTTCTGAGTATATAGGACCTGGGGGCCCCACACCTATCCTTTCTTTAATTTGGGTGCAGGGGTTCCCCTTAATATCCGTACAAGACCCAAAGGGGCTGGTAATGGGCAGGGGGGCTACCCATGCCATTTTTCTTAATGATACATACTATAGACACCCCCCAGGTATGATATTTAAAGGAATATTTAACTTTTTTTTCACTTTAAGCATCATTAAAATCAGTGCTCCCGAAAAAACGTCAGTTTTTAAACTTTTTTTTGCATTGATACATGTCCCCTGGGGCAGGACCCGGGTCCCCAAACCCTTTTTAGGACAATATCTTGCATATTAGCTTTTAAAATTAGCACTTTTGATTTTGAACGCCCGAGTCCCATAGACTTTAATGGGGTTCTAAAGTTTGTGCAAATTTTTGGTCCGTTCACAGGTTCTGGTGTGAACCGAACCGAGGGGTGTTCGGCTCATCCCTAGTGACAACTTTGTTTACATTTTTTTTTTAAACTGTCGATAGATGCTGAGAAAGCATTTGACAGGGTGGTATTTTGGTTTCTGGAAGAAACTTTAATTCAACTAGGGATTGGACCTAAAATGCTTCATAAGATCATGGCATTATATTTCAATCCCATGGCGAAAATACAAACAAATGGAATGATCTCTGAATACACAGAAATACCAAATGGCATACGACAAGGATGCCCCTTGTCCCCATTCTTATACGTGATAGTGATGGAACATCTTACTACAGCAATACGGAGAAATGGGGATATTCAAGGGATAAATGTTTACGGAAAATAATATAAAATGGCAGCATATGCGGGCGATTTGTTAATCTATGTCACTAATCCAATAGTAACAATGCCAAATCTTATACAGGCATCTTCAGTTTGGAAGAGTAAGTAATTTTAAAGTTAATTATGACAAATCAGTATGTCATGTATATGTACGTCAGCAGAATGGCACAGCTGCGCAAAGGGACGTACCTGTAGACATGTGCAATTCGTTTAGGTCTGTATTTGTTTTTAACGAATTTTGACAAATTCGTTAATTTCCGAATTTTGACAAATTCGTTAATTCCAAATTTTGACAAATTCGTTAATTCCGAATTTTCGGATTTCCGAATTTCGAATTTTCGGATTTCCGAATTTCGAATTTTCGGATTTCCGAATTTCGAATTTCCGAATTTTCGTATTTCAGAGTTTTCGGATTTTCGGATTTCCAAATTTTCGGATTTCCGAATTTTCGGAATTCCAAATTTTCGGAATTCCAAATTTTCAGAATTCGGAAATTCAAAAAGAAAATCTGTTTAATTCTAAATAATAACTAACTATTAAATTATAGGTATTGAAATTCCCTTTAAAATTTGTCTGTTAGTGAACGTAACAAATACAAATTTATCCGAAGTTATGAATTATCTGAAATAACGAATGCCGCATCTAACCAAATGGAACGTAACGATCTAAACCTTTTTATTATTATTAATTATTTATTATTAATTATTTATTATTAATTTGTTCAGTTCCATTTGTTTAGATGCGGCATTCGTTATTTCAGATAATTCGTAACTTCGGCTAAATTCGTACTCGTTAATTTAATAGTTATTAATTAAACTGATTTTCTTTCTTTTTTTCAGATTTTCAAATTTTGGGATTTTAAAATCTTTCAATTCCCGAATTCCGAAAGTCCGAAAATTCAGAATTCCGAAAAACCGAAAATCCAAAATTAGGAAATTCGATAATTCGGAAATCCGGAATTTCGGAAATTCGGAAAATCCGGAAATTCGGAAAATCCGGAAATTCGGAAAATCCGGAAATTCGGAAATTCAGAGTTCCGAAAGTCTGAAAATTCAGAATTCCGAAAAACCGAAAATCCAAAATTAGGAAATTCGATAATTCGGAAATCCGGAAATTCGGAATTTCGGAAATTCAGAAAATTCGGAAATTCAGAATTTTTTAGATTTTCTGAATTTCCGAAAAAAGCAAAAAAACAAATGAAACGAAAATGAAAATGAACAAATTTTTTGTCAGTGCACATGTCTATGTGAGAGTATTGTAGTTTGTGTTGTTTTCCTTTGAAGAGTTTCTTCTCCAGGCTGTCACGTACCTAGGGATGGAGCCCAGAATTCAGGGAGCGGCCTCTTGTATGCCTCTGGCTCGTGAACCCCCAAAGGTGGGAACAGCGGCCCGTGAGTGCAGGGGTGCACAAGTGCCTGGCAGATGGCAGATGTGGGCTTGACTGGAACCGTGCAGGTATCAGGAACACAGGAACTGCAGACAGCGCTGTAGGTTCTGAGGTTTGCAGGAACTTCTGGAACAGCAGGCAGCAGGGAGTTGTTCTGTAGTCCCACAGGAACACTGGTCAGCAGACTGAAGAGAACACGTGCTTGAACACTGGAATGCTGGACGTGGTCAGGCAGGCCGGGTCAAACACTGGCAGACAGAGCAGGTTCAGGCAGAGGCAGGCGGGTTGTCAGAGTACAGGCAGGGTCGGCAACAGACGGGCAACAACAGGACCAGAGGAGCAGGCAGAGAATAGTCAGACAAGCCGGGGTCGGAGGCAGGCAGCGGGCAGGTGAAGTCAGGAACAAGCCGGGTAACAGGAATCAAACAGGTACTAGTAATTAGTCTCAGGAAACGCTGTAGACCGGACAGCAAGAGGCCTCAGTCACAAGCTTCCTTTTAAAGGCTCTTTGGCGCCAATGGCAGACCGACGGCGCGTCAGCGCACACCCGCGCACGCAAGCGCGCGAGCCCGCACCCGCCGACAAGCGCTGATTGGGTTTGAAGGAAGTTCTGTGGGCAGGTCCTCCTGGGTCACTGGGATGTCTTCCTTGACACAGGCTCTTTCAGCTCTTCTGTGTTCCTGCTTCAGTAGATAAGAGTTCCATTAAACCATCCACTTTTGGTCTCATTAAGAGTGATATGTAGGGCTTTTTGCCACTGGGCTTTGGTGTACTGCTTGTCCAAGAACTGTTCCCAAACCTTGATATTGGTTGATTTCTCAAAAGTAGTTTTAGAGTGCATAATGGAGTAAAAAAGTGAGATCCCTTTGATGTTGGTATTCTGAATTGTGAGAGTGATACTCTCTATGGGAGTAACGTGTCTAGTGTGGGAGTTCTTTGAAGTAAATGAGCTATCTGGATATATCTGTAGTGATCACTGTCGTCTAGATTGTATTTCAGCTGTAATGATCTGAAAGTTTTAGTGGCTGGGCCCACCATCAAGTCACCTACTGTGCTAATGCCTTTCTCCCTCCAATGTGCTATGTGAAGGTCTGGGATAAGCAGAGATAGGCTAGAGGTTGGTAGTTATATGGGTTTTAGGGTTTGGTCTAAGAATTCTAAGGATACAAAGGTATTCCAGGTGTGTAAAGTAGCTTTAATAGTTGGTGACAAGTGTTGAGGAACTCGCGGAAGGTGTCTACAGGCTAGGAGCAAATCTACTAATCTATGCCCTGGAATCTGCGCTTGTTCTAATTCCACCCATCTGGGTCCCTGCGCACGGAGGAACCATGCCTTGGACTGAGCTAAAATGGCGGCTGAGTAGTAGTCTTCCAATATCACATGGCCTATGCCTCCCGCACCCTTGGATTTAGTTAGTTTTTTAAAAGCGCACCTTGCTCGTTTGTCCTGCCAGAGGTATCTATTAAGTATGGATTGAGCCTTTGCAAAAAAAGAGTTGTTAATAGGTATAGGAAGTGATCTATATAAATAAAGCAGCTGTGGGAGTACCAACATTTTAAATGCCGCAAGGCGGCCCGTCCATGACCTTTCTGTTTTGGAAAGTTCTTGTAATTTGTTGTGCATTAGGTATAGAAATGGGGAGTAGTTGGCTGTGTACAAGTCATCAGTGTGTGCCGTGAGGGTAACCCCCAGGTATTTTAGCCCATCCTGTTTAAATACTTAAGGGTATTTGGCGCTTAATCTTGCTTGAACAAATGTGTCCACACCAATTCCCATTATATAGGACTTACTTTCATTTACCTTATAATAAGAGAGCTTGTTGAACATTTCTAGAGTCTCATGAACCAAAGCCAGGGAAGATTCCACATTTGTTAGTATCATGATAATATCGTCTGCAAAAAGACTAATGGTGTGGGTATAATTGGACATGGGAAATCCTATGATTTTGGGGTGTGTGCGAATATATATAGCTAAAGGTTCCATTAAAAGATTGAAAATCAAAGGTGACAGTGGACACCCTTGTCCAGTGCCATTTGTTATGGCAAAGGGTTTAGATAACACTCTAGAGGTGAAGACCTGTGCTGAGGGTTTAGAGTACAAGGCCAGGATAGCTTGTAATATGGTACCTGAGAAGCCAAATTTTTGTAAAACCAAGTTGAGGTACTGCCAATGAATACGATCGAAGGCCTTCTCTGCGTCTAACGCCAGCACCAGAGAAGGCCTTCTATGCACTCTGGCTAAATGTATAATGTTCGTCAATCTGCGTGTGGCATCTGACGTCTGATGTCCCTTAGTGAAACCTGTTTGGTCTGGGTAAATGATAAGAGGGAGTATATTACTACTACTAGGCGGGAGGCTATGATCTTGGCGTATATCTTTAAGTCAATATTGAGAAGAGATATAGGTCTAAAATTGGGGGGAGTATTGGGTTCCTTCCCTGGCTTCCGTAAAGTCACAATTACGGCATTCAACATTTCAGGGGGAAAGGAGGCAGAGGCAGCAGCAGAATTAAAGATCTGTTCCAAATATGGAGTTAAAATTTGCAAGAATGTTTTGTAATAATCACCTGAGAATCCGTCCGGTCCCGGGGATTTATTAATGGGTAGAGAGTCAATGGCTGTTTGAATATCAGTGGAACTAAATGGCTGGTTTAGAGACATTAGTTGGTCCTGAGTTATGTTGGGTATATTCAAGTTTTCTAGAAACCTGCTTATTGCCTCCCTATTTGGTTGGTGGGTGTCGGGGTCATCCTGTAGATTATAAAGGGAGCCATAATATCGGCTAAAAGCATCAGCTATGTCTTGAGGGTGGTACATTTTGTGTTTGGTGATGGGGTGAATTATATATGGAATCTTGTTTTTTTGTCTTAAGCCCTTGATGCACCCACCTCCCTCTGCACCCACTTCCCCCTCAATCTGCACCCACCTCCCTCTGCACCCACCTCCCCCTCATTCTGCACCCACCTCCCTCTGCACCCACCTTCCTCTGCACCCACCTCACTCTGCACCCACCTCACTCAGCACCCACCCCCCTCTGCGCCCACCCCACTCTGCACCCACCTCCCTCTGCACCCACCTCACTCTGCACCCACCTTCCTCTGCACCAACCTTCCCCTCATTCTGCACCCACCTCCCTCTGCACCCACCTTCCTCTGCACCCACCTCCTCCTCATTCTGCACCCACCCCACTCTGCACCCACCTCACTCTGCACCCACCTCACTCTGCACCCACCTCACTCTGCGCCCACCCCCTCTGCGCCCACCCCCTCTGCGCCCACCCCACTCTGCACCCACCTCACTCTGCACCCACCTTCACCTCCCTCTGCACCCACCTCCCCCTCAATCTGCGCCCACCTCCCTCTGCGCCCACCTCCCTCTGCGCCCACCTCCCTCTGCACCCACCTCACTCTGCACCCACCTCCACCTCCCTCTGCGCCCACCACCCTCTGCGCCCACCTCCCTCTGCCCCCACCTCCCTCTGCACCTACCTCCCCCTCATTCTGCACCCACCCCACTCTGCACCCACCTCACTCTGCACCCACCTCACTCTGCGCCCACCCCCCTCTGCACCCACCTCCCTCTGCACCCACCTCACTCTGCGCCCACCCCACTCTGCACCCACCTCCACCTCCCTCTGCACCCACCTCCACCTCCCTCTACACCCACCTCACTCTGCACCCACATCCCTCTGCACCCACCTCCACCCCATTCTGCACACACCCCACTCTGCACCCACCTCCCTCTGCACCCACCTCCACCTCCCTCTGCACCCACCTCCACCTCCCTCTGCACCCACCTCCCTCTGCACCTACCTCCACCTCCCTCTGCACCCACCACACCCCACAGGCCTCCTGCACCGTATACACCTGAAGCTACCCCAATTGCTGGTGTTGTTCCATTTCTAAACCACAGGCATCTGGAGCAGTTACAGTCGGTGTATTGTGCCACCTGCACAGTATACACCTGAAACTACCCCAGATTGCTAGTGTTGTTCAGTTCCTATACCACAGGCAGCTGCAGCAGTTGGTGTATTGTGCCTCCTGCAAAGTATACACCTGAAGCTACCCTCAATTGCTGGTGTTGTTCCATTTCTATACCACAGGCATCTGGTAGACATGTGCGATTAGTTTCGTACGAATTCGAAATTCGTACAAATTTTTTGAAATTCGTACACTCCCTCTGCACCCACCTCCACCTCCCTCTGCACCCACCTCCCCCTCATTCTGCGCCCACCTCCCTCTGCGCCCATCTCATTCTGCGCCCACCCCATTCTGCACCCACCTCCCTCTGCACCCACCTCACTCTGCACCCACCTCCACCTCACTCTGCACCCGCCTCCACCTGCGCCCACCTCCCTCTGCGCCCACCTCACTCTGCACCCACCTCCCCCTCATTCTGCACCCACCTCCCTCTGCACCCACTTCCACCTCCCTCTGCACCCACCTCACTCTGCACCCACCTCACTCTGCACCCACCCCACTCTGCACCCACCTCACTCTGCACCCACCTCACGCTGCACCCACCTCACTCTGCACCCACCTCCCCCTCATTCTGCACCCACCTCCCTCTGCACCCACCTCCCGAATTATTCGAATCCAACTACCAAATATCGAATTTCAACTAATACGAAATAAATTATTATAGCGGATATAACGAATGATTCAAATGATTCGAATGACAAAGTGTCATTTTTGCTGGAAAAAAAGCTATTTAAAATCACTTGCGGCTAATGAATTGCCGGCTCCCGTAACACAGAGAACAGTCATTCATTGAAAGTCATTGATAAAAAAAAAAAAAGCGTGGGGGTTCCCCCAAATTCAATAACCAGGCCCTTCAGGTCTGCTATGGATATTAAGGGGAACCCCACTTCAAATTAAAAAAAAAAATGACGTGCCCACCTCCCAATGTTGAGGGCATGTGGCCTGGTACGGTTCAGGAGGGAGGGTGGGCCGCTCTCGTCCCCCCTCTTTTCCCGCAGCCTGCCAGGTTGCGTGCTCGGATAAAGGGTCTGGCATGGATTTTGAGCGGGACCCCACGCCATTTTTTTTTTTGACCTGAAGGGTCTGGTATGGATATTTAGGGGGGACCCCACGTCATTTATTTGTTTAATTTGAAGTGGGGTTCCCCTTAATATCCATAGCAGACCTGAAAGGCCTGGTTATTGAATTTTTTTTTTTTATCAATCACTTTTAATGAATGACTGTTCTCTGTGTTATGGAGCCGACAATTCATTAGAGTGATTTTAAATAGCTTTTTTTCCTGCAAAAATGACACTTTGTGCAGGGACAGTTCTCGATATTAGATATACTGAATCTCGAATTCATTTGAATCATTCGTTATATCCGCTATAATAATTTCTTTCGTATTAGTTGAAATTCAATATTTGGTAGTTGGATTTAAATTGTTCTCTGTGTTACGGGAACCAGCAATTCATTAGCCGCGAATGATTATTAACTATTCGTAACGATTCAAAACTTTTTAACGATTCGTACGAAATTCGTATTTCGTACGAATTTGAACGGAATTTCGTACACAAATTACCAATTATTTTTTTATACGAAACGTAACGAAACAAAACAAATTTTTTGATGGTTCCCATGTCTAGCATCTGAAGCAGTTACAGTCGGTGTATTGTGCCACCTGCAGATGCCATGCCATGCTTGCGCTGGTGTGTTTGGAGGACAGGAGCCACACTGGGGCAGATATTTTGTCACCTCTGCAGGGGCAGGCCGAGAGGTGGTTGACGCCACGCCAGGTTAAGCCAGGAATGGTGGTTTGCGACAATGGCACCAAGCTCCTCTCCGCCCTCCGGCAGGGAAAACTGACCCATGTGCCCTGTGTGGCTCACATCCTTAACCTGGTGGTGCAACGGTTCTTGGGCAGGTACCCAGGCTTACAGGATGTCCTGAGGCAGGCCAGGAAAGTCTGTGTGCATTTCCGCCGATCATATAATGCCAGTGCTCGGCTGGCTGAGCTGCAAAAGGAGTTGAACCTGCCCAAGAACCGCCTTATATGTGTCATGCCCACCAGGTGGAACTCAATGTTGGCCATGCTGCAGCGGCTGCACGCACAGCAGAGGGCCATAAATGAGTACCTGTGCAACTACGGCACCAGGACAGGGTCAGGGGAGCTCGTTTTTTTTCACCACGCCAGTGAGGCATGATCAGGGATGCATGCACTGTCCTGTCACCATTTAAGAAGGCCACGAGGATGGTGACCAGTGACAGTGCATGCATCAGTGACACTGTCCCTCTTGTCCACCTGTTGGAGCATACGCTGCTTGGAACAATTTGACATGGCACTTGAGGCAGAACAGAGGCAGGAAGAGGAGGACTTCCTTGCCTCTCAAGGCCCCCTTTATCCAAACAGTGTTCCTGCTGTCCCACCCATCACACAGGAAAAGGAGGAGGAGGAGGAGGAGGATTGTGTCAGCATGGAGGTGGAGCCTGGCACTCAGCATCAGCAGTCTTTTAGGGATGATTTACAGTCCCAAGAAACCCGTGGACTTCTACGTGGCTGGGAGGAGGTGGCTTGCGGATCATGTTGTCCTTAGTAACCCAGAGGACTCCGGACCGAATGCCTCAGCTAACCTACGCTGCATGGCCTTCCTGATCCTGCAAAGCCTGCAGAAGGATCCTTGTATTCTTCGGATCAAGGAGAGGGATCATTACTGGCTGGCAACTCTCCTTGATCCACGGTACAAGGGTAAGGTTGCAGACCTTATCTTGCCGTCGCAGAGGGAGCAGGGGATGAGACATCTCCGGGAGGCCTTGCAGAAAGGTCTGTGCAACACGTTCCCAGAGACTGGGAGGTTACAAACTCCTGGTCCTGGACAACGAGTTGCTGAGGCTTCGGTCAGTCACAGAAGGAGCAGTGGAGAAGGTGACCGTCTGACCGATGCGTTCAGACAATTTTTTAGTCCGCAGCCCCAAGGTATGATCGGTTCCAGCAACCATCGCCAGCGTCTGATTTACATGGTGCAGGAATACCCAGGGGCAAGGTCAGACTTGGACACCTTTCCCACGGAAAATCCTCCGGCTTACTGGGTCTTGAGGATGGATCACTGGCCAGAGCTTGCACAGTATGCAATTGAGCTACTGGCCTGTCCTGCATCCAGCGTTCTTTCAGAAAGCACATTCATTGCTGCTAGAGGCTTTGTAACCGATCATATGGTGAGCCTGTCCACTGACTAGGTTGATCGACTGACCTTCATAAAGTTGAATCAGTCTTGGATCACCACCAGCTACCAGGCACCTAAAGCTGATGTAACCGAATATTTTTTTTTTAAATGTCACATCCCTTCAAGACTGCCTACGCTGATGCTGAGTGACTATCCTGTTATGTTGACTGACTATCCTCTTCCTCCTCAATGATCCTGCTGAAAGCTTGGAAGAACATTTTTGGTTCTGGGCGCCGCCACCAGTGCCTAAAGCCCAATTTTTCAGCCCCTGTTTAACGGGTGCATGTAATTACAATGGGATGAGTGGCAGTACTGAGGGGAATGGAATGAGTGGCAAGGTTGGGGGGGATCATTGGCAGTGGTGGGGGGGATTCATGGCAGTACTGGGGGGATGAGTGGCAGTGGAAGGGGGATCAGTAGCAATGCTGGGGGGAGATAGGATGAGTGGCAATGTTGAGGGGCATGAGATCAGTGGCAGCAGTGGTGGTTGGGGTGGGATCAGTGACAGTGCTTGGTGGGGGAGATAGGATGAGTGGCAGTGCTGGGGGGCATGGCAGCAGTGTGGTGGGGGGATGGATGGGATCGGTGGAAGTGCTGGGTGGGGGATGGATGGGATCGGTGGAAGTGCTGGGTGGGGGGATGGATGGATCGGTGGCAGTGCTGGGTGGGGGGATGGATGGGATCGGTGGCAGTGCTGGGTGGGGGGATGGATGGGATCAGTGGCAGTGCTGGGTGGGGGGATAGATGGGATCGGTGGCAGTGCTGGGTGGGGGGATGGATGGGATCGGTGGCAGTGCTGGGTGGGGATATGAATGGGATCGGTGGCAGTGCTGGGTGGGGGGATGGATGGGATCGGTGGCAGTGCTGGGTTGGGGGAAGGATGTGATCGGTGGCACTCACTTGCTCTCAGTGTGGACTCCATGCTTGCTGTGTCTTCGGCTGCCTCCAGGCTTCAGGTGTCTCCTCACTAGGGATGAGCTCAGGCGTGTTCGCATGGTCCACATGCAGAGCCCGCCAGGAAGTCAGCGCAGTGCTGCGCTAATCACAGGCAGTGAGACATTGCCCGATCTCTGCAGCCGCACATTGGGGCAATGTCTCACTGCCTGTGATTAGCGCAGCGCTGCGCCAACTTCCTGGCGGGCTCTGCACGTGGACCATGCGAACACGCCTTAGCTCATCCCTATTCCTCACACAGTGGAGACCTTCTGTGCTTTTCCTACTGGATCAGCTGGCTCTTCCAGTCCCCCGGACGCCATGCCCCCATCTGCATGCTGCTGTAAATTCAATGGGCGGAGCCGCAGAGAACCTGGGTGAGTGGTCCTGCAGCAGTCACTTAGAACGAAGGAGTCAGGGGGAGCTGGGAGGACGGAGCCAGCAGTTCTAGTACATTAGCCAATGGAAACATAGAGCACCAGGGTTGAGGAGAGGGGCAGCGGGGCAGCATATAGAACAACCGATGCTCTGCATTTTCCTCCATGCAGCCCCTGACTGCTCGCTTCTCCTCCTCTTCCTCCCGAAGGCATTCAACGGCTGTAGGGTGGAAAATGCAGAGCATCGGTTGTTCTATATGCCACCTGCTGCCCCTCTCATCTGGGTGTAGACAAGTATGTCAGGGGATTAGGGTGTGCTCAAGCACACCCGGCACCCCCCCCTGTGCATGCCTATGTGAACGGTATTGCCCATGAATGAAACAGAGACATATTGGAGCAACACTACAGGCTGCCCAATGGCTAAACAGGGGGGGACTCCAAACCTCGAAGAAGTAGTATATGGAGCCCTGAAGGACAGCTCTTAACTGTCAGTGGTGGACGACGGAAAACAAGTAGATTAGTCTACTATAATGACATTACTGTATGTCAACCGCTGCCTGCACTCAGACCCTCTACAGTTCTGCTTTGAATTAGCACTAAGGTACATGGGGTCTACAATGCAGATGTGCAGTTTTGAAAACACAATATGTATATAAGCCATAAAGTCATTCACACATTATAGAAATACTGGTCTCAACTGACCTCTCTGAACCTCAACAATACAATACTGTAGTTAGGGTTTATACCTGCTCTGTTAACAATATCATTAATCTGAAAAAATAATAGATGGTAATCTGTATTATCCAGAACAACGTTTTTTTTATTTTTCTGGTTGGCTGATTCCTTAGGTACCACCTGTGATTTTGGTAGGCTTAGTGACAGAAGGCCTGTTAATGTTCATCAGAGTGATGTTGATGGGACAGGACTACAGACCAGATATTCCAATTTACAGATCTTTTTCCTGCTATATATTTATACCATTATTCACCTTTTACAGGCAGAAGAGGTGCTGCAGGCCTACATAAAGTCCAAAGAAGGCAATGCAGTCATACTTTTACAACAGGACAACGCTCTGAGCCTAATACAGAAGGAAGAGGAAGGTAATTTATTTAGTTGCTGTCAATCTTTTTCAGCCATTGACACAATTTGTTCTTAAAAATTTACATTATTCCTGAAATCACCTTTAATTTGTTTGTGATGATAGACAATGTAGCGACTGAGAATTCAGTACAGTAATGCTGGCCATACACTAGTCGAAAAATCGGCCGAGTCCACTTTCGAAAAACGAACATACGTTCGAGAGAGCAAACGATCACGCCATCAGTTATGTAACGATTTTCAAACAATAAATCGTTTGTGAACATCAACGTATCGTTTTTTCGTGCGGTTTTAGCATAGAAAAAGGAAGTGATCAAAAACTGATTTTGACCTCTGCTCTGTGGCTTCCTGTGTTTCACGTATACGCCCAGAGGATCAACGTACGTTCGTCATTGTGCATAGTAGAGATCTACATAACGAACCTTGGGCGTAGTAGAGATCTACTGCGCAACCTTCAACGTACGTTCGTCATAACGTAACGAACCCTGTGCGTAGTAGAGATCTACTGCCCAACCTTCAATATGGATGTGGATGAGAGGAGCATTGCCATAGTAATGCTTGGAGTGATGGCTATACAGCAAGCAGAGGAGCCTAGAAGTAAAAGGCGAAGGTTATGGAGTAAAGAGTGGCTGAAGAACCGTGATAACTTCTCTCATATGAGATTGGTTCAAGAGCTGAAGAAAAACAATCCCGATGATTATCGGAACTATCTGAGGATGCCTGATGAGTCTTTTCAGCTACTACTCAGTAAAGTGTCACCCCTCATAACAAAATAGGACACAGTCTTAAGACCTAGCATCACAGCGGAGCAGAGACTGGTAGCAACACTTCGTTTTGTCGCAACTGGACGAAGTTATGAAGACCTCAAATTTACCACTGGAATCTCTGCCCAGTCGCCTGGCCGCATCATACCTGAGACCTGCCGAGCCATCATAACAAGCATGCAAGACGAATACTTAAAGGTAATGACCCAGTTCTTTTAGTTTTCTATCTCAAACACTGTACAGCTTGCTTTGCTAAACTTACAATTTATTAACTATAAACATATAAATAAACAAACTAGTTGATAACATGTCAAACTGACAAAGATAATATATTTACAACAAAATGTACATATTTACAACAAAATGTATGGGGTTCACAAAGATGTGTACTGATAATCCTGTCCCCAGTTGCTTGGTGGTCGATCCTGCTGTGTGTATGGTCCAGGCCACTGATGCATTTGTTGATGTAGTTGTGATGATTGGGTGTGTGTCGGTCTGTGCTCAGCTAAGTGGGTATTTGTGGTCAGCTCACCCCTTAGCCCTTTATTAAGACGCTGAATAAGTAATGGTTCCAGTAATTGTTTTTGGTCTTCTGACATCCTGCACATTTTCTTGGCAGCAAATGAACCCAGGTCATCACATTCATCCCTCTTCTGATTTAATGCTGCAGATGCTTGGAGTAGAAAGTTGCCTGTAGAATCCTGCCTTGTTTTTCGCTTTTGCTCCTGCTTACTGGTGGTGATGTGCCAGTTTGGGTTTCACTGCCAAATAGATCCTGTAGAATAAAGCCAATAAAAAAATGAGTCTTTCAAATGAAGCCTTATATCGTTTTTAACAATATCTTTTTACCTTTGCACAGCTACCGGCATCTGTGGAGGAATGGAAAGCAACAGCCAAACAATTTAATGACTATTGGAATTTCCCCAACTGTGGTGGTGCCATAGATGGCAAACATGTTCGCATAACGCCACCAGCAAAATCTGGCTCCTTCTATTATAATTATAAAGGCTACTTTAGCATCATACTAATGGTAATCGTGAATGCAAAGTATGAGTTTATTTTTGTGGACATTGGCAAAAATGGCCAAAATTCCGATGGGGGAGTAATTGAGAAAACACTTTTTTTTCACCATTTAAAAAATGGACTACTAAATCTACCATCCCAAGAGGACACAGTGGAAGGGCTAAATTTCATATTTGTTGCAGAAGATGCATTTGCATTATCTGAGCATCTGTTGAAACCATTCGCCCTTAAAAACCTTACACCTGATCAAAAAATATTTAATTACAGGTTATCTCGTGCTAGACGAGTTGTCGAAAATGCTTTTGGCATTATGGCCAACCGCTTTCGTATCTTCCATACAGCAATAAATGTAGCCCCCCACAAAATTGACACTATAGTTCATTGCTGCTGTGTGTTACATAATTTCTTAAGGCGTACTAGCTCCACCTACATGCCACAATCCCTGGTGGACCGTGAGGATACTCTGTCTGGGGATGTTATGCCTGGTGAGTGGCGGAATGATACAGAAGGCCTAGTAAACCTAGGCCGTGCCCCACCACGTCTCTCCAGTCAACTTGCTCGTCAGAATCGCCAGGATTATATGGACTATTTTCTTGGTCGTGGAGCAGTAGATTGGCAAAATAATCTATAAATGATATATGTATATTTGCCTGGCTGCATTTATATATTTATGTATTAAACACAGTTGTAAATTAATTGTTTCTGTTGGCAAATTATCTAAAGTATAAAGGTGCATGTGCTTTGGATGTGTTTAGCATTTTTTTGGTTAATCTCTTAAGTTTTTAAGTTTGGATCTGTACATCTAAAAGTGTATTTCAATAAATAATATGCTGACTTACCTGACTGCTTGCCATTTCCTCAAATGTTCCTTCTTCTTAATCGCCTGAAGGATTTACAGTGATACTGTCTAAACTTGACACAGAGGGTCGTGCTTCTTCCTGGTCAGTTAGAAAACGAAGACTCTCAAAATACCACAGGTGTGGCACGTATACTTCATCTGCACCTTTACCAGATTTTTTGGATTCTGCAATTTTATTTAATTCTTTTTTGAAAATAGTACGCAGATTAGCAATTTTATGTTTGACATAGGATACATCTGCTTTGGCATACACAACCGCGCATAGTTCCGCTAATTTTGTATATGCTTCTAGACGTTTTGGACGGTCTGAATACTCTTTGGAGCGTACTTTCCATAGGCATGGAAGATCTCGGTACATTTCCAGGAATTGAGGCAGGAAATGTGGTGAGGTAAATTTGTCCACCATTGCACCTGTAAAAAATAAAAATGCATCAATGTTCAGTTGACAAACTACACCTAACAATTAATATCCTACATCACAGGTGTCAAACACAAGGCCCGCATGCTGAATCGGGCCCTCCAGGCCAGAGCCGGTACAAGGGGTGGGCAGGAGGAAAGGGTGCCCTGGGCAGAATCTGAGAGGGGGTGGGTTGTTAGCACGCCTAAAAAAAGAGTATCATTTTCCTAATCCTTATCCTATGCTGGCCATCACTAAATGGCGAGCCGCATCCAGACTGAGCTGCTGCTC
The DNA here is from genome assembly GCA_028564925.1 of Lithobates sylvaticus. Taxonomy (NCBI): domain Eukaryota; kingdom Metazoa; phylum Chordata; class Amphibia; order Anura; family Ranidae; genus Lithobates; species Lithobates sylvaticus. The sequence goes on from CM053031.1 coordinate 313,573,729, forward strand.
TCTTTCTGGCCTGCTGCGATCATGCCATTTAATCGCCTCTTTTGTTCTCAGCCTCCTCCGCTATCATTAGCGGAGTAGAGAGGAGCAGATGGCGGGAGGCAGGACAATTCTGCACTGGGGGTGGGACCAACAATGCGTGGAGAGCAGTAGCTGGCTGTCACATTAATTGGGAGGTGTTTGGCTGCTAGGAGGCGGTCCTAGAAGCCAAACACCAGTTCACTAATATGAAAAGGCAACCCAGCAGCTTCCATGCCCCGCCTTCAGTTTAGGATTGTCCTGCGGCTCCCGCCTCCTGCTCTCTGCTCTGTGAAAGTTGGGAGAGTGAAGGGAGTAAAATATCTGGAACTATGAAGGATGGGAAGCAAGGGAATGGGGGCAATACTGTGTGGGTTAACTCTGTTACTATTGCATAAAAACTCATTGAATTTGTATTGTTTTAAGTACCGTATTTCTCGGCGGATAACACACACCCCAAGTTGAGTATGGCATCTTAATTACAAACATTTTTATGAGGGAAGTTTAGGCAATTCCAAAAATACCTTTAAACTACATTTGCAGCCTTGCCCACATTTAAATTTCCCGCCGCCGAAAAAGACAGATCCGAACGTTCGGCTCCGCACACTGTTCCGCCTCCCTGCTGTTTCTGGAGCGAGCGCAGGGAGGCGGGACTGCGACCGGAGCCGAACGTTCGGCTCTGTCTTTTTCGGCGCCGCTCCATTTTTGGGTAACTTTTTTGGGGGGGATCAGCGTATAACAGGCACCCACGACTTTCACCGGATTTTAAAGGGGGAAAAACTGCATTTTATACGCCGAGAAATATGGTATATTCTTGTTTTGAAATGACATTGAATCTTTAATAAAAAGGGGGGGGGGCCCAGTTTGCCATCTTTGCCCTAGGCACCAAATGGCCTTGTCCCAGCACTGCTCCAGGCCATTTCATGTGGCCCTCACACCTCTCCTGCAGCTGCTAGAGAGCTCTAGCCCTCCTCTGGTCCTTCCCCAGACCCCTACTTTCTGCTTTGCAGCAATGCATCCAGCTTCTTCCCAGCAGCAGCATAAGGAAGGGGCAGGGCCGGCCCTACCTATAGACAAGGTAGGCGCCTGCCTAGAGCACACATCAGTCAGGGGCGCCGTAACAATGCCCCCCACCATCCCTAAGCTCAGTGACTGACTCCACCCCCCCCCCCCCAAAATGTTACCAATATATAAAAAGGTGGGGTATACATGGGCAGGGCAAAGGGGGTGTAGTCAGGGGTGTAGCAATAGGGGCAGACATAATGAGGTTTCGCCTAGGGTGTAAAAAAACCTTGCACCAGCCCTGGGAAGGGGGGGGGGGGTGCCCTGACATGTATGTTAGGTAAGGGAGAGTGGGGGACTCAACTTCTAAAGGTGGGGTGACTCAGGACATATAGTGTAAGGGGGGCATGTAATCTTACAGGTACAACCGGCCCTTTGGAGGGCAATCATAATGCTGATTTGGCACACAATGACATTGAAATTGGCACCCCTGCCCTAGAAATATTATAATGGTTTGCTTACCTTCAGTTGTAACGAATCTGCAAGGGTACGGTCTGTGTTCGTACGTCACAACGGTCTGTGTGGCGGGAAAGAGTGAAGCATGGTGCTTTAGTGTGCTTTATAGTCGTTTCGTAGCTCTGCCCCTCTTCATTCGTAGAAGCTCCGCACCTCTTCATTTGTAGAAGCCCCGCCCCTCTTCATTCATAGAAGCTCCGCCCCTCTTCATTCGTAGAAGCTCTGCACCTCTTCATTTGTAGAAGCTCCGCCCCTAGACATTCGTAGAAGCTCCGCCCCTCTTCCTTCGGCGCCATCTTTACCAACAGAACGATGTTTGAAGAAAACGCCCATGCCGTTCCAGAACCATTTAACCTGGATAATTTAAAAAAAAAGGCTTCACCTATGTCCCTGGAGGAGATGAAAACTATGGTGAAGATTCTGGAAAATAATGATTATGATGGGAGGCGCAAAAACTACCCCAGGCCTAATACAAGAAAAGACACCATCATGGAGAAGGTGGTCCATGTGCTGGAGAAGAAGTATGGTGTGCATCGAACAAAGCACCAGCTGCGCAAGAGATGGTCTGACTTGAAGCATAGGGAGGAAGACCAGTTGCATAAAATACACAGAATTATCCAAAAAGGTATTTTTGCTTATTTTCTGACATTTCTTCTCTTTTAGCTAGGCATGCAATCCATGCAGTCTCTCTGTAATGTCTTCATCAATGCAAACTAGATTCTTTAGCATGCATGCTTAATACATGGTTTTTTGTTTTTATCACCTAGAAAGACCCAAAAAAACACACTTTCAAAGCAGAACAGTAACAACAGAATTGGATATTGTTGTGGTTGATGACCCGGCTCCAGCTACTGCTATAGGACCAGATGATGATGATGCAGAACCATCCCAAACTATAACATATGTTGAAGCAGACCAGGCCCAGCATTCCTCTCAGACCATCACAAGCAGCACAGGTAATCCACTACACATACACTTTAGCATCAACTCCATTTCCCAAACTGTTTACTGATTTTACTTTTTTTCTTCTTATCTTCAACAGCACATGATCTGTCTCAGGAACAGGGATTAAATTCCCTCACTGCCCAAAGATAGGTAGCTGATATTCTGAAGTGCTCATCAGAGTAAGAGAAACTCAAAGATCACCTGACCTCTGTCCAAAAAAGCTTTCTGCTTGTAGTGAACACACTGTGTAAAATGTAACACGTGTCACTTTTGTACATGTTTTTGTGTTCATTCATGTTTGTCAAGTTCACTTCATGTGGTCATTGTTTGCCCAAATTCAGCTAGTTCTACTGTTGAGGACAAGCACTTTATTGGTTAAATACACATGGGATAACTGCCTGTATACCTCTGACGTGAGATCACATGACCTAACCCCTATAGGCCATGTGATCTCACCTCAGTGCACTTTACCTAACAAGGAACCTGTGTGACTCATTCACACAGGAGGGGGAGCCTTGAAAATGCCTCCCGCCATAATCCCATGATGAAAGGGGGGTTCTTAGAAAACTCTTCCCCTTTCCTTCTACGGTATTTGTAATGTGGGCACTTCATGAACATTTAAACTTCAGACCTGACATATAAAAACCTGGTTGGAGCAAAGCTGGCTTTCAAGTTTGTGATGGCAGTCACCCCTACTATAAGTGCATGCCCACATATGTGATATTTGTGTGCAGGAACACACTACCAGTATGTGCACACATGGTAGTGTGTTCATGCACACAAATATGACATATGTGGACATACACTTATAATAGGGGTGACTGCCATCACAAACTTCAAACAGAAACTCCAACCAGGTTTTTGATGCAGGGCAAAATAACAAAAATACTGATTATGAAACAAAAATAATTTGATAAAAAAAAAAGTTTGTAAGAAGATTTCTGTACTTTTACTAAAAAAAATACATTTGCAATAAAGTTTATATATTGCATATTTGGTTTGTTGTGTTATTTTTTACAAGATGGGTATATTACAATTCACCAGGTTGCAGGTTATATAGTTGTTGTGGATGATTTGTCCTGACATTTGGACGTGAACGTTGTTTGACATGAATATTAACCTTCCGGGGTAAATGTTTTTCACACATGCACAGTAGCAAACATTCGTTTTTTAACGGACGAACAACGCATTAACCTTGCAATTTATCGATCGTTCGGCAGAAGTTTTCCAAACTTGTGGTTCGATTTTTTGACACAAAAACGTCACCAACGATTAACGATTTGTGCCCACTAACTTGCCGAAAACCGAACGAAGTGTGTGCATGATCGATTTTCGGCCGATTTTTCGTATAGTGTATGGCCAGCTTTAATGTGTGTGCTAGAGCTCTTCACTATTGCAGGGCAAAACTTGTAAAATTACCCATAACAGCTTGATAAAAAAAAGAATGTTCTTTAGCAAGGAACATACATTTCCTGGTACATCATGGCAGCATACATATGGGTTGTGACTCCGCCCCCACAACCTGATAGGACTGGTTAACTATAAATCAAAGACAGACGTGGCTCACAGCATTCTCCTTTTTTCCTCACCTGATCAGGACTGAAATTGCGAGGTATCCCTTACCGTTTATCGCCCCAGCCAGGGTCAGCCTCTCCTGGGTGGAAGTCCTTCCTGTACAGCCTCTAAATGAGCTAGATTGTTGGAGCCCCATTCTGGTGGTCTTGGGGGGCATATTGCAGCCTCTCCTGGTGGAAGTCCTTCCTGTACATGGTTGGAGCCCCATTCCGGTGGTGCAGGCTTCTCAAAGAAAGCTTTAAACAAGCTTTCACGTAAGTGACAGCGTTTCCTTTTTTTCTTTCCATATGGTTCTTACTTCTTTTCTCTGTGTTATGGGCGTTTGCCATTCCCAAGATGGCAGCAACAGTGCAGCAATACTCTGAGCACGAGTGGCTAATCTCTGGGTTAATTAGAGACATTCAGTGGATGTCAGAAGTTCAAAGTGCTTTCATTTTATCACCCGTGCCCTCTATTCCCACCTGAGACTGTTATTGTTGGATGTTACCCCTGCAAAATAAAAACCTTGAAAAGGACTTTTATGTGTCAGCATCTGAAGTCACTGGGTACTAACCCTGGGAACCCCTAGACAACAAACGACAAGCCACGAGGAGGTAATTGGTAAGCCCAGAATGTCAAGCCCGCCCCTAGGGGTTATGGCCACTTAAGCAGCCTGGTCTTTGAAATGAGTCACCCAACCTTTCTAGCTTGGGTCTGATGTGATAATGTCCCATCTGAAAACAATTGGTCAGTTACAAAGAGCCAAGGATACTCTGACACTGTTCTGCTGGAAGAGACTTCACTCCCAAAGCACCTTTGGCCTTCTCTATCAGAGGATGGAAATTCCCTTGTGCAAGTTCTACCGATTTTTGAAATTCTATGTGCCAATGGTCCCTATGAAACCAAACAGATCTCTTCTATATACAAAAATTTGCATCAAACCCCATCTTTAACGGAACTCACACATAATTACATGAAAAAATGGTCTCACATACTGCAACAACCAATCTCTATATTAGATTGGGGGAAAATTTGGGAATCTACGTCAAAAACATCACGTTGTGTAGTACAGAGGGAAACTGCCATTAAGATCTTGATGTTCTGGTACAGGACCCCAGACTTGTTGCATGCCCACAACCCAGCCACCTCCAATGTTTGCTGGAGATGCAGAGAGTCCATAGGTTCTCATTTTCATATATTTTGGGAATGCCCTCTCATTGGCCCTTTTTGGACTAAGATTCAAGATCTACAAACGTTATTATCTACACCCATACCTTTGAACCCCATACATCTCCTTTTAGGCCTCCCTCTCCCGGGAATATCTAAAGCGTCAAAGAAACTGATGCCCTTTACCCTTTTGGACTCAAAGCGAGCTATGCCTAGACATTGGCTCTCCACCTTTCCCCCCACATTCCATCACTTTCTTTACATAATGGCGGATATACGTAGGATGGAACACTTGACTGCTAAAATCAAGGACACACTACCCTTCTTTTATAAAATATGGAAAACATGGGACGATTCTGTGTACCCCCTTGAATCTGATAACCTTCAAGCCCCCTAAACCTCCTGGTGCCATATCTTGGTTATTTTGTACCTTGCTCCACTTTCTCTTTTGTATTGTTATGATTCAGAACCATACATTCTTTTCTCGTTTTGTTTACCATATGATACGGTATGATAACTATGTTTGAATGACCCATTTTTGGAAGACGCTTGGATGTGAACATACCTGTATCCACGTTCAGTTCCACAAGTTTATATATATATATATATATATATATATATATATATAATGACACTCTACTATCAAAAGTTGAAATGATATCTCTTTGTATTACAATGTATAATTTTTGCAAAATTGTTATAAATAAACAATTAAAAAAAGAAGGAAGAATTGGTGTGGGGGCCTCATGGAGGGGAGGGGTAGATGTAAGGGAGAAACACATTTATATATTAGGGTTTTTTGGGGGCTTTTTGGTTGTATAGAAGTTATTGCTGTATGTATTCTGGAAAAAAAAATGTGTGCATGTTTCACGATGTGATTGTAATGAAGAAAAATGTTGCTAAACAGAGATTAAAAAAAATTCTATTAATGCAATAGTAAAAGTATAACATTTTTATTATAATTTTAAATGTAATAGTACCTTTGTACTTTAATACTGTTTTTTCCTCATTGTCAGAGGAAACATTTACAAAAAAAATGAAGGACATGGAAGAGAAATTGAAACAACTGGAAGGAGCTCGTGCAAAGCAGAAGGAAGAAGAAGAGAAGGCCAATCTCCAGGAGACCCTTAAACTGTTGATGGATAAATTAATGGAAGAGAACAGATTATTAATCGAAAAATTTGAACAAACCATTAAGTATAAAACAAAGGTAAAACAAATCACTTTGGATAACTGATCTTGATTAAAGCTGACCTGCAACTTAGGAGTTAGTTATTTAAAAAAAAAAACATAATGATACAGTAAATATTGATCAATGGTGTCACTTTCATAGTCTTACACTGTGCATCGGATGAACCATGCACACTGCCGTGATATTTATCACTACCCCAATTTTCACACCCCAGTTCCATATTAGCTGCACTCTCAATCTCTTTTCCTGGTTGACACCCATTTCTTTAGTGATGATAAATCCACGCATGCCCAAATTTATTACTATTCTACTACCCCAAACTGCCACTATAACCAGATCCTCCGCTCATCCTGATAAGTGGTTGCCTATATCACAACTATTTGTTTTGGCACCGTTGTCAACCAGGGTAACTACAGAGGTTTCTAGGGATCCCTTGTGCTGTGATTGGATGACCTCCCTTTTGATGGTTTTAGCCCCATAGAGCTAGGGTCAATGCCACTTGGCAGCGCTAGCTGTAAGACACCAATGATAATTTTTAGCCATCTATAAATAAGGCCCCTTTCACACTTGTGTGACTCGTCCTGCGACATGGCACTACACTGTCGCCTGGTGCGTCAAACCCCATGATTTCCAATGAGTAAACTGAGAAATAAATTAGCTTTTTTCAAAAAAAAAAAAAAAAAAATGGGAATATGTATTATAGCAAAAAGTACAAAATAGTGTTTTTTTTTTCATTCAAAATTGTTCCCATTTTTTTGTTTATAGCGCAAAAAATAAAAACCGCAGAGATGATCAAATACCACCAAAAGAAATTTGTAGGAAAAAAGGAAGTCAATTTTGTTTGGGTGCAGTGCCACACGACCGCGCAATTGTCAGTTAAAGCGACACAGTGCTGAATCACAAAAAATGGCATGGTCATTCAGCAGCCAAATCTACCGGGGCTGAAGCGATTAAGTGACTAAGGCCATGGTTCAAACCCCACTGAGGGTATCACCTACTTAAAGCTAACACTGTACTCAACAGCATATGCTGAAAATAGGTGAATGCCTAATAGCAATGGCAGCCCGTCCATAGGGGGCGCCCGAGCGCCACCCCGACCCCCCTCCTGTAGTCACAATAAAAAAAAAAGTTTTTTTCAAAACGGCCCCTTTTTAGAAAAAAAAATGTCCTTTAAGTGCACTGTGTTCGAGCGCTGGACACAGTGCACTATGGAAAGTGCCACGTCAATGCAATCACAAGATTGCAGACATGGCACTTCATTCGCGGGCTCTTAACCCGCCTTGCGGCGCAATCCAAATCGCCGATCGGCTTCCCTGCTTTGTTTAAATGAGGATGAGGCAGGAGAGGAGCGAAGTGGAGCATGCTGGGATTTATATGCACACCACGTGACTCAGACTAGGAAGCAGAGTGAGTGTACAGGTCCTAGTCGGGGGATAGAGGAGCTGCCTATTGAAGTGTGTTGGATGGTGAGAAGCGGACTGACACATCATACAGAGGACAGTATGTGCAGGTAGGACCAGAGACTGATCAGCTTCACTGTGTAACGCAGAGCGCTCCGGGTGCCCCGTCCTTCCCGGAGCGCTCACGGCGTCTGTCCTCCTGCAGCGCCCCGGACGGCTCCCCTGGCCGTGGGCGCTGTTCTGTATCTGGGATGCGATCCACGCGGCGCCCCCGGTCCGCCCGTGGATCGCATCCCGCTCTGCTGGCTCGTCCCCGCCGGCCCTTCCGCCTACCTCCCCCTGCGCGCTCGCCTCCTCTCTCCAGGCGCGCGGCTCCTTCCTTCTCTTAAAGGGCCAGTACACAATTGTCTGTGCCTGGTCCAATCATGCTTCACCCTTTCCTTTATCAATCCACTTCCCCTTCCTGTCATTTGCCAGATCTTGTGTTGCCTATAGTGCCCAGTGAAAGCGTGTTTTGTGTTTGCTCCTACTGTGTATCCAGACCTCTGCCGTTGCCCCCGACTACGAACCTTTGCTACCTGCCCTGACCTTTTGCTACGTCCGACCTTGCCTCTGCCTTATCCTTGTGTACCGCGCCTGTCTCAGCTGTCAGTGGGGTCAAGTTGCTATTGGCAGACACGACCTGGTTGCTACCGCCGCAGCAAGTCCACCCCGCCTTGCGGCGGGCTCTGGTGAAAACCAGTAGCAACATTAGAACCGGTCCTCCAATACAACCCGTGCTATCGCCTCATTGACATAGGGGTTCCACCTCCTGTTCCCCGCCATACCCGGAACGTGACAGTAGATCCGGCCATGGAACCCGCTGACGTCCCTCTGCCAAGCCTCTCGGATCTGACCACGGCGGTCGCTCAACAGGGACAGCAATTGGCGCAGTTGACTGCTATGCTACAACAGCTTCTACCGCCCTCACCGCCAGCTCCTACATCTCCTCCACGAGTTGCTGCTGCTAGGGTCCGCCTGTCCCTACCTGACAAGTTCAATGGGGATCCTAAGCTATGCCGAGGGTTCCTATCCCAGTGCTCCCTCCATCTGGAGATGTTGTCTGACCAGTTCCCCTCCGAACGGTCTAAAGTGGCGTTCGTGGTTAGCCTGCTTTCAGATAAGGCCCTAGCCTGGGCTACACCGCTTTGGGACCGCGGCGATCCTGCCACAGCTTCTATTCCAGCCTTCTTTTCCGAAGTTTGCAGTGTCTTCGAGGAGCCAGCCCGGGCCTCCTCTGCCGAGACGGCTCTCCTGAACCTGGTCCAGGGAGATTCTTCTGTGGGCGATTATTCAATTCCGCACCCTGGCATCCGAACTCTCCTGGAACAATGCGGCTCTTTGCGCGACCTTCAAAAAGGGCCTATCCAGCCACGTCAAAGATGTGCTGGCTGCTCGAGAAATTCCTGCCACTCTGTCTGAACTCATCCAGCTGGCCACCCGCATTGACATGCGTTATGCCGAGAGACGCCTTGAGCTACGCCAAGAAAAGGACTTTGGTCGCGTCAGGCGGTTTCCTCGCCTGGCACCTCTCTTCCAGAATCCTCTACAACCCGTACCTGCGCCTCCCGCTGAGGAGGCTATGCAGGTAGATCGGTCACGTCTGACCACACAAGAGAGGACCCGCCGCCGAGACCATAATCTGTGCCTGTATTGCGCCAGTCCTGACCATTTCTTAAAGGATTGCTCTATCCGCCCTCAGCGTCAGGGAAACGCTCGCACCTAGCTAACGTGGGAGAGGTGTTGCTAGGTGTGGACTCTTCCTCTCCACGTCTGACTGTTCCAGCGAAGTTTTCTTTGCCCAAGAAGTCCTCTTTTTCCGCCGTGGCTTTTTTGGATTCTGGTTCTGCAGGAAACTTCATTGAAGCCTCACTCATCGACAAATTTAATATTCCAGTCACTCGTCTTGTCAAGCCATTTTTTATCTCCTCGGTAAATGGTCAAAATCTGGACTGCGTCGTGCGTTACCGCACCGAACCTCTCCTCATGAGAATTGGAGTTCTCCATCACGAAAAGATAGACTTTTTTGTATTGCCCAACTGCACCTCTGAGATCCTTTTGGGCCTACCCTGGCTCCAGCTACATTCCCCTACCCTTGACTGGACCTCGGGGGACATCAAAAGTTGGGGTCCCTCCTGCCACAGGCATTGCCTCAAAGCGGTACCCACTAGGCAAGTTTTCATCGCTACCTCTCGGTCTAGTCTCCCTAAACCTTACAGGGACTTTGCTGACGTTTTTTGCAAAAAACAAGCTGAGACCTTGCCGCCACATAGACCCTTCGATTGTCCTATCGATCTTCTTCCTGGGACCACGCCGCCCCGTGGCAGGACCTACCCTCTCTCCATCCCGGAGACTAAAGCTATGACGGAGTACGTCCAGGAGAACCTCAAAAGAGGTTTCATCCGCAAGTCTTCCTCCCCTGCTGGAGCTGGATTCTTCTTTGTCGCCAAAAAAGACGGGTCCTTACGTCCCTGCATTAACTATCGTGGTCTTAACAAGATCACGATAAAAAATCGCTACCCGCTGCCCCTTATCTCGGAACTTTTTGATCGTTTGCGTGGCGCAAAAATCTTCACCAAATTGGACCTCCGGGGCGCATATAATCTCATCCGTATCCGTAAAGGCGATGAGTGGAAAACCGCCTTTAACACCCGTGACGGACACTTCGAGTACCTCGTCATGCCCTTCGGTTTATGCAATGCCCCGGCGGTCTTTCAAGACTTTGTAAATGAGATTTTCAGAGACTTACTATACTCCTGCGTCATTGTCTATCTGGATGATATCCTGATTTTTTCCGCCAGCTTGGAGGAACACCGTCTTCAGGTCCGTCAAGTGCTCCAACGGCTTCGGGAGAACCATCTTTATGCCAAACTAGAGAAATGTCTCTTTGAACGTTGCAGTCTTCCCTTCCTAGGTTACTTGGTCTCTGGACAAGGCCTCCAAATGGACCCGGAGAAGCTTTCTGCCGTCTTGAACTGGCCACGTCCTACCGGACTACGCTCCATCCAGCGTTTCCTTGGATTCGCCAATTACTATCGCCAGTTCATCCCTCACTTCTCCACCATTGTTGCACCTATTGTGGCATTAACCAAAAAGGATGCTAATCCTAGGTCCTGGCCCCCTCCAGCTGAGGAGGCCTTTAACCACCTCAAATCTGCCTTTGCTTCTGCACCCGTCCTGTCCAGGCCCGATCCTCGCAAACCGTTTCTCCTGGAAGTCGATGCCTCCTCTGTGGGAGCAGGAGCTGTGCTTCTTCAGAAAGACCCCAAGGGCAGGAACGTCACCTGTGGTTTCTTCTCCAAGACCTTCTCTCCTCCTGAAAAGAACTACTCCATCGGAGACCGTAAATTACTGGCCATTAAGCTAGCACTTGAGGAATGGAGACATCTCCTTGAGGGGTCCGTTCACCTCATCACGATCTTCACGGATCACAAAAATCTTTCTTACCTCCAATCCGCCCAACGATTAAACCCACGCCAAGCTAGGTGGTCGTTGTTTTTTGCCCGCTTCAACTTCGAGATCCATTTCCGTCCTGCAGACAAGAATGTCAGGGCTGACGCCTTATCACGTTCCACCGATTCTTCTGAGTCTGAGTCTCCTGTACAACACATTGTACCCCCTGAGTGTCTGATCTCTTCTGCTCCTGCCTCCTTGCTGCAAGTTCCTTCTGGGAAAACCTTGGTCCCTCCACGTCTTCGTCTTCAGATCCTCAAATGGGGTCACTCCTCTCATCTCGCTGGTCATCCTGGAATCAAGAAATCCTTCCAACTGATTTCCAGGTATTATTGGTGGCCCTCCTTAAAAAAGGATGTGACGGACTTCGTACAGGCCTGTACTATATGTGCTCGAGACAAGACCCCTCACCAAAAGCCTGCTGGCCTTCTTCACCCTCTACCTGTGCCTGAACGACCTTGGGGCCACATAGCTATGGACTTCATCACGGATCTTCCTCCTTCCCACGGCCACACTACCATATGGGTGGTCGTGGATCGTTTCTCCAAAATGGCACACTTTGTCCCGCTTCCAGGCCTCCCTTCTGCACCTATACTTGCTAAACATTTCTTCCTCCAGATTTTTCGTCTTCATGGACTTCCATCTCACATCGTCTCGGATAGAGGCGTCCAATTTGTATCTAAGTTTTGGAGAGCTCTCTGCAGTCAATTGAAAGTCAAGCTGGACTTCTCCTCTGCCTATCATCCACAGTCCAATGGACAAGTGGAGAGAGTCAACCAAATTCTTGGGGCCTATCTGCGACACTTTGTCTCTGCTCGTCAAGACGACTGGGCTGACCTCCTGCCCTGGGCCGAATTTTCTTACAACCTGAAAGAATCTGAGTCCTCCTCTAAATCACCCTTCCTTGTGGTTTACGGCCGTCATCCTCTTCCCCCCCTACCCATCCCCACTTCTTCCGGAGTCCCCGCTGTAGACGAGGTCACCCAAGAGCTGTCGTCCATCTGGAGAGAGACCCAAAAATCTCTTGCCCTGGCCTCTTCCCGCATGAAGAAACATGCTGACACTAGGAGAAGACCTCCTCCTGTATTCTCCCCTGGTGATAGGGTGTGGCTTTCCTCCAGGTACATCAGGTTCCGCATCCCCAGTTATAAGTTGGGTCCCCGTTACCTCGGCCCATTCAAGATCAAGGCTCGGATCAATTCCGTTTCCTACAAACTGCACCTTCCTCCTTCCCTCCGCATCCCCAACTCTTTCCATGTTTCCCTCCTCAAACCCCTTGTTCTTAATCGCTTTTCCCCCAAGGTCACCGCTCCTGCTCCGGTCACCGGCTCCTCCGACATCTTCTCCGTTAAAGAGATCCTCGCCTCTAGAACCGTCCGAGGTAAACGCTTCTATCTTGTTGACTGGGAGAATTGTGGTCCTGAGGAGAGGTCCTGGGAACCTGAGGGTAACATCATTGACAAGGATCTCATCCTCAGGTTCTTGGGTTCCAGGAGGAGGGGGAGGCCCAAGAAGAGGGGGAGACCCAAGGGGGGGTACTGTAACGCCGAGCGCTCCGGGTGCCCCGTCCTTCCCGGAGCGCTCACGGCGTCTGTCCTCCTGCAGCGCCCCGGGCGGCTCCCCTGTATCTGGGATGCGATCCACGCGGCGCCCCCGGTCCGCCCGTGGATCGCATCCCGCTCTGCTGGCTCGTCCCCGCCGGCCCTTCCGCCTACCTCCCCCTGCGCGCTCGCCTCCTCTCTCCAGGCGCGCGGCTCCTTCCTTCTCTTAAAGGGCCAGTACACAATTGTCTGTGCCTGGTCCAATCATGCTTCACCCTTTCCTTTATCAATCCACTTCCCCTTCCTGTCATTTGCCGGATCTTGTGTTGCCTATAGTGCCCAGTGAAAGCGTGTTTTGTGTTTGCTCCTACTGTGTATCCAGACCTCTGCCGTTGCCCCCCGACTACGAACCTTTGCTACCTGCCCTGACCTTTTGCTACGTCCGACCTTGCCTCTGCCTTATCCTTGTGTACCGCGCCTGTCTCAGCTGTCAGTGGGGTCGAGTTGCTATTGGAAGACATGACCTGGTTGCTACCGCCGCAGCAAGTCCATCCCGCCTTGCGGCGGGCTCTGGTGAAAACCAGTAGCAACATTAGAACCGGTCCTCCAATACAACCCGTGCTATCGCCTCATTGACATAGGGGTTCCACCTCCTGTTCCCCGCCATACCCGGAACGTGACACGCTGTATATAAAAGGGGATTGTGTGGGTAAAGGATAGAGCAGGGAGAAAAAACAATTGAAAGATCAATGTAAATAAAGTGCTCTGGAGAAAGGGATTGATTATAGCTCAGCCTGGCTACACACATTGTACTAGTTTTGTTCCATGTTTGGTTTAAGGGCAAACAGCAGTAATCAAGGAGGAGCTTTTTATACACAGTGACTGTCACACACAAGCAGTGCTAAATATGAGCAGTAAGGGTTGGTTTGCTGTATGAGTTTACTTGTGCATGTGTATTTATTTATTTATTTAACTTATAAAAACGTTACGTTTTGAAAAAACATGCCTGTGCACATATATTTGCTTATGACACAAATGGACACAGTGGCTGCATAAGATGGGCACAGTGGCTGCGTTTGGCACAGTGGCGGCAATTTATGGGCGCAGTGGCTGTGTTTGGCACAGTGGGTGTGTTTGATGGGTACAGTGGCGGCAATTGATGGGCACAGTGGCTGCATAAGAAGGGAACAGTGGCTGTATAAGATGGGCACAGTGGCTGCGTTTGGCACAGCGGCTGTGTTTGATGGTACAGTGGCAGACATTTATGGGCACAGTGGCTGCGTTTGATGGCACAGTGAAGCTGCAATTGATGTTTTTTTTTTTTTCAGTTTGTTTGCGCCCCCCCCCCCCCCCAAAAAAAAAAAAATTGTGTGCACCAGCCACCACTGCCTAATAGCCAAAGCACATCAGTTTGTTGGTTCCATTATATTAACTGCAATTGTATTTAAATATTCAATAATATTATGGTGTGGAATTTAAAAAATCACACACTAGTTAACATGCAGGATGTTAGTTTTACATTTTTTGTTTTTTAATTTGCTTGTGCATTTAAAAAAATCAACACAGCTACCTTAGGTGGGTGGTAGGTTGGCTGGGATTTGAACTCCCATAACCTGAGTGCTTCGTAGATATCAGTGCACACCACCAAGCCTTTGTGCTAAGTACACTGGAACCTGCATAATAGTGTAGTGTGATTAAAGCGGAAGTAAACCCCCCTATCGTTTTTCAGCCAAGGAAGCTGCCATCTTTGACTCGGTTTAATCTTCAACTGCCATGATGCTGCACATGTGATCAGTTATGACACCAGCCATTGGATGGTTTGACTGTTTGGTTAAGAGCACAGCCAATGTGCAGTTAGCATTCCCGGCATGCCTTTTTTTTTTAAACTGTTAAATCCATGGGTTTACTTCCGCTTTAAATCAGTGCTTTATAGACTCATATGAAATTAACATGTCAAAAAAATAAAAAAACATAGAACAGATATGTACCTGTAAATGTTCAATACATGTAACTTTACAAAATAGCAGACATGACTAGGGTAGCCAGATGACTTACTGCCCTGACCCACACATGTACCCAATATCCTTATGCATCTATAATAAAGATAACAAAAACACTGACACCTGCTGGATGTAAATGGCCTGTTCGGCCTTTTATTAAAAATAACTCAAACAATAAAACTTTATTAACTTCTAAACCATTGAAAACTTTTTACCTTTTCTTACACTCCTCATCCAGCTAATAAAACTTATTATTTCCTGATCCCTGACGACCACTTGCAACTGAGCCTGTAATCCCGTTTGTTGGCAACCTCCCCAGCCGCAGACTCGCCTCGGGGACTTGCCAACTGACCACAGACCCCCCAACAGATTAACCCGTGAGTCTGGCCAACTGTCAGACCACCCGGGCGGACTCCATACCTGTGATGGGTCCTACATTTTGAATAACTCCTCTTAACTGAGTAACTTTAACTGTCGTCAAGGAAAACCAAAACGCCAACCCTGGCTTTACCAATCCCAACGTACCATCACACCCTCCCAATAGGGCGGGCGGGCACGTTTCTTCTTGCCTGCTGCCTCTGGACTGGTGACCTTTTCTTGATCCCCACCACACCAATGACCTATACTCCACCCACCACTGCTGGACTCCAATCAGGTAAGCCCCCTATGTAAATATACCAACCCCTTTACTGACCTCCCAGTAACCCCTTGCACCCTGTCATGTCTGCACTACGCTTACATTTCACTGCAGCTCCGTACATGTCTTTACTCTGTTATAATCATTCATAACTGCATTTGTTTGTAAAAGAAGAAAACAAACTAGGAATACTAATTGCAAAATACATCAATAGATGCACACGAGGTAGAGCACATCTCACATAAAAATGTTTTATTCACATTCATGTGATCATGGCTGCAGTACAGTTCCATATAATAAACCCAGGAGCAATTGGCACTGGCAAATGCGCAGAAGTGCCGACTTGATATTTACAAAGGCAGGTTCTCCGGGATTTAGGCAGGGTTGACATATTAACATCATTTATTAACATCATTTGTTCATAAACAACATGGAGGATGGGGTAAACAGTTCACTCTCTGCTTGATGATCTTTGCGGATGATACTAAGCTAAGCAGGGCAATAACTTTTACTTATGTAAAATAATGCATTTGGGTGGCAAAAATATGAATACAATCTATAGACTGGGGGGGGGGGGGGGGGAGAACCTCTGGGGGAATCTAGGATGGAAAAGGACCTGGGGGTCCTAGTAGATGATAGGCTCAGTAATGCCATGCAATGCCAAGCTTCTGCTAACAAAGCCAACAGAATATTGGCATTAAAAAGGGGATACATTCCAGAGATAAAACGATAATTCTCCCGCTCTACAAGACTCTGGTCCGGCCGTACCTGGAGTATGCTGTCCAGTTGGGATAAAATAAAACGTTTTCGCAGAAGGGAGTTTAACAAGACATGTGGCTACTCATTAAAATTAGAATAACATAGGTTTAACCTTAAACTACATAGAGGGTTCTTTACTGTAAGAGTGGCAAGGTTGTGGAATTCCCTTCCACAGACAGTGGTCTCAGCGGGGGGTATCAATATTTTCAAGAAACTAGGGCTGCAACTAACAATTATTTTCATAATCGATTAGTTGGCCGATTATTGTTTCGATTAATCTGTTAATAACCTTAAAAAAAAGTGTGTTGTATAATTTAGTTAATATGTAAAGTTTTTAGAAAAAGACAATTTATTCTTAAATATCTCTATGCAGTGGTAAATATAAATAACCAACTATATGGTTAGGGAGCAAAATATCAAATCCACTCTGAGAATACCAGACAGAAGTGATATACTGTATGTAATGTTGGAGGATATATACTGTATATACTATTCGAAGAGATATATACTGTATATACTATTAAAGGGTGAATCTGGTAAAAATCATCAGAGAACAAATTTTCTTATTTAAAACAAAAACGAACAAAAATTTTTTTTAGGAACGTTCATTCGATGTTCTAATCGTTAGTGGGGGTCAAATCGACATTCATTTTCAACCACAGTGACAGGAAAATTTGGAAATAATAAAACTTCTTGTACAATGACTTAAAAATAATATTAATAATTATTTGTGAACCCAGCTCTCAAGATAAAATAAAAACAATATAAATGAAGTAAAAATAAAAATAAGATAACTGCTGTTATACACCTAAGGTAGGTAACAATCAATAAAGCAGATATTCAATTCATATAAACCAAACATTAACAGCGCTTAATAAAATAAATGAAACCAAACTACAGTAAACAATAAAAAAAACATAAAAAATAATAAATAAATAAAAATCACAAAAAAAAAAAAAAAAAAATACAAATAAAAACAAAAAAAGGGATAATAATAATTATAACCACTGTTCAACCAATGATGGTGTGTAAAGAATAATACAAAGAGCAAAAAAAGCTGTGGATGTTTCTACCTATATGTATATATTTTATATATTTATTTTTTTGCTCTTTGTATTATTCTTTACACACCATCATTGGTTGAACAGTGGTTATAATTATTATTATCCCTTTTTTTTTTTTTTTTTTTTATAATTTTTTATGTTTTATTTTTTATTGTTTACTGTAGTTTGGTTTCATTTATTTTATTAAGCTCTGTTAATGTTTGGTTCATATGAATTGAATATCTGCTTTATTAATAAAACTTCTTGGGCAAAGGAATTTTCAGACGGTGTATGTGGTTTTCGTTCAGAAATTACATTCATTTTAAAAAGAATGTTAATAATAAGTGAAAAATTCAAACAACATTCTTTCATTCAGCGAATGCACAAAGATTTTTCATCTGAATATTCTCGTCTAAAAATTGATCCGTGTGACCAGCATAAGGCTCGGTACACACCTATGCAGTTTGCTTTGATCTGTTTCTGCAGTGCTTTTTGCTGTGCGTTTTGATTTTTGGCACACGTGATTTTGCTGCGATTTGTGTTTTTGCATTTTTTTTTTGCTAATCTATTGTTGGGCATATTAAAAAACACATTGCTGAAAAACGCATTCTGCAGCTTCTCCATTGAAGTATATTGAACCATATTGAACCAAAAAAGCAACGTTTTGCGTGAACGCGTCCCATAGGAAACCATGTGAATAAACTGTAGTGCGTTTCTGCAAAAAGCACCAAAAAAACACATAGATGTGAACCCGATCTAAGTTGTTTAGTAACATAATGGGTTTAAAAAAACTAAAATTATCCCTTTATAGTACAAAAAAATCAGATAATCATTACTGTAGAACTGGGAAAGTAATATTTACAGTAGCAAATATTTGCTCTTTTTGTAATATAAAGGGCTCATTTTGATTTTTTTCTTTTTAACCCCATTATATTACTGGCCGATTAATCGTTTATGAAAATAGTAATCAATTAATTTCATAATCGATTAGTTGTCGATAGTTCGATTAGTTGTTTCAGCCCTACAAGAAACTATTAGATAATCACCTGAACGACCACAACATACAGGGATATACAATGTAATACTGACATATAATCACACACATAGGTTGGACTTGTGACTTTTTTGGACCTCACCTACTATGTAACCACATGCGGCTGACAGCAGGGGGTCCGGTGCGTCCTGGTTCACCGTTTCAGGTCAGATTTGAGCCTGAATTTTGGGCTAAATTCAGACCTGAAACGGACAAAAAATCTCACAGCGGTTTTCTGCAAAATGCATCGGACCCACTGCAGAGATATGTTAACCGGCTCAATAGAGAGCCTGTAAAAAATCTCCTGCAATTGTGAATTGAATGTGGGGATCCCGCATCCAATTTGCAATGGCGTGAACCCAGCCTAACTCTTTTTCACTCACTTGTTTACCTAGTGGATGTAATACTGGTTGACCAGTTAAAACAAATTTTGTTTTAACTGGTCAACCAGTATTACATTTTTAAATAAACACGATCAATATGGTCTACACTTAGCTTGTGTTTTTTTTCTTTTTTAGATGACATTTCTGCATGAGATTTGATCCTGGTTTCCCACCTGCTGGATTGGAGTTGTGTCTACATCTCCTGAGTGAGATCTTGTGCCTGGAATTCCTTAGGCCTCTTTCACACGGGGTGGATCAGTGCTGATCGGCCCCGTGGATATCCGCTTTTTTGGATCGGAGCGGGTCGGATGTCAGCGAACATGTCACCGCTGACATCCGACACTCCATAGACCTCTATGGAGCATTCGTTCAGGTCCGCCTGAAAAACTGACAGGCGGATCTGAACGGATCGGCCGTGTGAAAGAGGCCTTATGGTATTACACCTCCGCCCTCTGGTCATCACCTGGCAGGATTAGAATATTACCTTCACCCCATCAGTGGGAACATGTGTTTTTGACCATTTGATTGTCCAACACACTCGGTAAGAGTATTAATTTTGTGTAGTGGAGGATTTATCACTTTGATTTTATTCAAGAATTCAACAGTCACCGGGTGTTCTCATCCACATCATCCTACATAATTTTATTTATGAACTTTTCACATTTTGCGCTGCACTCATTTTTTCTTTATATACTGCTAATATGTCCAGTAAATACTAGAGATGGTGTAGATAGAACTAATATAGCAATAGTTTATAACTAGGGTTGAGCGAACCCGAACTGTAAAGTTTGGGTCCGTACCGGAATTTTGGGTGTTCGGGACCCAAACCCGAACTATTGGCTGTAAGTTTGCGTTCGGGTCCGGTGTTCGGCGCTGTATTGGTGCCTTTTTAACAGCTGCAGGGCAGCCAATGGACGATCGTTTCACTAGTGTGCCCTTAGAAGCCATCACAGCCATGCCTACTAATGGCATGGCTATGATTGGGCAGTGCAGCATGTGACCCAGCCTCTATATATAGTCCAGACACACAGCACACAGCGTCATTCTGCTATAGACAGGTTCCTGTGCTGCTGAGAGAGAGGATTTTAGGAGTTAGTGTGATAAAGTAAGTCAGTCAGTCCACATTCCTTTAATTTTCTTCTAATTAGTTAGATCAGTGAGCGATCTAGATAGCTAGAGTAGAGTAGGGAGTTTCTTTATTAAGCAAAAGAAAGAGGCAGAGAGAATTATTGAAGAGATTCCTAAATCAATTGTACCCTGGCTGGGGTGCAGTGCACAGTCTTTTAACAGTGTCATGAGGCCAGTGCCAGACAAAATATAAAAGTTTTACCTGCAAGCCCAGTGCACCATTAGGACCAACACTGCATATAGTAAGAGATACACCATAGTCTGTGTGTATTCTGATATTGGAAAAACATTGCAAAAAAATTTTGCTTTTTTTTTTCCCAATAGCATTTTCTGCGTGTTCATACATACACGCTGTAGACACTATCCGTGTATTCTGATATTGGAAAAACATTGCAAAAAATTTTAATTTTGCAGTGTTTTTTTTCCCCAATAGCATTTTCTGCGTTTTCATAAACGCTTTAGACACTGTCCGTGTATTCTGATATTGACAAAAACACCCATTTAGGGCGAGATCATACATTTTGAAAATATGAGGAGATCATCAAAAAGGGGACGTGGCCCGGGTCGTGGTGCTGCTGGTGGCGCTCCTGTTGCAGGGAGAGGACGTGGTCGATCTGTGCCAGCTACACACACTAGTGAAACACCTTCCTCAGGTGCGAGTAGGCGACAGAGCCTGCAGCAGTATTTTGGCGCGCCTAATGAGGCTGTACGAAGTAAAACAAAAAGAAAAGAAAAGTGCTTACACTCACAGAGATTTATAATACAATAAATATATAATGTAAACTTACTCATATAAAAAACTGGAAACACCCAATACATAAAAATACAAACATAACCCATTCCCCTCCAAATTCACAAACATTTAATAAAAATACAGATATGTCTTAAAGTTAGAGGTTCCCCCGTTGAATACAGGCTTATGTTGAAATTGTCTGTAAGAGTGTGAGAATACGTTAAAGTGGTGTTGCTACCAAAAAAAAAAAATGTGGCTTAAAAATCATAAAAAAAATAAAAAAAAAATAATTGGAAAAAAAAAAAAAAATTACTCACCTCTAAATGCCTGTTGCTAGGGGGTCCCTCGTAGTCTGCCACCTTTATTGCCCGGGCTAAACGTCACTGCCTGTAGGCGCCGCACAGTCATCTGGGAACTGTAATGTGTCCCAGATGAGTGAGTGTCGAATCACGGCGCACAGCGTCGCTCGCGCATGCGCAGTGGGTGCCGGCTGTGAAGCCACAGCCGGGTTCCCACATTAAGAATGCCGGCGCCGTGAGCGGAGCGGGGAACGAGGGGGGCCTCGTTCCTCCACATTGCTGGACCCCGGGACAGGTAAGTGTCCGATTATTAAAAGTCAGCAGCTGCAGTATTTGTAGCTGCTGACTTTTAATAATTTTTTTTTCAGGTGGACTCCCTCTTTAAGTACTACATCAAGCATAAACGTATAAACAATATATGAATTATTGAACCAGTCCCAATATAATTTGTAGGAGGCTACGCTGGGCACCATAGACTGGGTAATTTGCCCTGCATATGTAGTACCTTTACTCATGTTGTGCCCATCAATGCCCCAGGAAAAGGAAGAGGCGCTCTCAGGGATAACTCAACCTTAAGGTGGACCTCCAAATTAGAGATGGCCGCACACCGTGTACAGTTGAACAAATAAACTGGACTCGGAGTCCATGCATAAACTTAGTTAACTCTTCTGTACCTGTGCACAGGCTAAGAACCTCTGTGGTGCTGAGCTGCTCCTGTTGCTATGGGAGATGGACCTGCTCACTGAGAGAGTGCTGATAACAATTCCTCCTCCAAGAGGCTATCCCACCCACCACATGTACACACTTGTGACAGACTTCTACAGAAACCTTTATAACCACTTTTGTCTTCACACCGTATTAACTCTTATACTGTTGACTTTATACCCCACTGTGCTTACAGTAGCTGACCCATGCTCAAAAGTATGTGTGCCGGTTTCTGGCATTACATCCCTTGAGTAGCTTCAGACCAGGCAAGAACCAGGTTTCAAAAGCTTTACTGGAAACTCTCAGCATAACAGTTCCAAAACAAAGTGCATGGTCATTTCCCTAAACGAATCCCTTACTCAGACCAGTCCCCAGGGGCAGATCTCCAGAGCTGGTGTTCTTCAGGAAGAACCGCAGGTCCCAGCAATCCCCCTACATGGTGGATGTGACTGCAGGTAGGCTTGCTTTCTGAGGTGGAACTGTTCCCATTTCTCTCTTCTCAATCTGCAGCTGGACATTACATTACTTTTCTGCGTCTTTCCTTCCCATGCAGACTGTGTGACTGGGCAGAGCAATGCCCTTTTTTTATTATCAGTACAGGGAAAGAGGCAGAGCTCAGCAAAAAGTGTGTACATATAATATAATATATGATCCCTGTAAGAGCGTACCAAAATACTGAAATCTGAATATACAAAAGATAAAATAATCCAATAACTCTAGACCCCTAAACAAGGGTCAGTTATGCATTAAATTGCATCTAAAGGGTTAGGAAAAAAAGTCTGTGAATCTTGAACCTTTTTTTTTTGTAATTTTTGATTGAGTTTTATGATTGGGATTTACCACACAGGTTTATTATGGCACAATCTCCTTCCTTGCCATTTTAAGTTTTTTTTATGTCTTTTAAGACATGTTTTTTTTTAGATTTGTATTACTACCGATTTTAAATTGAACACCAATAACTAAATAAAATTAAGAAACATAAATAAAATAATCATTTTAACCAGTGGATTAGGCTTCTGTAGGAATGCTTGTGGCAGTTTGTCATTTTTCTTCCTTTTTTTTTCTTTTTTGCATTTCATATGCAATGCTTTTATTTTAATTCCCATTTTTGCACTTATTGTTTTAAGTCCCTATTTACATCTTGCACCTGTGTATGCATACTGCTAAATTGTCTATCAGTTATTGCTATATCACATCTGAAGTTACTGGCTGTGGTTGCTTTTCAGGGGCTTGCACTCATATGCTAAACGGTACACTTTTTTACTCACGTGTCTTTTAATTTATTTATTTATTTTTTATTTTAAACCATAAATTTTTATTACATTTTGTAATGAAAACCAAATATACAAATGACATAAACCAATATCAGTAACCAACAGGTTTACAGAATAAGCGTATCAGAAAAAATATATACCCGTTACCCACTTGGGATCAGACTGTAACCGGTACCTTATATATTGAGAAAGGGTATAGAAATACAAACCATGACATTTCAAACACAAACCAGTAGAAGAGCCACACTTAAGAAGGAGTATATCCTAATGGAAGATTAATTCACTATCAATAACAAACAGTAGTGACAGTGTTAGATTAGGTTTTTTAAAGCTCTCTGAATTGTTTTGATGCCTTAGGGCAGGGGTGCCCAACCTTTTGAGGAGCGAGGGCCACTTTAGCGATTTGGTAACAGGTTGTGGGCCACAATGAGCGTAGTGGGCGAATGGCAGGTCTGTGTCCACTCCGCATATGTAGAGCAGACACAGATGCAGCCCGCTCTACCCTAAGGGCCCTCCGATCTGCCCAGACAGAAGGGGACAGATCCCCTTCATTTTTTTAAGCAGATCGGATTGCAGATAGGCGGGTGTATGCAGACATGAGTCTGTTTACATCTGCCGCTCTAAAGATGTGAATGGAGGGTCCGATTGGGTCTGCCTGAAAAACAGACAGGCAGACCCGATCGGACCGATCGTGTGAAAGGGGACTAAGGCTGCTTTCACACTGATGCACAGCGGTTTACCTGCATCTCAACTGACCTCAATCTTTACTTCTTCCTCAGGATTCCTGCAGCTGGTTGCTGCTGTCCCCCAGGTGGTTATAACTGGTGGCTGCTGCTGGCTGTCCTCCAGGGCTGGTACTGCTGGCTGGTACTGCTTGTGGGTACTGATGCTGCTGGTGGATACTGTTTCTGCTGGCGGGTACTGGTACTGCTGGCATGTACTGCTGGCTGTTATTGCTGGCTGGTACTGCTGGTGGGTACTGGTACTGCTGGCTGGTACTGCTGGCGGTTACTGGTACTGCTGATGGGTACTGGTACTGGTGACTGGTACTGCTGGCTGGTACTTGTGGCTAGTACTGCTGGTGGGTACTGGTACTGCTGGCGGGTACTGGTGGCTGGTACTGGTACTGCTGGTGGGTACTAGTATTGCTGGCGGGTACTGCTGGCTGGTACTGGTACTGCTGGTGGGTACTGGTACTGCTGGTGGGTACTGGTACTGCTGGTGGGTACTGGTGGCGGGTACTGATACTACTGGCGGGTACTGGTGGCTAGTACTGGTGGCTAGTACTGGTACTGGTGGCGGGTACTGCTGGCTGGTACTGGTACTGCTGGTGGGTACAGATACTGCTGGCAGGTACTGCTGGCGGGTACTGGTACTGCTGATGGGTACTGGTACTGCTGGCGGGTACTGGTGACTGGTATTGCTAGCTGGTACTGGTACTGCTGATGGGTACTGGTACTGCTGGCGGGTACTGGTGACTGGTATTGCTAGCTGGTACTGCTGGTGGGTACTGATACTGCTGGCTGGTACTAGTATTGCTGGCGGGTACTGGTACTGCTGGTGGGTACTGGTGGCGGGTACTGATACTGCTGGCGGGTACTGGTGGCTAGTACTGGTGGCTAGTACTGGTACTGCTGGCTGGTACTGGTGGTGGGTACTGCTGGCTGGTACTGGTACTGCTGGTGGGTACAGATACTGCTGGCGGGTACTGGTGGCTGGTACTGCTGGCGGTTACTGGTACTGCTGGCGGGTACTGGTGACTGGTACTGCTGGCTGGTACTGCTGGCGGTTACTGGTACTGCTGGCGGTTACTGGTACTGCTGGCTGGTACTGGTAACTGGTACTTGTGGCTAGTACTGCTGGTGGGTACTGGTACTGCTGGCGGGTACTGCTACTGTTGGTGGGTACTGATACTGCTGGCTGGTGCTGGTACTGGTACTGCTGGTGGGTACTGGTGGCGGGTACTGATACTGCTGGCGGGTACTGGTACTGGTGGCTAGTACTGGTACTGGTGGCGGGTACTGCTGGCTGGTACTGGTACTGCTGGTGGGTACAGATACTGCTGGCAGGTACTGGTACTGGTGGCTAGTACTGGTGGCTAGTACTGGTACTGGTGGCGGGTACTTCTGGCTGGTACATGTACTGCTGGCGGTTACTGGTACTGCTGGCGGGTACTGGTGACTGGTACTGCTGGCGCTTACTGGTACTGCTGGCTGGTACTGGTAACTGGTACTTGTGGCTAGTACTGCTGGTGGGTACTGGTACTGCTGGCGGGTATTGGTGGTGGGTACTGATACTGCTGGCTGGTACTAGTATTGCTGGCGGGTACTGATACTGCTGGCGGGTACTGGTACTGGTGGTGGGTACTGGTACTGCTGGCGGGTACTGGTACTGCTGGCGGGTACTGGTACTGCTGGTGGGTACTGGTACTGCTGGTGGGTACTGGTACTGCTGGCGGGTACTGGTGACTGGTACTGGTGGCTAGTACTGCTGGCTGGTACTGCTGGTGGGTACTGATACTGCTGGTGGGTACTGGTACTGGTGGCTAGTACTGGTGGCTAGTACTGGTACTGCTGGCTGGTACTGCTGGTGGGTACAGATACTGCTGGTGGGTACTGGTACTGCTGGTGGGTAATGGTACTGCTGGTGGGTACAGATACTGCTGGTGGGTACAGATACTGCTGGTGGGTACTGGTGACTGGTACTGGTGGCTAGTACTGCTGGCTGGTACTGATACTGCTGGCTGGTACTCCTGGCTGGTACTGTTGGTGGGTACAGATACTGCTGGTGGGTACTGGTGACTGGTACTGGTGGCTAGTACTGCTGGCTGGTACTGTTGGTGGGTACTGGTGACTGGTACTTGCACTTCTGGCTCTGGCACTGCTGGCTGCTGTGAGATCTCAGGAAGCATGCAACTGCAGTACAGAGCTTCCTGTCACAGGCGGAGTACATTTGGTATCACTCCGCCTGTGAAGGAGCCGGCGCTATACAGGAAGCATCGGCTCTGCTTCCTTTAGCGGCGGCTCCATTGTTTGCGCTGATGCTCGGAGATGGCGGGTCGGGAACCCGCGATCAGGGCTTGCTGCCATCTCAGAGCAAGACATGGTGGGCCACCTCTGATTGCACCGCGGGCCACAGGTTGGGCACCCCTGCCTTAGGGTAAGAAAGCCATGTTTACTTTAAATTTACTAAATTTGTATTTTTTGCTATCATTATTTCCAAAACACCTTGGGTATTCAGTCTATCTATTACCTTAGATGGTTAGGAGGGATATTCGATTTCTATAGACTCAAAATTGTGAGTCTAGCAGCTATAACTAAATTAACTGTATTACAATAGTTCTATGCAGGGTTTTTTTTTTTTTTTTTTCTCAGAGAATAGGTGCAGGAACTCCCCTCTTTGAGTCACCCCTTGTCTCCACCTTCATACATTCAGTGCTGGAAGTTCCCCCGCATTCCCGCTGAGAAAAAAATGTATTATATAATCAGTTAGCCATTTATAAAGAAAAGAAATACCTCTCTCTTTAGGTCTTTTTGTAGCTGTAAAGAATTTCCGGATTTATAATCTTTCTATTAGCATGTGATTTATTAAAACTAGAAATCCTACAGTAGCTAGAATATGCTTGTCATCTTCACTGCTAGCTGAAGGCAAGTTTGATAGGTAGTGAAAGCCTTGTTTTATCAATTTTTCCATAGATACTGTATATTTGAAATGCAATATTTATATGTTCTTAACCACTTGCCTACTGGACACTTTTACCCCCTTTCTGCCTAGGCCAATTTTCTGCTTTTAGCGCTGTCACACTTTGACAATTGTGTGGTCATGCCACACTGTACCCATATGAAATTTTTATATTTTTTTTCACACAAATAGAGCTTTTTTGTGTGGTATTTTATCACCAATGGAGTTTTTTTATTTTTTGCTTAAAAAGATCAAGAAATTTGAAAAAAAATTAAAATATCATAGTTTGTTATAAAACTTCTCTGATGGGCACTGATGGGCACCAACAGGTGCCACTGATAAGCTCTGATGAGGCGGCACTGGTGTGCACGGATGAGGTGGCACTGATTATTATTATTATTATTATTATTATACATGTTTTTTTTTTTTTTATAGCGCCAACAGTTTACACAGGGCTTTACAATGTAGAGGGGGGACAGCACAATTACAGTACAATTCAATACAAAAGGTGCAGGAGGGCCCGGCTCATAGAGCTTACATTCTAAAGGGACAGGGAGGGGGTGGTGGTTCAAAAGGTAGTAGCTGCAGGGGATGATTTGATGGGGGTGGCTCAGGGACAGTTGTTAGGTGGGTGTGGGATAGGCTTCTCCTAAAGGTAGACAGGGTAGGGTCTGATCGGACATACCAGGGAGTTCCAGAGGATGGGAGAGGCTCTGGAGAAGTCCTGAAGATGAGCATGAGAGGAGGTAACAAGGGAGCTAGAGAGCAGGAGGTCCTGGGAGGAGCGGAGGGGACGATATGGGCGATATCTGCAGATGAGGTTGGTGATGTAGATGGGGGCGATGTTGTGAATGGCTTTTGTATGTTGTGATTAGCATTTTGAATTTTATACAGTGGAGTGGTGGAAGCCAGTGAAGGGATTGGCAGAGGAACAGCAGTCACAGATTGATTAGTGAGGTGTATTAGTCTAGCAGCAGCATTCATAATAGACTGAAGGGGGTGGGTAGGCCATTAAAAGGTGTTGTGAAGGTTTGTGTTTTTTTCACCTTAATGCATCCTATGCATCAAGGTGAAAAAACGCCAAGTAGTCACCGGCCCCCCAGCCCCCCCATTTTACTTACCTAAACCCCTTAATTCAGTCGGCGGGGATGCGCTGTCCCTCTCTCCACGGGCTCCCAGCTCTTGATTGGATAGATTGATAGCATTGGCTTCCGCTGCTGTCAATCAGATCCAATGATGCGGGTGCCGGGGGCGGGGCTGAGTCCAGCATTCTGTGTTCTGCATTCTGAGGGGGTTACCAGATGTGGAGAGGAGCCACGAGAGCCATCAGGGACCTCAGAATAACAGGTTCAGGGCCACTCTGTGCAAAATAAGCTACACAGTGCAGGTAAGTAAGACATGTTTGTTCTGGTCTGATGGTACTTTGTATATCCACACGCTGCAAACTCGTACCCTCACTGCGCCAATTCTTCCAAAAAAAATTATTTTTAAATAAATATATATATAAAAAATATATACAATAAATCAGTGAATTAAACCCTAGCTGCCACTTTAAATAAGTAAACTGAATTTGTGTCAAGATTAAACTCAAACGTGTAATGTAAAGTGTTTGAAAAAAATCAAGTAGCGCTGAAAACTATATGTGAAATATACACAATGTTGCAAAATTATCATAAAACAACATATAACACCACGTGAAAGTGTTGAAATAAGAAAGTCCTTTCGATAACTGCAGTGAAAACAAGGTATATGAAACGATATATCCAATACTGGTCAATCTTCAAAATACTCCTTTGTAAACTTCCACCACACCAAAGTGTCTCGTGTTCCCTCTCCCGATAGGACCGCACTCACCAGATGATGTTGCCTCCCACTCTCGTGGTTGGCAAGAACGCTGTTTAAC
The DNA here is from genome assembly GCA_028564925.1 of Lithobates sylvaticus. Classification (NCBI taxonomy): domain Eukaryota; kingdom Metazoa; phylum Chordata; class Amphibia; order Anura; family Ranidae; genus Lithobates; species Lithobates sylvaticus. The sequence continues at coordinate 313,602,131 of CM053031.1, forward strand.
CACACCTGGGTTAGTGATCCAATTAATCCAAGACTTATACCTCCATATGTGAAAATAAAGCATAAAAAGTGCTCCACTTTTGTAACACAATTTATTCAAACAAATCTTCCACACACCCTTCAATGGTTAAACTCACATGTTCAAAGTGATAAAACAGCAAAACACAGCAAAAATGTTCCACAGCACACTGCAAACACAGGAAAACTTGGCGATACGCACAAATGGTCGCATGGGATACCAAAATATGCTACTTCAGACCTCACTCACTCCTTTAGACGCTGCCCAGGATGCACCCTGTAATGGAATGAATTCTGTATGGCGGGTAACAGGAGCGATGAATAGAGCCGATCTCTGAGAACACCAAACTTGTCAAAAGAATTTTGAAGTCCGTGTGGCCACGCCCCTGACATGTTTCGTCATGTGACTTCTTCCTAAGGGATTGGCCACACAGACTTCCAATGAACCTTATATACCTCACAATTCAATCTAATTGGATCAATGTGAATGCGCTCACTTTCTTTAACTGAGTCTCCTCACCTGTGCGTTCCTTCCCATTGCGTACAGCGCGGCGGGATTACACACCTCCCGCATCATTGGAGACCCGCACATGCACATTGTATCATACATCGCGCGCATCCACTTCGCGCGCATATCGGAGCAGCGCTCGCGCATCCGGCACATTTTTGCTGTGTTTTGCTGTTTTATCACTTTGAACATGTAAGTTTAACCATTGAAGGGTGTGTGGAAGATTTGTTTGAATACATTGTGTTACAAACAGAATCACGCTATGTGGAGCACTTTTTATGCTTTATTTTCACATATGGAGGTATAAGTCTTGGATTAATTGGATCACTAACCCAGGTGTGGTTAAACAGCGTTCTTGCCAACCACGAGAGTGGGAGGCAACATCATCTGGTGAGTGCGGTCCTATCGGGAGAGGGAACACGAGACACTTTGGTGTGGTGGAAGTTTACAAAGGAGTATTTTGAAGATTGACCAGTATTGGATATATCGTTTCATATACCTTGTTTTCACTGCAGTTATCGAAAGGACTTTCTTATTTCAACACTTTCACGTGGTGTTATATGTTGTTTTATGATAATTTTGCAACATTGTGTATATTTCACATATAGTTTTCAGCGCTACTTGATTTTTTTCAAACACTTTACATTACACGTTTGAGTTTAATCTTGACACAAAGACATGTTTGTTATTTAAAATAAAAAAAAAAGCCTTTACAGTCTTTTTAACCACTTAAGGACCGCCTCCTGTACATATACGTCGGCACAATGGCACGTACAGGCATATCAACGTACTTGTACGTGCCTGCCTTCCAATCGGACCCCCCCCACTGGCTGAGACGGTCTGTTTTCGCTTCATGAGCGATCCGTGATGAGGGGGCGGTCATTGATTTCTGGCCACCCCCTTGCGATCGCTCCTGTCGAATGAGAACTGTGAACTCTAAACACAGGCAAGAGGAAGTGATGTCACTCTCCTCATGTCGGTCTTTTCGACCAGAGCGGCGAGGAGAGAAGACATACAAGTAAGTGCACCAACACTACACTGACACCAGGTAAACATAGGCACACTTTCCACCCCCCAGTCAACCCCCAGATCACCCCCTGCACCCCCAGTCACAGTGTCACTGATTGCAGTGGTCATTTATTTACTGATCACTGCATTTAGTGTCATTTGTGACTGTAAAAAGTGTCAGGGCAGTTAGCTTTAGGCCCCTTTAGGTCCAGGCTAGCCCCCTACCCCCCCTAATAAAGGTTTAACCCCTTGATTGCCCCCCAGGTGACCCTTTCACCCCCTTTTGCCAGTGTCACTAAGCAATCATTTTTCTGATCGCTGCATTAGTGTCACTGGTGCCGCTAGGTAGCCAGTTATTTTTTTAGGTTAACCGCCAGATTTTTATAGCATCAGGTACCCCCATATACAACCTAATAAAGGTTTTAATACCCTGATTGCCCCTAGAGTTAACTCTTTCACCAGTGATCACTGTATAAGTGTCACTGGTGACTCTGGTTAGCCAGTTAGTTATTTAGGTTCCCCGTCAGGTTTTTATATAGCATCAGGGACCCCCATATATTATCTAATAAAGATTTTAACCCCCTGATTGCCCCTAGTTAACCCTTTCACCAGTGATCACCGTATAACTGTTACGGGTGACGCTGGTTAGTTAGTTTGCTTTTTATAGTGTCAGGGCACCCACCATTTATTACCCAATAAATGTTTAACCCCCTGATCGCCCCGGCGGGTGATGTCAATTGGGTTATAGGGTCAGATAGGATCTGCGTCGCCCCAGGCAGTGTCAGGTTAGTGCCAGTACTGCTAACACCCATGCGCAAGGCATACAACTCCCTTAGTGGTATAGTATCTGAACAGATCAATATCTGATCAGATCTATACTAGCGTCCCCAGCAGTTTAGGGTTCCAAAAAACGCATTGTTAGCGGGATCAACCCAGATACCTGCCAGCACCTGCGTTTTGCCCCTCAGCCCAGCCCAACCAAGTGCAGTATCGATCGATCACTGTCACTTACAAAACACAACACACATAACTGCAGCGTTTGCAGAGTCAGGCCTGATCCCTGGCGTTTGATACAGTCGCTAACAGCCTAGGTGCTTTTTTACCTGTGAATCTCACTAGTTGTACCAGTAAATTTCGAGCCCAAAATGGCAAATCGTAGGTACACTAGTGAAGACTGGAGCAGTGCATTGTGGACCGTCCGCATCACACGAATTTGATGCGAACGGCCCTCAGAGTTCTGCCCTCGACAAGCGGTCGAACGGCCGATGTTCGATTCGACATCCCTATCCAGGACACGATACGAACAGATCTTGCGGTTCATGCACTTCAGCGACAATGAACTTTGTCGTCCTCGTGGAGACCCTGAATACGATCGGCTCTACAAAATTCGGCCCCTCAAACCATTTCAACCAAAGTTTTGCAGCCTTGTTTACTCCCAATCACGCTGTCTGCGTTGATGAGTCCCTGATTAAGTTTTCTGGCCGCTTGTCTTTCAAACAGTACCTTCCCAGCAAGCGTGCCAGATACGGGGTCAAGCTCTACAAGCTCTGTGACAGGGCAACAGGCTATACGTGGAGCTTTACGGTTTATGAGGGAAAAGATAGTTCCATAGAGCCGGAGAACTGCCCTGACTACATAGGGAGCGCTGGCAAGATTGTGTGGGACTTGGTGTCATCCTTATTTGGAAAGGGGTACCACTTGTACGTGGACAGTTATTACACGAGCGTGCCACTGTTTAGTCACTTGTTTGATCATCAGATTGGAGCATGTGGCACCGTGCGACCTAATCGCCGGGGCTTTCCCCAGCGGCTTGTAGATTCCCCTCTTAGGCTGGGGGAGAGAGCCAGCTTTCAGTGTAATAATTTGCTCGCTGTGAAGTGGAGGGATAATAAGAATGTTTTCGTTCTTACCTCCCTTCATGCAGACACGACATTCCAAATTCGTACGGCGACTGGTGTTGTGGAGAAACCCCTCTGTGTCCACGAGTATAACCAAAATATGGGAGGGGTGGACCTCAACGACCAGTTGTTGGCGCCGTATCTAGTTGCCCGTAAGGCCAGACGCTGGTACAAAAAAGTGTCTGTTTACTTATTACAATTGGCTTTGCTGAACGCTCATGTGCTATACGGAGCTTCAGGCGGGACTTTACCCTTCCTTGAATTCCAGGAAGAGGTTGTCACAGAACTCCTGTATCCAGACGGTTCTGCACCTCACCATTCCCAACCAAATGCAGTAAGCCGGCTGCATGAGAGGCATTTTCCTTATGTCCTCCCGAGTACCCCTACCCAACGAGCCCCCCAAAGAAGATGTCGTGTCTGTACCAAGCGCGGATGTAGGCGTGACACCCGTTATTATTGTCCACGCTGTCCTGACAATCCTGGTCTTTGCATTGGTGAATGTTTTGAACGCTACCACTCACTAGTGAAGTTTTAGTGTAGGGTACAGCATTTCACAGGCTAGGATACACTTAACACAGGGTCTCCCAAGATGCCATCGCATTTTGAGAGACCCGAACCGTTACAGTGGTTACAATTACAGTTACAAAAAAAACGTACAAAAAAAAAAAAAACACAAAAAAACTATAAAATTAAAAAAAAAAATAGTTGTCGTTTTTATTGTTCTCTCTCTCTATTCTCTCTCTATTGTTGCTCTTTTTTACTGTATTCTATTCTGCAATATTTTATAATGCTTGCTTTTCAGGTATGTAATTTTTTTATACTTTACTGTTATACTGTAATGTTACTGTGTTTTATTGTTAACCATTTTTTTGTTTTCATGTGCGCCATTCAGCTGCAGGGCGGATTTATTTATCTTGACAGCAGCAGCGTTTGCTCCCACGATACATAAAGCCGTGACTCCAATGCTGTAGGAGGTGATTTCACCACCACAGTTTGGAAAAAAGAGCATATATGCCGAAGCATGGGGGCAGCAGGGGCGGAGGAGCGATTTGCTCCTAATGCCGCCTACATACGGTCGAAATTCCGATGGAGGCTCGCCCGTGGAAAAGTCCGACCGTGTACGCGGCATAACTTTTTTGCGGGAGGATGCCCCCATGCTTCGGCATATATAAATGGTGCATGAATGTCCATCATTAGAAGTGGGTGGATAAAGGGAGGTATTCTAATGGTGGGCATACCCACCGATCAATCTCTTTTTTTTGTTCAGCCAACAGGCTGCACGAAAAAAAAGATTACAATATATGTCCAACAAGGACCAGCAACGTACTGGTATGTTGCTGGACTTTGAATGGTTATATCAGAATGATGCCTGCAGGTTTAGGTATTATCTTGGTATCATTCTTTTTAGCCAGTGATCGGCTTTCATGTAAAAGCAATCCTACTGGCCAATTAGCCTCTAGACTGCTTTTACAAGCAGTGGGAGAGAATGTACCCCCTCTCAGATATAAACAGCGCCATTGGGAAATTGGGAAAGCGTTTTATCACACCAATCTTGGTGTGGTCAGATGCTTTGAGGGCAGAGGAGAGATCTAGGGTCTAATAGACCCCAATTTTTTCAAAAAAAAAGAGTACCTGTCACTGCCTATTGCTATCATAGGGGATATTTACATTCCCTGAGATAACAATGAAAATGATAAAAAAAAAAAAAAAAATGGAACAGTTTAAAAATAAAATAAAAAAGCAATATAAATAATAAAAAAAAGCACCCGTCGGTCTGGCGTCAAATGTAAACAGCAACTGCACCATGCATGTGAGGTATCACTGCGAAGGTCAGATCAAGGGCAGTAATTTTAGCAGTAGGCCTCCTCTGTAAATCTAATGTGGTAACCTGTAAAGGCTTTTAAATGCTTTTAAAAATGTATGTAGTTTGTCGCCACTGCGTGTTTGTGAGCAATTTTAAAGCATGTCGTGTTTGGTATCCATGTACTCAGCCTAAGATCATCTTTTTTATTTCATCATTTGGACAATATAGTGTGTTTTAGTGCATTAAAATTTAAAAAAAGTGTATTTTTTCCCCAAAAAATGCGTTTGAAAAATCACTGCGCAAATACTGTGTGGAAAAAAAAAATGCAACACCCACCATTTTAATCTGTAGGGCTTTTGCTTTAAAAAATATATAATGATTGGAGGTTGAAAGTAATTTTCTTGCAAAAAAAAAAAATAGGTTTTCATGTAAACAAAATGTGTTAGGGCTTTGTCTTCAAGTGGTTAGAAGAGTGGGTGATGTGAGACATAAGCTTCTAAATGTTGTGCATAAAATGCATGTTGAGTCCATGGAATATTTTATATTTTGACACAAGTTGCAGGAATAATAATTTTTTTTTTTTTTTGCACAAAGTTGTCACTAAATGATATATTGCCCAAACATGTCATGGGCATATGTGGAAATACACCCCAAAATACATTCTGTTGCTTCTCCTGAGTACGGGGATACCACATGTGTGAGACTTTTTGGGAGCCTATCCGCATACGGACCCCAAAAACCAAGCACCGCCTTCAGGTTTCTAAGGGTGTACATTTTTTATTTCACTCCTCACTGCCAATCAGTTTCGGAGGCCATGGAATGCCCAGATGGCACAAACACCCCAAAATGACCCCATTTTGGAAAGTAGACACCCCAAACTATTTGCTGAGAGGTATGGTGAGTATTTTGCAGATCTCGCTTTTTGTCACAAAGTTTTGAAAATTGAAATAAAAAAGTTTTTTTCTTTACTTTCTTCATTTTCAAAAACAAATGAGACCTGCAAAATACTCACCATGCCCCTCAACAAATAGCTTGGGGTGTCTTCTTTCCAAAATTGGGTAATTTGGGGGGGCTTTGTGCCATTTTGGCATTTTATGGCCTTTGAAACTGTGATAGGTAGTGAGGAGTGAAATCAAAAATTTGCACCCTTAGAAATCCTGAAGGCGGTGATTGGTTTTCGGGTTGCCGTACACAGCTAGGCTTCCAAAAAGTCTCACACATGTGGTATCCCCATACTCAGGAGAAGCAGCAAAATGTATTTTGGGGTGTAATTCCACATATAACCTTGGCATGTGTGAGCAATATATCATTTAGCGACAACTTTTTGTAATTTTTTTTTATTTTTTTGTCATTATTCAATCACTTGGGACAAAAAAAAAATATTCAATGGGCTTAACATGCCTCTCAGCAATTTCCTTGGGGTGTCTACTTTCCAAAATGGGGTCATTTTGGGGGGGGGGGTTCTGTACTTCTGTGCCATTTTAGCACCTCAAGAAATGAAATAGGCAGTCATAAAGTAAAAGCTGTGTAAATTCCAGAAAATGTACTCTAGTTTGTAGACGCTATAACTTTTGCGTAAACGAATAAATATACGCTTATTGTCATTTTTTTAACTAAAGACATGTGGCTGAATACATTTTGGCCTAAATGTATGACTAAAATTTAGTTTATTTCGATTTTTCTTATAACAAAAAGTAGAAAATATAATTTTTTTTCGAAATTTTCGGTCTTATTCCGTTTTATATCACAAAAAATAAAAATCTCAGAGGCAATCAAATACCATCAAAAGAAAGCTCTATTTGTGGGAAGAAAAGGACGCAAATTTTGTTTGGGTACAGCATTGCATGACCGCGCAATTACCAGTTAAAGCAGTGCAGTGCGAAATTGTAAAAAGACCTCTGCTGACAATTGGTCCGGGGCTTAAGTGGTTAAGGAGAGAGTTGCAGTAGTTGAGGTGGTAAATAACCAAGGCGTGAATAAGTTGATTTGTGGTGTCATTAGTCAGGAAAGGGCAAATTCTGTAGATGTTGTGGAGGTTAAGGCGGCAAGATTTAGCCAGTGATTGGATGTGGGGGCTGAAGGAGAGGTCAGAGTCAAGAAAAACATCCAGTGGAGAGACCAATGGTTGTGCTGTTGATCTTGATGGTAGAGTCAAAAGCTCAGTTTTAGAAAGATTGAGTTTGAGAAAGTGGTGTGACATCCATACTGATATTTCATTCAATAGGTTTGTGATCTGTGAGGAGATCACAGGAGTTTGTGATCACTGATGAGGCGGCACTGATAGGTGGCATTGATGGGCACTGATAGGCAGAACTGAAGGACACTGATAGGTGGCACTGATGGGCAGCACTGATGGGAACTGATTAGCAGCACTGGTGGGCACTGATAAGCAGCACTGTTGGGACTGCACTGGTAATTAGTGCCCTGATTATCAGTGTACACAGCACCCCCAAAGCACCCGACCCATGTTGAGAGCAAGTGGCCTGGTATGGTTCAGGAGTGGGAGTGCTCACTCTCCCCCCCCCCCCATTTACTGGCCTGTCAGGCTGCATGCTTGGATAAAAGTCTGGTATGGATTTTGGGGGGACCCCACACCATTTTTTTTATACTGGCGTGGAGTTTCCCTTTAAAATCTATACCAGGACCCAAGGCTTGATATGGATTTTGGGGGGGGACCCCACACCATTTTCTCAATTCTGTCATAGGGTTCCCCTTAACCACTTCAATACCGAGCACTTTCATCCCCTTACTGCCCAGACCAATTTTCAGCTTTCAGTTCTCTCAAACTTTGAATGACAATTTCTCAGTCATGCAACACTTTACCTAAACAAAATTTGTATAATTTTTTTTTCACACAAATAAAGCAGTATATCGTAAGTAAAAAAAAAAAAAGCGAAAAATTAAAAATAACCCAAGTTAGTGGATATTATTTAGTCTGTGTGAAAGTTAGAGTCTACAAGCTATGGTTCAAATCATAAAAAAATGATCACACCTTATGTACTGACTGATCTCATTTCTTGAGGCCCTGAAATGTCAGGACAGTACAAATACTCCAAATGCCCCTTTTTTGGAAAGTAGACAGTCCAAGGTTTTTTTAGAAAGAGGCATGTTTTTTTTTTTTAAGTTATAATTTTTTCCCCACAATTCTTAAATTGAGAAATTATTTTTTCTTCACAAAATTGTCATAATAACAAGGCCGCTTGCTCTCAACATGGGGAGGGTGCCTGGGGGGTGCCCACCAAAGCACCTTGTCCCCTTGTTTATGGGAACAAGGGCCTCTTCCTTACAACCCTGGGCTGTGGTTGTCAGGGTCTGCAGGAGGGGGGCTTATTGACAAGTCCCTTATTACAAAAGAAAAATAATTGTGTCTCTCGATGTATCCATTGTCAATCACATCGCCCACCAAAATAGAAAAGAAAAGCCCGCTGATATCTCTTGGGAGGCCACCGGCCGTCTGCCTCCTCTCTGCTTTGACAGCTCTTATATAGTCAAGATGTGGGGCCATTAAGCTACGTCACCCGGTGATACGTCAGAAGGGGGCTTTTTTTTTTTCCTATTTCTCGGGTCGGCGGACGGCGTGATTGACAATGGATTACATTGAGGGACATTATTATTTAATTTTTTTATATATATATATATATATAAGAGCTGCACGATTCTGGCTAAAATGAGAATCACTATTTTTTTGCTTGTTAGATGGATCACGATTCTCTCACAATTCTCACGGTGTAACATCATCTTTCACATTAAAACAAAAAAAAATTGTGCTAACTTTACTGTTTCGTTTTTTTTTATTTATTGAAGTGTATTTTTTCCCAAAAATTGCATTTGAAAGACCGCTGGGCAAATACAGTTTGACATAAAATATTGCAGCAATTGCCATTTTATTCCCTAGGGTCTCTGCTAAAATGTTTTATATTTATATATATATATATATATATATATATATATATATATATAAAACATATTGATTTTAACTTTAGAAAGAAGTGTCAGAAAAAGATTTAGACTTTAAATGGTTAAACTTCCTGCATTTACACTGGTTGAAAGCTTGGCAGACTGCCCAGATTATTTGTTTACACAAGAAGTTCTATCCCTTTGATCTAAGAAGTAAGTGTTAGTTACAATGTTTCAAGTTGGAAAGTTGCTTCAGTTATGACTGGAGATCCAAGGCAACTTCCATTGAAATCAATGGGTACAAGTCGCCTAGAAGTCAGATTGAAGTAGTACAGGAACCTTTTCTGAAGTCAGAGCAACTTCAGTAGTGTGCAGACGGGGACAGCTCTCATTCCCTTACACCAGGGATCTCAAACTAGCAGCCCTCCAGATGTTGCGGAACTACAAGTCCCATCATGCCTCTGCCTATGGGAGCCATGCTTGTAACTGTCAGCCTTGCAATGCCTCATGGGAATTGTAGTTCCGCAACAGCTGGAGGGCCACCAGTTTGAGACCCCTGCCTTACACTGATTTTGTTGCGCGACTTGGGGTGACTTCAAGTTGGATTTAAAGTTGCCCCTGTGTGAATGGACTCTAAGCAGATAATCTCTCCACTTATTTATATGAAAGAATTTTTTTTTTCTTTTTATATATGAAAGAATCGCCTACTCTCAGCAGAAGAGATCGTCAGGGGGGGTGAATCGAGATCGCAATTTTTTAACGAATAATCCTGCAGCTCTAATATATATATATTTTATATAAAGGACTCCTCAAAAGCATTTTTTTGACACTTTTTTGTTGAATAGGTAGGGGTACTATGTACCCGATACCCATTCACATAGAGGGGGGCTGGGATCTGGGGGGCCCCCTTGTTAAAGAGGGCTTCCAGATTCAGATAAGCCCCCACCTGCAGACCCCGACAATCACAGCCGAGGGTTGTCAGGAAGAGGCCCTTGTCCCCATCAACAAAGCAACCACCCCCATGTTGAGGGCATGTGGCCTGGTATGGTTGGGGGGGGCACTCGCTCGCCCCCCCCCTTTTCCTGACCTGCCAGGTTGCAGGCTCAGATAATGGTCTGGTATGGATTTTGGGGGGGACCCCATGCCAATTTTCTTTTTAAAATCCATACCAGACCTGAAGGGTCCCACGCCGTTTTGATTTTTGCTTTTATCCGTTTTGCAAACGGATTTTCCTTTAGAAATGTAATTATTGCTGAGGCATGTTCTATACATCGTACAGATGTGCCACTTTACATGCAGACTAAGGGACCCCCCCCCCCCCCCCAGGCATGATATTTAAAGAAATATTTCATTTTTATTGTTTCACTTTAAGAATTATTACAATCACTGCTCCTTTAAAAACAATCCTTTTTTTTGCATTGATGGGTCCCCATACACTTTTTATGGCAATAACTTGCATATAAGCCTTTAAAATGAGGACTTTTGATTTTTCATGTTCGTGTCCTATAGACTTTAATAGAGTTTGCATGTTCGCTAGCACTTTTTGCCTGTTCGAGATGTTCTGGTGCAAACCGAACCAGGGGAGTGTTCTGCCCATCTCTAGTCTGAACTAAATTTATCATGAGATAAGATATATATGATTTTCCAGGAGCCTAAAGCCTCGTACACGCTTAGATTTTTGGACAACCGAACGTCCGTTTTTTGTTGCATGCTAGTTTCATGTCAAAAGTGAAGAGGTTACTGACAATACGAAAATTTTAGTATGACAGAATACAACGTCAGAAGTGACATAATGTGTTGAATAGTTTTGTATGTATTCTTTTGTTTCTGAGCATGCATAGTTTTGCTCTTACGGTTTTTTTCTGTACGAAAACCGTATTAACCACTTCAGCCCCGGACCAATTGGCAGCCAAAGGACCAGGCCCCTTTTTGCGATTCGGCACTGCGTCGCTTTAACTGACAATTGCGCGGTCGTGCGACGTGGCTCCCAAACAAAATTGGCGTCCTTTTTTTCCCACAAATAGAGCTTTCTTTTGGTGCTATTTGATCGCCCCTGCGGTTTTTATTTTTTGCGCTATAAACAAAAATAGGAGCGACAATTTTGAAAAAAAGGCAACATTTTTTTGCTTTTTGCTATAATAAATATCCCCAAAAAATATATAAAAAAAAACATTTTTTTTCCTCAGTTTAGGCAGATACGTATTCTTCTACATATTTTTGGTAAAAAAAAAAAAAATCGCAATTAGCGATTTATTGATTGGTTTGCGCAAAAGTTATAGCGTTTACAAAATAGGGGATAGTTTTATAGCATCTTTATTAATATTTTTTTTTACTAGTACTAGTACTAGATTTTTATTGTGAGTGCGACATTATGGCGGAAACATCGGACATTTTTGACACATTTTTGGGACCATTGTCATTTATACAGCAATCAGTGCTATTTAAATGCATTGATTCCTGTATAAATGACACTGACAGTGAAAGAGTTAACCACTAGGGGGAGGGGAGGGGTTATGGGCTGCGACGTGTGTGTTTTTTTTACCATTAGGGGGCGGGGCTGATGTCTGACATCATTGATTGGCTTTCCCGATGACGGGGAACAGCCAATCAATGACAGGCAGAGTAGGAAGCGCGGGGAGAGGTTTGTTTACACAGACCTCTCCCCGTTCCTCAGCTCTGTAACCCGATCGCGGGACACCAGCGGCGATCGGGTCCGCTGGTCCCGCGGCCGTGGTCACGGAGCTCCCGACCGGGTCGAGAGCGCGCTGCGCACGCGACCCATGGCTAGGCTCTTAAGGGGCCACGTACCTGTACGTGGTTTTGCCTAGCCGTGCCATTCTGCCGACGTACATCGGCGTGAGGCGGTCGGGAAGCGGTTAATGAAACAAAAATCGGACGTTGAGTTCACATCGGACAAAAATTTTATAGTCTGCACATCCAGCTTTTGTCTGGCGAAAAAGTAAAATTGGTTGTCAAAAGTACCGTACCAAGAATCCGAAAATCGTCAGACAGCTCGTCGAACAAAAATTTCCATCCGATTTTTGTATTGTGTATATGGGCCTTTAATGGGGACTACCGGGGGTAGGGATGGCTGACAAATTCTCAGGGTGCAGGTTTTTGGGCATGGTGGGTGATGAACAAGAAAGAAGTTGGGCGCCAGTCACTTTTATGCTTTAAACAAGGGAGGAGTTTATTTCTCAAACAAAAAAAATGTGGGCGAGAGGGCAATAAGGCACAGGACACCCTTAATAATGATCAGCAACGGGCAGATTGGCAGACTCTTTAGACAAAAATAGTTGATATAAGGTAGACAGCAGTACAGGAAAAAGAGCCTTTAAGCTGAACCAGCACATCTGTACTTTGTAGGACAGGCTGTCTCCTCTAGTAACTGAACTTTACTCACAGCTTCATACTCTGATTCCCTTGGAGGAGTTCTATCTGAAGTCTCCCCAGCCATTTCATAGCCCCCAGCTCATGAAAAGTCCCCTATTGTGCTTCTTTAGGCTCGAGGCACATATATGCATGTTGCTTTTAAGCGTTTCTGCAGTGCTTTTTGCTGTGCTTGCTGAGTTTTTGGACACGCATTTTTACCGCGATTTTGCAGTGATTTGTGTTTTTTTTACTGTATATAGCTGGTTGCTAAGGAGCTGGCCGCCACGTCCTTAACAACCGATGAGTCATCAGTTGTCAGCGAGCTTCCTGCTGAATGTAAAAAAAAAGAATTGCCTGCTAAAAAAAACAAGAGAAAAACCAGCGTGGGTCCATACCAGGCCCTTGGGTCTAGCATGGATTTGGAGGGGACCCCCATGCCAAAATTAAAAAAAAAGAATGGCATGGGGGTCCCCCCAAAAATAACACCCCAAATGAGATTCTCCTACTCCTCCTGAGTATGGCGATACCACATGTGTGAGACTTCCACAGCCTGGCCACATACAGATGCCGAGTATGGCAGAGTACGGCTGGGTATCACCAAGTATGACTAGGTATGGCAGGGTATGGCCAGGTATGGCTGGGTATCACCGAGTATTGCAGAGCATGGCTGAGTATTGCAGGGTATGGCAGGATATCGCAGAGTATGGCAGAGTATTGCTGAGCATGGAGGGATGGCTGAGCATGGCTGGCTGGATGTGACTGCAATTGTCACAGAGCAGCGCTGTGGGCACTACAGATCCAGCCCACAGTGCTACTGCCATCTGCTCTCTCCCCCTCTTCTCTCATAATGTACCTATTGGTACACAGAGAGGAGAGAGGAATCAGCGTCATGACATGCCGCTGGTTTGTGTACAAGTGAAATGCTCTGTCATTTGACAGAGCAATCACGTGGTAAACGGCCGTGATAAGTGCCCATTTACCGTGATCCGTCGGGTCCTCTGGTCATGGATGTTCTTGGGTGCCTACCCCAGGGGGCACGTGAGAGCGGAATTCTGGGAGGACGTCACTGTACACCCTCCCAGAGTTAAGCAACTGCCCTGTAGCTGTTTTTCGGCTATGGGACGGTTGCTATGTGGTTAAATAGCTTTTCCCAGCATGCAACGCAGAAAATATGATTGGCTGAGAAAAGTATGTTTATCCATAACTTGCATATACTGTAGCAGCTCATTATACTAATGTCAAAGGCAATAGTGCCACCTACTGACAAAAGGGAGAAGCCACACTGAAATGGAATTAGTGCAGAAGTCATGTAATCACTAAACACTAAAAATTAACCAGGCTGGCTACCACCCAGCATAACTTAATTTTACCTGTAGCCCTACTTTTAGGACAAGGGTGCTACATATATATTATTACACCAAAGATTAATCTTCGCACATGGTTACCTGAACATGACATCCAAAATCATCAGATCATGGTACGACCAGGTAATGTTATGAAGACGGGTATCCACTATCTTTTGGAAAATAAATGCATCTGTTAAGAAATAATCTATTCTTGAATAGGTTTTGTGAACATTAGAAAAAAAGGTATAGTCTGTTTCTGTAGTGTGGAGACACCTCCATGGATCGAACAATTATTCTTGAGAAAATGGAAAATTGTATCAAATACTTACCGTAATTTTCCTTTCCTGACGCCAAACCATGGCAGCATACTAGTGATAGAGCTCCGCCTCTTGACCACTCCCTCAGGACCAGTGAATAGCATAAATATAAGGCCTAGTTAGGCCCCACCCCATTCTCTGTAATTAGCTACATACCGAAACGTATAAGGGTGGGACCATATGCTGCCATGGTTTGGCGTCAGGAAAGGAAAATTACGGTAAGTATTTGATACAATTTTCCATTTTCCTGACGCCAACATGGCAGCATACTAGTGATAAATAACTAGCTGACAGGGTGGGATCTACTTGTCAAACCAATCTTCTAATTAGGATGAGACAGAGGACTGAATAGTCCTTCCTACAAAGTCCCCTGATGACAAGGCCCCCGCGTCTATTCCGTCAAGTTTAAGTAGGAATGTTGGAGCGACCGCGTACCCCTGTACAGATGGACACCATAGATTCTCTTAAATGTGTTGCCTATGAGGCTTTAACCGCTCTGGCGCCGCTGACGGAAGCTCATGACCTCTATCCTATACACAACCAAGCCTGCTAGGATCCAGGTAGTAACCTCTTTCCCTTGATGATTCCCAACTGGAATGACAAAAGGTTTATTTAGATGACCTGATAGGGAGAATTGTGGAGATACTCCTTTAAAGTTCTGAAAATGAACAAGTACGTGTGACTTTCCTGTGTGATGTTTTGGAAAGTTAGGCAATGTCCAGCTATCTGTTAAATAGCAGTCTGTTACTACGTTTGATGCAGAATGATCTACAAGATCCAACCCTATTCTTTCTGGAAAGAAAGGTATATATTATATATCATTTTTTCTTTATTTTCTTTATTTATTTTTATTTTTTACTTTGAAGCTCCAAGAGCTTGAATCTCTGATAACCTTCTGCTTGAAGTTTTTGTGATTGATACTGCTTTGTAAGTGATGGCTAAATGGATAAACGGATACGAGATCCATCAACTGCAATAGATCTTTTCTTCCTTGGTGACCGACTCCTCACGACTGCCCTCAAAAGTTGTGCAAACTGAAGGATTCTTGGTCCTTTCAAATGTGTTATTGCCAATATAGCCCACACTCGTGAGCTATGTGAGGATAGGCTAAGGCCTGGAGGAAGAATACAACAGCTGACACTGGAAGGGCAGTAGGATCAATGTCTCGCCCTACCAAGAAAAAAAGCAAACTTGTTCCAGAATTAGATCTAGATGTTGTAAGTAGAATGTCTTCTCACACACAACAAAAGTAGAGATCACTCTGGAGTGAAACTGGAGCAACCGGAGTTGCCCATCCTCCCCCTTTAGTGCCCCTGCTTGCAGCCCCAGTCTGCGCATGTTATAGAGGGGAAATGTCTTCTGTATCCTGAAATGAATGGCCAGGGAAAACCGAGGGCCTCCTGGCCAATATGGAGAACTGGCTATGACAAATATGTTCTCCCTTGACAGCCTTAAGGGAAATCTCATTTACAGGAAATGTTGGGGAAAATATATAGGTTAGATTGCAGATCCAGGGAGAGACCAGAGCATCTGTCCCTTGCTCCTTGGAGGAGGCCTGAGGAGGTTTGTCTGTGGTAGGCCCCACCTGTGGGCCAGCTGAGAGAAGACCTTGGATGTAGACCCAGGGGTGGTGCAAGGGTTTTTGACACCCTAGGCCAAAAACAATTTTTTCACCACCATTGGCTCCACCCCCTTTACACTGTCCATGTGACAGAAGGCGGCGCTATACAGAAAGCATTGGCTCTGCTTCCCCTAGCGCTGGCTCCAGTGCTGCGCTTCTAATTACACTACCGGTCAGACTTAGTTAGTTGTATTCTGCAGCCTGCAGAGCATGCAGACGCGGAGGGAAACCAGTGGTCGAGCGCCCCTAGGCAGCAGTGCGCCCTAGGCGGCTGCCTAGTTTGCCTAGTGGTAGCACTGGCCCTGTGTAGACCCACTCGTGCTCTGGGAAGCTTGTATTCGTTCAAAAGAAAAATATGCTGGGAGGTAAACTGCTTCCTGAAATTTTGCTGGTGATCTGCCCCAGGTGTTATGGGTTTCACCTCTCCCAATAGCATATTGCTGCAGAGTTTCATACTGGAGCTGAATATAGGCGACTGCTGCCCTGTCGCTAAACTGCAGGGAGATTGGTCCTCCTTGACTCTGTGTAGTAAGGCCAAAGTGCATAAAAGGGCTGTTTGAACCCACAGCGCATTCAAGATTATCCTCCTTGGCTAGCCTAGGAAGCTCCGATTGCCTTGACCGAAAGTCCCTCGCAATGCATCTACCCGACGTCTTGCAGACCTGATTTGTAGCAATTCTCCAGTCTAAAAGGTCCTAACGGACCGAGACATCCTCAAGGTCTTTCCATCACCGCTGAGCGCTACTCATACTGAGTAACACTTATTAACTGTGTTCTATCCTGTTTCCTCCCTTGCACTAAGAATTCTAGATGAAATTTGCGCAGGTGCCCATGCACCCCAGGAATCATCTATATGCATGATGACGTTGTGCCCAGATGACAGGCACTGAGAAGCCATCAAACAAGCGGAAGTATTCATCCTCAGAAATCTATTCCTGACTATCACCACTTCCTCTGATTGAAATAAAACAGAGGAACTAGCAGAGCACCCCCGGGTACACCAACCATTGGGACGGAGAAAGTTGGCTTTGTTTTCCCTCTAAGGTGTGAGGCTGATGATCCAGCAACAGCCTCCAGCCATGTGGTTATACTGTTTAATGGACTCCGTCTTAAAGAACTCGAAGAGGGCCCCACAGGGTTCAACCTCTTCCGATCTGCAACTGGACACTAACCAACATCTCCTGCGAACACCAAACAGGATTGGGTAGAAAACGTGCAAACCCTCTTGAGTCTGAGGTGTCTGTAAGCAATGTAGCAGTCCACCCGCTGTTGTGGTGGACTTGTCAGCTTCGTGGAAGAGAGGAGCAGTGAGGAATCTCCCGAAGTGACCATGAATGTCTGATACCTTCATCCAACATGCCGTCCAGAAACCAGTGAAGCGTGCCTTCTAGGTCTTACCTTAAGAGTCTGGGCATGCACATGTGTGACTGGCTCACTTATCCCCCCAGAAGTCTGCACCAAGACACAAGCCAGACCCTCGGCATCCACTGTCACAAAAATCTAATTTTTGGCAATACACTTCTAATAGGAAAACATATCTAAAGGGATGCAGACCCTGACACTCTCCTCAGAGTCCTGCAGGTGCAGCAGCTGGTTGATAATTATTAAACCATTCCCATTAGACTCACCCAGCACATGGGCTGGTTATTGCTGGTCTGCCGGCATCTGCAGATGCTACAGTATGTAGGAGCAGGTTGACCATTAGCTTGTTCAGAGTATACAGTTTCGAGATCCTGTTTATACGGGCATTTTTCTCAAACCCCTTCATTCTTCCCCACTTTTGTTTCTAGGAAGCAATACGCAGCCCAGGATCTCAACCATATGGCTTCCCTAGCCGCAAAAGTGCCCTTTCAGTGGCTATACAAGCAACTAGGAGGGACTTCCTGGTCAGCCTCCATATTTTGAGTAGCAGACTGCTGCATCTGTAATAAATGGAACAATGACCCAGGCCCCCTTCAGTCCAATGAGAACCTCCAGAGCCATGAGTTGTCAACATCCCTCCACATAGAGTGGGTTGTAAGGCATAGTAGGTGCAGAGCATGTCTTTGGATTGTGTTGAGAAACCCACACAGGGAGAAGAAATAAACATCAAAACAAGTATTAGCATGTTGGGGAATTGAACCAGCAACCTCAGTGCTACTAGACAGAATTGTCACCCACTTAGCCAGCAGGCAGCCTCTGCAAAGTAGATTCATGGGCACCAGACACCTGTGCCACCTGTCCAGGATTCACCCGGACAGTTCGGATTTTGAATCATGCATCAGGGTTTCAGTCCATCTGAGACCCGGACATATTACCCAGACCTGGCTGTGGCTCCCCAAGTAACCGAGATAGTCATATACAAAACTGTTGCTGTTGTAGGTGGCTGTTTGGCCTCACTGAAAGGTGATGATGTCAGCAAGTGCAATTTGGCCACACCCACTAGAGCGCTCTGTGCATTACATTACTACTCTCCTTGGGGCACCCAAATGTGTCTGTGCAACGCCAACCCGGCAGACTCCCAGACTTCTACAGGACAGCCACGCGGGGAAAAGCATCCAGCAAGATGCCACATCTGCACGTGAAAAAGTACGCTGTCTCCTATGGCAACAGTCTCCAATACAAGTGTAACAGTTGCTCCGGGTAATTAAGGCAAGTCCAAAACAGAATCTTGTACCATTCTTATCAATAATAAAGACATTTGGCATTACCTGTTAGCTGCCTACTTCTCCAGGCAGTGTCTACTCACCAGCCTTCCAGGAATAGATACTGCGCCACAGGCCCTGCAGGAATCTTGCTGGGGCGCTGGCTCTGGGGAAGAGGAGCAAAGACGTCTTCCTTGGAGCTCTTCTCCTGAGTGGGAGCGCCATCCGGGCTATGCTCCTCTGAAGAACGTCCGCCTTGCCTTGGCCCGGCCATCTTGAGAGCGTGGGCGTGCGGGGCTGAAGCAAATCAAAGCCAATCCACATGAGAGGGCACTTTTTTTCCTGAAAACTTACCAATATGGTGGTCCCCACCCGAGTTGGGGGTCTTTATATGAGCGGTAACTGACTCTATCTGTGGAGAAATGGGACGGCCAGCTGAGGTGAGGATAGCTGAAAAGTGTAGATATAGGAGAAAGGATTCCACTTTCCTTTTTTTTTTTTTTTTTTTTTTTTTTACATATACTTACATATGTACACACATACAAACATACCTACACACATATAGGGTCAGTCTGGGGCGGGTTAGGAAAGGGTTAATTAAAGAGGGTAGGAATCTTCAGCCCTGATTACTGTCAGCTGAGCTGAAGATGTCAGAGGAATTGTGTGTTTGGAGAGAGAGATATACACAGCAGCATTCACATTTGCTGGGAGAGTAAAACATATAAAAAAAAAAAACTGTATCTCAGACTAGAGCCATGCACTTTGTCTATATGTCAGTCTGTTAGGAAAGGTTCAGTCTCTTTAACCATCACTGCACCTGTGTGACAAGACAAGCCTGTCTTTTTCTTCTGTTTGTTTTGCTGAATAAAGCCATTTTTATTTTACTGAACTGTCTGAACTGGCCTTTCACCCCTCTGATCCCCTACAATACATACATGTATTTACATACACCCCCACACATATGCATACCCACAGACAATTTTTTTTTTTTTAAACGTGTATATACATATACACACACCCATATCACATATACATACATACATACCTATACACACACATGCAACACCTGCAGAGGACAGCAGGGAATGGGAAAGGTAATGAAGGACATGAAGGAGACACAAGGGGGTAAGAGAGAGATAAAGCATAGCTGGCCCCCCATATTCCACAAGTGCTGCAGTTATCAATTTTAAAAGCAGATTTCATTCCTAAAGAGGAAACACTGCAGGGGCCCCAATAAGACCCAGAGAAGGGGTTCCCAGGCTTTTTAGCGCGATGTTAGCAGCCCGAGCGATGGGACTTCGCACTGGGAGAGGCTTGAACCCAGCCGGATGCTGCACAGAGGCAGAGGGGGGGACATAGTACTGCTTACTCTTCACTGATGCGTTGAGGTATGAGGAAAAAAAGAAGAATGGGGTGGGGCCTAACTAGGCCTTATATTTATGCTATTCACTGGTCCTGAGGGAGTGGTCAAGAGGCGGAGCTCTATCACTAGTATGCTGCCATGTTGGCGTCAGGAAAGTATAATGCTTGTTCCGAATCTTTTAGTTTGTGACTTTTTTCAAGTGTCCATGAAAAGATCAATAGGAACATTAAAATCTCTGTAAAGAACAGTATGTCCTTTTTGTATCTTCTGAGTTTTTTTCCAAAATGTTCCTAAGGAATTTTAATGGAGGTTTATTAGGAGCATACTGTATATATTTATTATTGCGTACGTAAAGTTGTCAATAATAGACAATAATATGATAAATCTGCCATGTATGTCCACATGGGATTCCAAAAGTTGGAATGCTATAGTGTTCTTTATTGCTATCATTACTCCTTTTTTTTTTCTTCTGTTTATTGGACAAAAAAATATAAGGACATTTTTGATGAGAACATTAAGGTGTTTTATCCGATGAAAAATGTGTTTCTTAAATACAAATTATTTTACTACCAGATTCAATCCACAGAGCTTTTATTTTATAAACACTATTCAGCCCTTTAGCATTCAAAGAGAACAATCTAAGTAATATATTTTCAGAAGGAGAAATGTGATATATAGGCTTAAGGGAGTTGTAAATAGGGATGAGCCACCCCCGGTTCGGTTCGCAGCAGAACATGCGAACAGTCAAAAAATTTGGCAAAACACACAAACACCAATAAAGTCTATGGGACTCGAACATGAATAATCAAAAGTGCTAATTTTAAAGGCTTATATGCAAGTTATTGTCATAAAAAACGTGTTTGGGGGCCCGGGTCCTGCCCCAGGGGTTTTTTTTTTTTTTTTTTTAAACGGCCGTTTTTTCGGGAGCAGTGATTTTTTTTAATGCTTAAAGTGAAACAATAAAAATTAAATATTCCTTTAAATATTGTGCCTATAGTATGCCTGTAAAGTGGCACATTTTTCCTGTGTTTAGAACAGTATCACAGCAAAATGACATTTCTAAAGGAAAAATTGTCATTTACATCCGATTCCCCCCTTTACATCCAATCGAAGTTATAATGAATTGTTAGGAGGTAGTGGTGCGCTGTATAAAGAAATATTGAAGTCCAATCGTGCTGTAAAATAGAGCACCCTAGTAAACAGAAGAGGCAAGTACTGATGATGACCAAACCTGCATAAGCGAGGTTCAGATGTCACAAAATACAGTGCAAATATCTAATATATAGAAACAATATATGACACAGTGGTGGATAAAACAGTATTGAGATTGATAAATATAGCAGGTAAAGGTACGTTGTGCTAGAAAGTAAATATGCTGCTAAAAATAATCACAAAATAGTGTACATGGCAAGGAGGAATAAATCCTCAGTTTAACCCCTTGAAGACCAAAACGTGAAATTATTTTCCTGTCCAGGCCATTTTCCTGTTTTCAGCACTCTGATACTTTGACTAACAATTGCTCAGTCCTGCAACAACGTACCCATATACATTTTTTACAGTGGTGGAGCTACCAGGGATGCAAAGGTTACACTTTCAACTGCGTTCCGCCACTTGGGGGGGGGTGCATAGTTGCCAACATTGTAAAAAAAATTATAGGGATACTTGTTTGGCTGTAGGCGGAATCATATTATAATTAGGGGGCGGAGCATGCATTTGTAGGAGTGACATTGCAAAAGAAAAATGCGGCGCGCACAGCTTGTCATCCCGAAAACGGGTGTGGTTTACGCAAAATAGTGGGCGTGGCTAATATGGGTGTGGTTCAAATGGGGGTGTGGTTAGAGTCTGAGATGAATGAGAGATGGATAAAGAAATGGGAAAAGAGGGAGGGATGAAGAGTGAAAGAAGGAAAGAAGGAGGGAAGGAGAGAGAAGGAAGGAAAGGGGGATGGAGGGACAGCAGGCCCAGATCCTACACCACAATAGAAATGTGTATTCCAGAGTTTAACAAATCAGCAGATAAAGATACTCCAAACACCTGGTGTTGGTGCTTCAATCATCACGGCACCATGGTTGTTATGGTGACAGGATGAGTGAAGTGCATTATTTCTATTATTACATTGTAATATAAAATGAAATAGTTCAACTCACCATAATGTAGAATCAGTGGAAGCCCTGAGTGTGTCACTTGCCATGTGGCCTGCCACCAGATGTCATCAGGTGTCCCCAACAGAGTCTGTCCATACACCAGGCAATCCCAGCGGAGTCCCTCTTACACCAGGTATCCCCAGTAGAGTCCCTCCTTACATCAGACATTCCCAGCAGAGTCCCTCTTACATCAGATGTCCCCAACGGAGTCCCTCCTTACACCAGGCAATCCCAGTAGAGTCCCTCCTTACACCAGGCAATCCCAGTAGAGTCCCTCCTTACACCAGGCAATCCCAGTAGAGTCCCTCCTTACACCAGGCAATCCCAGTAGAGTCCCTCCTTACACCAGGCAATCCCAGTAGAGTCCCTCCTTACATAATATGTCCCCAGTGGAGTCCCTCCTTACATCAGGCATTCCCAGTGGAGTCCCTCCTTACACCAGGCATTCCCAGCGGAGACTCGCTGGCTGTGATTGACAGCAGCGGGAGCCAATGCTCTCTCAGCCAATGAAAAGGCAGAATCCCCATGAAGCCAATGCTCTCGTACACATCGCTGGATCAAGAGGGAGCTCAAGTAAGGGGGGCTGCTGCACACAGAAGGTTTTTAACCTTCATGCAGAGACTGATGTGAATGGCTCAGTGTTCTCTGTATGTCAGAGCTATATAAATGTATAATAATAATAGTGTATAACTGGAGGTAGATTAGAGTGTAAGCTTTTCTGGTCACTGATATGACTGATATGACTCAGTGTTCTCTGCACAGCACTACTGTATATGTCAGAGATATATAAATGTATAATAATAATGATAATGTGTGACTGTTGTGGGGGCATTAGAGTGTAAGCTCTTCATCATAGACTGATATGACTGGTTCATTGTTCTCTGTACAGCACTGCAGTATATGTCAGAGCTATATAAATGTATAATAATAATAATAGTGTGTGACTGTGGGGGCATTGGAGTGTAAGCTATTCTGGTGCAGAGATTGAGGTGACTGGCTCAGTGTTCTCTGTACAGCACTATGGAGTATGTCAGAGCTATATACATGTATTATAATAATAGTGTGTGACTGTTGTCGGGACTAGGGATGAGCCGAACACCCCCGGGTTCGGTTCGCACCAGAACCTTCGAACGGACCGAAAGTTTGCGCAAATTTTCGAACCCTATACGTTATAATGGACGCGAACGTTCGAAATCAAAAGTGCTAATTACAACGGCCAATATGCATGTTAATGTCATAAAACAGGTTTGGGGACCCGGGTCCTGCCCCAGGGGACATATATCAATGCAAAAAGAACTTTTAAAAACTAACGTTTTTTCGGGAGCAGTAATTTTAATGATGCATAAAGTGAAAAAAAAAAAGTGAAATTTTCCTTTAAATATGGTACCTGGGGGGTGTCTAAAGTATGCCTGTGAAGTGGCATGTGTTTCCTGTGTTTAGAACTGTCCTTGCACAAAATGACATTTGTAAAGGAAAAAAAGAAGCCATTTAAAACCACTTGCGGCTTTAGGTTTGTTCTTAAGTAGAATCTGAACAGGTACATTATGAAGTGTAGCTCCATCCCAAAAAAATCTATTTTTAAGCTTTTTGGAGAACATAGGGAGGGGTTATCACCCCTGTAACATTTGCTGTCTTTGCACATCTGTTCAGAACATATCACCTCACTTTCCGTCCCAATGACAAATGTTTTTGGAAAAGTGGGGTTTTAATTGAAACAAGGATTGGTGATAAAGTATCAGTAGAGAGGAGATACCTTTTTCCCAAATTAAATCTAACAGGATAGAATTTCCCTTCCTAGGGGTAGATTTCCTCTCACTTCCTGTTTTCTCTTTCCATTTGCAAGTAGGAGTCGTTTTGTAAGTTGGATGTTTGAAAGTAGGGGCCTGGCGTATATACTCTGCAGAAATTTGCCCTATTAGATGTTGGTGTAGCCACAAGACTGGTGGGCACAGGAATGGGCCCTGCTGTGAGTTAATAGATCAAGATTTGTACTTGCATGCACCTGTTGAACCGGGCAGAAAAATTGGGCCTTTGGTGGTGGTGGTGGTGGTGGACGGTGTTGCCACAAGACTGTAAGCTCTCACAGTTACTCTTGGTGGGCGCAGGAATGGGCCCTGCTGTGAGTTATTAGATCAAGATTTGTAATTGCAAGCACCTGATGAACAGGGCAGAAAAATTGGGCCTTTGGCGGTGGTGGTGGACGGTGTTGCCACAAGACTGTAAGCTCTCACAGTTACTCTTGGTGGGCGCAGGAATGGGCCCTGCTGTGAGTTATTAGATCAAGATTTGTAATTGCAAGCACCTGATGAACAGGGCAGAAAAATTGGGCCTTTGGCGGTGGTGGTGGACGGTGTTGCCACAAGACTGTAGGCCCTCATAGTTACTCTTGGTGGGCGCAGGAATGGGCCCTGCTGTGAACTATTAGATCAAGATTTGTAATTACCCGCCCCTGTTAAACAGGGGCTGAAAAATTGTGCCTTAGGCACTGGTGCTGGTGCCACAACACTGCAACCCCTCACAGATACTGTACTTGGAGCACAGCAGTCACACGTGTTGCGAAGCATTTTTTTAAAAAATTGTAAGTACATGCCCCTGTTAAACAGGGGCTGAAAAATTGTGCCTTAGGCACTGGTGCCACAACACTGCAACCCCTCACAGATACTGTACTTGGAGCACAGCAGTCACACGTGTTGCGAAGCATTTTTTTAAAAAAATTGTAAGTACACGCCCCTGTTAAACAGGGGCTGAAAAATTGTGCCTTAGGCACTGGTGCCACAACACTGCAACCCCTCACAGATACTGTACTTGGAGCACAGCAGTCACACGTGTTGCGAAGCATTTTTTTAAAAAATTGTAAGTACACGCCCCTGTTAAACAGGGGCTGAAAAATTGTGCCTTAGGCACTGGTGCCACAACACTGCAACCCCTCACAGATACTGTACTTGGAGCACAGCAGTCACACGTGTTGCGAAGCATTTTTTTATAAAAAATGTATGTACACGCCCCTGTTAAACAGGGGCTGAAAAATTGTGCCTTAGGCACTGGTGTGGTGGCATGGATCATTGAGGAGGAGGAAGAGGATAGTCAGTGAACATAAGAGGACAGTCACTCAGCATCAGCATAGGCAGTCTTGAAGGGATGTGACATTATAAATTATTCGGTTATATCCGCTTCAGGTGCCTGGTAGCTGGTGGTGATCCAAGACTGATTCATTTTGATGAAGGTCAGTCGATCAACCGAGGCGGTGGACAGGCGCACCCTATGATCGGTGACAAATCCTCCAGCAGCACTGAATGTGCGTTCGGAAAGAACGCTGGAGGCAGGACAGGCCAGTAGCTCAATTGCATACTGTGCAAGCTCTGGCCAGTGATCCATCCTCAGGACCCAGTAAGCCAGAGGATTTTCGGTGGGAAAGGTGTCCAAGTCTGACCTTGCCCCAAGGTATTCCTGCACCATGTATATCAGACGCTGGCGATGGTTGCTGGAACCGATCATACCTTGGGGCTGCGGACTAAAAAATTGTCTGAACGCATCGGTCAGACGTCCACCTTCCCCACCGCTCCTTCTGCTACTGACCGAAGCCTCAGCAACTCGTCGCCCAGGACCAGGAGTTTGTAACCTCCCAGTTTCTGGGAACGCGTTGCACAGACCTTTCTGCAAGGCCTCCCTGAGATGTCTCATCCTCTGCTCCCTCTGCGACGGCAAGATAAGGTCCGCAACCTTACCCTTGTACCGCGGATCAAGGAGAGTGGCCAGCCAGTAATGGTCCCTCTCCTTGATCCGAAGAACACGAGGATCCTTCCGCAGGCTTTGCAGGATCAGGGAGGCCATGCAGCGTAGGTTAGCTGAGGCATTCGGTCCGGAGTCTTCTGGGTCACTGAGGATGACATGATCGCCAGCCACCTCCTCCCAGCCACGTACAAGTCCACTGGTTTGTTGGGACTGTACATCATCCCTAAAAGACTGCTGCTGCTGATGCTGAGTGCCAGGCTCCACCTCCATGCTCACACAATCCTCCTCCTCCTCCTCATCCTCTTCCTGTGTGATGGGTGGGACAGAAGGAACACTGTCCGGATAAAGGGGGCCTTGAGAGGCAAGGAAGTCCTCCTCTTCCTGCCTCTGTTCTGCCTCAAGTGCCCTGTCCATTATCCCACGCAGCGTATGCTCCAACAGGTGGACAAGAGGGACAGTGTCCCTGATGCATGCACTGTCACTGCTCACCATCCTCGTGGCCTCCTCAAATGGTGAGAGGACAGTGCATGCATCCCTGATCATGCTCCACTGACGTGGGGAAAAAAAACCAAGCTCCCCTGACCCTGTCCTGGTGCCGTAGTCGCAAAGGTACTCATTGATGGCCCTCTGCTGCGTGTGCAGTCGCTGCAGCATGGCCAACGTTGAGTTCCACCTGGTGGGCATGTCACATATTAGGCGGTTCTTGGGCAGGTTCAGCTCCTTTTGCAGCTCAGTCAGCCGAGCAATGGCATTATAAGATCGGCGGAAATGCACACAGACTTTCCTGGCCTGCCTCAGGACATCCTGTGAGCAGGGGAACCTGCCCAAGAACCGCTGCACCACCAGGTTGAGGACGTGAGCCATGCAGGGCACATGGGTGAGCTGCCCCTGTCGCGGGGCGGAGAGGAGGTTGGTGCCATTGTCAGAAACGACCATTCCTGGCTTAAGCTGACGGGGCGTCAACCACCTCTCGGCCTGCCCCTGCAGAGCTGCCAGAACCTCTGGCCCAGTGTGGCTCCTGTCCCCCAAACACACCAGCGCAAGCACGGCATGGCATCTTTTTGCCTGCGTACTTGCGTAGCCCCTTGTACGCCTACGGAGCACCGCTGGTTCCAAGGACAGAGCACTGGAGGAAGAAGAAGAGGAGGGGGTGGAGGAGAGAGGTGTGTCACAACCAGTAGCAGTAGTAGCGTTTTGGAGGCGTGGTGGCGGAACAACCTCCAACACTACTGCACCTTGTCCTGCATCCCTCCCAGCTGCCAATAGAGTGACCCAATGGGCCGTGAAAGAAAGGTACCGTCCCTGTCCATGCCTGCTGGACCATGAGTCAGCGGTAATATGCACCTTACCGCTGACCGCCCTGTCCAGCGAGGCATGGACATTGCCTTCCACATGCCGGTAGAGAGACGGAATCGCCTTCCGTGAGAAAAAGTGGCGTTTGGGAACCTGCCACTGAGGAACCGCACATTGAACAAACTCACGGAAGGGGGCCGAGTCTACCAACTGAAAAGGCAGCAGTTGAAGTGCTAGCAATTTAGCCAAGCTAGCATTCAACCGCTGGGCATGTGGATGGCTGGGAGTGTACTTCTTTCTACGGTCCAGCAGCTGGGGCAGGGAAATTTGCCTGCTGCAATCGGACGTCGGTGTACTGCAAGTACTTGGTTGTGACACACCTAATTCTACACCTTCAGTCCTCTCAGAGCAGCTTTCAGAGAGCACTGAAGGTGTAGTGGGGATGGAGATCCCAGCTGATGAGGAGCAAGGAGAGGTCCGCTTAGTTCTTTGGTGTGGGTCTTTTATGTGTGCCTGCCAACGAGCTGCATGGCAGGTCGACATATGTCTGGTCATGCTTGTGGTGCCCAAGCGGCTGATGTTTTGGCCACGCGAGATACGCTTGAGACAAATATTGCAAATAGCAGTGGTGCGATCTGATGCACTCGTCTCAAAAAAGGCCCACACCAAAGAACTTTTCTGATAACGTGCAGAGGCAGCGCCCTGCACAGGCGGAGCTCTGCGGTGTTGTACAGTTGCTGTGCTGGCCTCTACCTGGCCTCCAGGGGGCATCCTGCCTCGTTGGACATGTGACGCCGCATCCTCCTCCTCCTCGTCCTCCTCCTCATCCTCTCTCCCTTCAGGCACCCACGTGGAGTCAGTGACCTCATCATCCCCTCCCTCTTCACCACTAGAGCAAACCTGGCAGTAAGCTGCAGCTGGTGGAACAGTACTGCCAGATTCCTCAAGCTGGGTATCATCATCCGAGCCTTCGAATCGTTGGGCATCCTCCTGGAGCATGAACACTGTGCTCAAAGAGTTCGGGGGACTCCTCAGGAGGACATGGTGGGTCTAGGGAAGGGGTGGCTGATGATGCCATTGAGTACGCGTTGGCAGCTGCTCTGCCAGTACCCTGAGCCTGGGTGAGAGAGGATGAGGAGGATGAGGAGGATGAGGAGGGCTTGGTCATCCATTCTACCAAGCCTTCAGCATGATGCGGCTCCACATGTCCAGCTGCCGAAAACAAAGACGCGCGTGTCCCATGGCCACGTGCTGATGACGATGCACGACCACGTCCACGGCCACGGCCATGTCCACTAGAAACAGAGCCTGCCTGCCCTGTGTTCTTGGCTCTGCACGCTCTGCCTCCCCTTGGCGGTCTTCCAGCCATTGTAGTCGGTAGTCCTGTGGGTGCTGCTGAGAAGAATATATAGGAGCTCTGTGTGATGCCACTAACACACTAGAAGTCCTGTGGGTGCTGCTGAGAAGAAAATATAGGATCTCTGTGTGATGCCACTAACACACTAGAAGTCCTATGGGTGCTTCTGCAAAGAAAATAGAGGATCTCTGTGTGATGGGACTAACACACTTCAAGTCCTATAGGTGCTTCTGGGAAGAAAATATAGCTCTGTGTGATGGGACTAACACACTTCAAGTCCTATAGGTGCTTCTGGGAACAAAATATAGCTCTGTGTGATGGGACTAACACACTTCAAGTCCTATAGGTGCTTCTGGGAACAAAATATAGGATCTCTGTGTGATGGGACTAACACACTTCAAGTCCTATAGGTGCTTCTGGGAACAAAATATAGGATCTCTGTGTGATGGGACTAACACACTTCAAGTCCTATAGGTGCTTCTGGGAAGAAAATATAGCTCTGTGTGATGGGACTAACACACTTCAAGTCCTATAGGTGCTTCTGGGAACAAAATATATGATCTCTGTGTGATGGGACTAACACACTTCAAGTCCTATAGGTGCTTCTGGGAACAAAATATAGCTCTGTGTGATGGGACTAACACACTTCAAGTCCTATAGGTGCTTCTGGGAACAAAATATAGGATCTCTGTGTGATGGGACTAACACACTTCAAGTCCTATAGGTGCTTCTGGGAACAAAATATAGGATCTCTGTGTGATGGGACTAACACACTTCAAGTCCTATAGTTGCTTTTGGGAAGAAAATATAGCTCTGTGTGATGGGACTAACACACTTCAAGTCCTATAGGTGCTTCTGGGAAGAAAATATAGCTCTGTGTGATGGGACTAACACACTTCAAGTCCTATAGGTGCTTCTGGGAACAAAATATATGATCTCTGTGTGATGGGACTAACACACTACAAGTCCTATGTGTGCTTCTGGGAAGAAAATATAGCTCTGTGTGATGGGACTAACACACTTCAAGTCCTATAGGTGCTTCTGGGAACAAAATATATGATCTCTGTGTGATGGGACTAACACACTTCAAGTCCTATAGGTGCTTCTGGGAACAAAATATAGCTCTGTGTGATGGGACTAACACACTTCAAGTCCTATAGGTGCTTCTGGGAACAAAATATAGGATCTCTGTGTGATGGGACTAACACACTTCAAGTCCTATAGGTGCTTCTGGGAAGAAAATATAGCTCTGTGTGATGGGACTAACACACTTCAAGTCCTATAGGTGCTTCTGGGAACAAAATATAGCTCTGTGTGATGGGACTAACACACTTCAAGTCCTATAGGTGCTTCTGGGAACAAAATATAGCTCTGTGTGATGGGACTAACACACTTCAAGTCCTATAGGTGCTTCTGGGAACAAAATATATGATCTCTGTGTGATGGGACTAACACACTACAAGTCCTATAGGTGCTTCTGGGAAGAAAATATAGCTCTGTGTGATGGGACTAACACACTACAAGTCCTATAGGTGCTTCTGGGAACAAAATATATGATCTCTGTGTGATGGGACTAACACACTACAAGTCCTATGGGTGCTTCTGGGAAGAAAATATAGGTCTGTGTGATGGGACTAACACACTTCAAGTCCTATAGGTGCTTCTGGGAACAAAATATATGATCTCTGTGTGATGGGAATAACACACTACAAGTCCTATAGGTGCTTCTGGGAAGAAAATATAGCTCTGTGTGATGGGACTAACACACTACAAGTCCTATAGGTGCTTCTGGGAACAAACTATAGCTCTGTGTGATGGGACTGACACACTACAAGTCCTATAGGTGCTTCTGGGAACAAAATATATGATCTCTGTGTGATGGGACTAACACACTACAAGTCCTATAGGTGCTTCTGGGAACAAAATATATGATCTCTGTGTGATGGGACTAACACACTTCAAGTCCTATAGGTGCTTCTGGGAACAAAATATAGGAGCTCTGTTTGCTGCCAGTGCCTGCCTGCCACGAACACACTACAAGTCCTATAGGTGCTTCTGGGAACAAAATATAGGAGCTCTGTTTGCTGCCACTGCCTGCCTGCCACGAACACACTACAAGTCCTATAGGTGCCTCTGGGAACAAAATATAGGAGCTCTGTTTGCTGCCACTGCCTGCCAGTGCCTGCCTGCCACGAACACACTACAAGCCCACACTACTACAATGAATCTTTCTAAATGAATCTATCTAATTAAATCTCTCTAACTAAATCTCTCTAACTAAATCTCTCTAACTAAATCTAGCAGAGTGACACAGAACGACCATGCTCTCTCTACGCCGGAACAGCATGTGACCGGCGCCGACGGCGTGGCGGCATTTTATAAGAGGGGGCGTCTACTAAAGCCCCTGAGCTGTAATTGGCTACAGGCGTCCTGCCTGTAGCCAATTATGGCTCTTCGAGTTTCCGGCGCTGTGATTGGCCAAGCATGCGGGGTCACAGTGCATGCTTGGCCAATCATCAGCCAGCAATGCACTGCGCCGGCCGCCCACACTGCTTTGTACGAAAACACGGAGCACAGCATTTTTGTGAATACACACATGTCTGACCTGGTGATGAAAAGGAGTATTTTGGGTGTCAGTTATGCAGTACAAACCTTCTCTAGACCAAAGATTAGGTAGCAAACACACAACATGAGAAGAATCTTTTTGGGAAGAAGAGACTGTTACCTCCTTTTGCCCAGAAAGTGCATTCCCACTGTCAAAGGCAAAGGGAAAAAAGTTCAAGGTAAAATAAGCTAAAAAGAATACGGAAATGACAAGAAATCATAGGTTGGTTGAAAAAAAAAATTTATTTAAAAATGCCTCTCACACATCGTCAGGCAGAGCAATGGCCCCCCTACCCACAAAGTAGTCCATATATTGCTCGCGGACCGCGCGGGCATTTAGAGGGGGCAAGCCTGGACGTGCCACTTGAAGGGCTGTGAGGTCAGCATTTGGAGGGCCCTCCACATCTGGGCCAACGGGCACCACATAGTTCCTGTTATGTCTTTTGAGGAAGTTGTGCAATATGCAACAGGCAAGAACTATGTGGTTCAGTTTGTATTCCGCCAAGTTAATTGCCGTCAAGAACAGGCGGAAGCGGCTGGCCAGGATGCCAAAAGTGTTCTCAACAACTCTTCGGGCTCTGGACAGCCTGTAGTTGAAGACCCTCTGGTCTGGGGTGAGGGTCCTCATCGGGAACGGCCTCATCAGATGGGGAGTCAACGCAAACGCTTCATCTGCGACAAAGACGAAGGGGAGTCCTTCTGCATTCTCCTCTGGAGGTGGCAAGCACAGACTGCCACTTTGGAGACGCCAGTAGAACTCCGTCTGCGCAATGGCACCACCATCCGAGATCCAGCCGTTCATCCCCACGTCCACATACATAAACTCATATGTCGCCGACACCACCGCCAACATCACTACACTATTAAACCCTTTATAATTATAATAGTAGGACCCCGAGTTGGGCGGTGGGACGATGCGGACGTGTTTCCCATCAATTGCCCCTCCGCAGTTAGGAAAGTCCCAACGGCTGGCAAAGTGGGAGGCCACAGTCTGCCATTCCTGTGGCGTGGAAGGGAACTGTGGAGTGAAACCAGAAAAAAAAATTAGTCACTTTGCACATAAACATTGCAAGCAGATTAGACACTAACATCTTGGAACAAGAGCATTGTTTAAAATTTGAGGCTGGAAAGTATTTGCACAGAAAAGTAGAGGCTCCCCTTCACAGATTAATCACCCCCCATCAATCCCCACACTTCTGATGGGCCATTGGCAATAACTCGGGTTTTGGGGGGGGGGGTTGGACAGGTAACCCTCTGCACTTCATTGATTGCCAAATGGCTCAATAATGTGTGCTAGTTTGGCCAGACCCTCCTTACTTAACACTATTGGCAGCCCCCAGGAAAGATAAAATCACATTTCAAACCCCCCCCCCCACCAAAAAAAGGAAAGCACATTGTGACATTATGAAATTACCAAGCAAGCTAATAGGAGGGAAAGAACACAAAAAAATAGGAAATGGAAAGTATGGAGGCAGCCCCTTGCACTACATGCTTTGATGAATTCATCCGTAAAGATGCCCACTATAAAGCGGTAGGTATATAGTGTGTATTGACCTTGGGAAAGCCAGCAGATAGAGGATTGGTACCATCTGACAGAGCAGTTGGGGGAGGGGGTTCCTAATGAGTTTGCCCCCCCCCCCCCCCAAAAAAAAGGGGCTCTACATGAAGTAAACCACACAGCAAACATTAGTGCGTATTTTAGGGGGTGTTTGGGGGCAAACAATACTATGCAGCAGACAAAAGACATTGCTTAAGTGACTAGGCCAAAGGTGTCTATTGGGGCAGAAGAGCATGCTGGGGAGGTAAGTGAAGGGAAAAATGCATGAAGGAGAAAAGGGGCACAGCATATTAGAACATATTGCAATCATGGTAATTAGGGAAGGAGGTCAAAAATACAAGACATTAGCAAACAGAGCATACATAGAAGGGAATAGTAAAGGAGAAATGTTACCTTAATATAGTCCTCCTGCAGGACCTCGATGATGGCAGAACAGGTCTCTGGAATAATGATTCCCAGGGCCTGGGGAGAGATACCTGAAGAGAACTTCAAATCCTGAAGACTTCTCCCTGTCGCCAAGTACCTCAACGTGGCAAAAAGCCTCTGCTCCGGAGTAATGGCTTGTCTCATGCAGGTATCCTGCCGGCTGATAAAGGGGGTCAGCAAAGCCAAAAGACGGTGAAAATCGGGGTCCGTCATCCGGAGAAAGTTCCTGAAATCATCAGGATTATTCTCCCGGATCTCACGAAGCAAAGGCATGTGCGAGAATTGGTCACGCTGAAGCAACCAATTCTTGGTCCACATACTCCTCGTCACTCTGTTCATGGACGGGTCTTGGGTCAAAACTAAAAGCCCGACACCAATTCCGCGTACAGCACGAACTCGGCGACGAGTACGCACGGGAAACATCGCTCACAAGGTCACAAAAGGTTGGCTGGTCAGAACGGACAAACAGAAAGCACCGATAAACAGCAAGGCCTGAAAGAACGAAATGAATACCAGAAACGAGCAGACAATAAGCAGTGCAAATCAAAGCGTCCTATATCAAGATATAGGCCGCAATGACCAACAAATGCGAACTGACTACACGCACTAATAAACAGATACGCACGACAAGCACAAACTGAAGAGCAGTAACGATCTGAGTCAGAAAACTGAGAAGCGCGAATCTTAAGTCACCAAACTTCGACTAACTCGAACTCGAGCCCAACGGGTGCCTGACGTGGTGCTGAACTTCCCTTTTCTAGTCTCGTGGAAGACAACTTACGTCACGACGTTCTTGCAGACCGGATATTCCGACAACGTTGTCCGACCGTGTGTATGCAACAACAACATCGGACAAAGTACGACGGACAGGATCCGACCAACCTGGTCCGCGGCTAATCCGCGCGTGTGTATGGGGCTTAAGACTGGCCGAACACCTATATATTATCTGCAGATTTTTTATGGTCAGATGGAAAAAGTGGAACAGATTCCTCCATCTACGCTGAACTGTGTAGATGGAAGAATCTCCCACTGGCCCAAGCTTCCATATCTTG
Organism: Lithobates sylvaticus; assembly: GCA_028564925.1. NCBI lineage: Eukaryota > Metazoa > Chordata > Amphibia > Anura > Ranidae > Lithobates > Lithobates sylvaticus. The sequence goes on from CM053031.1 coordinate 313,636,072, forward strand.
CTAGTTGGCCCCGCTGGCTCTCACAATACCTGAACATTCTAATTGTGTGCAGACATTGTTTAGGTTGAGAGCCAGCGGGGCCGACCAGCAAGATACTGAAGCTTGGGCCAGTGGGAGATTCCTCCATCCACACAGTTTAGCCTACATGGAGAAATCTGTTGCACTTTTTCCATCTAACCATAAAAAATCTGCAGATAATCTATAGGTGTATGGCCAGCTTTAAATAGCCTTCTGACAGATGAACACAGGTGGCACTGATCACTAAAGCCTGCTGGTTTCTGGGAGACACCTGCTTGTGTACACTGGAACTGCAGCAATCAGCCCAGAGAACCACAGTGCCATCAGCAGGGGAACTTAATCCTAACAGATTTCCCTCCTAAAGGAGTGGCCTCCGGATGCTCCATAGCATCCCACCACCGGGGTCTGCAAGCCGACTGGGTACCCCATTGCCGGAGACTGGAGGCTGGCTGAGAACCCCACCGCTGGGGTCCCAAAACTGTCTGTCGTGGTTTCCTGCTGGTCAGATCCTTAAGGAGGCGCAACACCAAAGGCTTACCATTCTTAAAAGCAGCCTGCGTCCCAATGCTGGGACACTGAAAGCTACTTTAACGCTTAATGTCAGAGGCCCTGGTCCAAGCTGGTAACCTGACGCCAGGGTGTCCCATCACAACTGGACCTTCTCTCTCTATTGCTAGAGATTGATCTGCCTTTTACCTGCCACTCAGGTTTACCCAGGGCATAGGTTACCCATCTCGGGTCCCCAAATAAACCAGGATGTGTAGAGATGACCCCTCGGTCAGGACAAGACTCACTCTGGAACTTCATACGCCTCAGACATCAGCAGGCAGGAGTTTAACCCAGTCAACAGTGTCTGGCTTAACAGCACGTAGTGAATTGGCATAGTCCAGTTGTGTGGTAGGCTGCAGGTCACCTGCAGCAGGCTTGGAAGCAGACAGCAGCATGGAGGAGGAATGGGCCCAATCGGTAGGCAGCATGGAGGAGGACTGGATCTCATCGGCAGATAGCATGGAGGAGGACTGGATCTCATCGGCAGGTAGCATGGAGGAGGACTGGATCCCATCGGCAGGTAGCATGGAGGAGGTCTGGATCTCATTGGCAGGTAGCATGGAGGAGGACTGGATCTCATCGGCAGATAGCATGGAGGAGGACTGTATCTCATCGGCAGGTAGCATGAAGGAGGACTGGATCTCATTGGCAGGTAGCATGGAGGAGGACTGGATCTCATTGGCAGGTAGCATGGAGGAGGACTGGATCTCTTCGGCAGATAGCATGGAGGAGGACTGGATCTCATCGGCAAGTAGCATGGAGGAGGACGGGATCTCATTGGCAGGTAGCATGGAGGAGGACTGGATCTCATTGGCAGGTAGCATGGAGGAGGACTGGATCTCATTGGCAGGTAGCATGGAGGAGGACTGGATCTCATTGGCAGGTAGCATGGAGGAGGACTGGATCTCATTGGCAGGTAGCATGGAGGAGGACTGGATCTCATTGGCAGGTAGCATGGAGGAGGACTGGATCTCATTGGCAGGTAGCATGGAGGAGGACTGGATCTCATTGGCAGGTAGCATGGAGGAGGACTGGATCTCATTGGCAGGTAGCATGGAGGAGGACTGGATCTCATTGGCAGGTAGCATGGAGGAGGACTGGATCTCATCGGCAGGTAGCATGGAGGAGGACTGGATCTCATCGGCAGGCCACATGGAGGAGGAATGGACACCATCAGCAGGCAATATGGATAATGGCAGAGTTGTAAGAGCAGGAGAAAAGTTATGTTTTTTTTTGGCCTTAGATACTAGAGTCTTGCAGGTAATTGCATTGTGCTGACCAGAGTGTACTGCTGATGGAAAGGTAGTAACAGTACTGGGGAGAATAGAGGGAAGAGTAGCAGAAGAAGTACAGGAAGAGGTCTGAGAGGTTACTATTGAGGGGCAGCATTCAATGGATTACATGCAGAGGAAGTGTGGTTACTGATAGCAGGGAACTGATCTACATAATGTAAAGAACACTCAGTAGCAGTTGTGGTTACTAAGGGTAATAAAGGAAGAGATATTTTAGCAGCAGATCTGACTTTATGTGACTCATCTAGCATTGGGGATATGATTTCTGACCAGGCTCATAGCAGAGGGTGAACTAAAGTCAGTTTGTCTTTCCCTTGCTCACTTAGCCAGTTCCGGACTAGCCGCCGCAGTTTTACTGCAGCATGTTGGTCCAGCTGCGCAAAATCACGTTACTGTATGTGATGCGCGCGGCCAGCTGGGAGGGGGGGGGGGTGCGCGTAAGCCCCCCATGTACCCGATGATTGGATCCAATCAGGAAATTATCAATCCCTAGGCCCAGGCCAATGAAATCTGGCCTGGACCTGGTGATCGATCCTGACAAATGAGATCCTTCCCCTGTCTGTGTAACTGTAAACACTGACAGGGGAAGTGATGTCATCTCTTCTCGTGTCGGTCTTTTCATTCCAGACCGAGAGGAGAGAGCATAAAAAAGTGAGTTGCACCAACATTACACTGACACCAGGTCACGTAGGCACACAATTCACCCCCGATCACCCCCCCCCCCCCCCCCCCCCCCAGTAAACCCCTTCACTACCTGTCTCTGTGTCACCCAGTAAACTAATCAGATTTTTTTTTGATCGCTGTACTAGTGTCTTTAGTGACAAAAATCAGTGTTAGGGTAATTAGTCTTAGGCCCAGATAGGTCTAGAAACCCCCCCAACCCCCCCCCCAATAACGGTTTAACCCCTTGATTACCCCGTCACCAGTGATCACAGTATAAGTGTCACAGGTGACGCAGTTTAGCTAGTTATTTTTATAGCGTCAGGGCAACCGCCGTATTTTACCCAATAAAGGTTTAACCCCCTGATCACCTGGTGGGTGATCAAAGTTAGATTTTAGCATCAGATAGGGTCTGAGTCACCCCAGGCAGCATCAGATTAGTGCCAGTACCGCTAACACCCATGCACGCAGCATACACCTCCCTTAGTAGTATAGTGTCTGAACAGATCAATATCTGATCAGATCTATACTATTGTCCCCAGCTGTTTAGGGTTCCCAAAACCACAGTGTTAGCGGGATCAGCCCAGATACCTGCTAGCACCTGCGTTTAGCCCCTTTGCCCAGCCCAGCCCACCCAAGTGCAGTATCGATCGATCACTGTCACTTACAAAACACAACACACATAACTGCAGCGTTCGCAGAGTCAGGCCTGATCCCTGCGATCACTAACAGTTTTTTTGGTAGCGTTTTAATCAGTCACTGACAGTCAGGAGCTTTTTTACCTGTGAGTCTCACTAGTGTACCAATAAATTTAGAGACCAAATGTCTAATTGAAGGTACACTAGTGAAGAGGCCTACACGTTTCTGAGCATGACAGATAGTGAAGAGGAGGTCACTCATCTGTCAGATTTAGGCTCAGAATACGATCCTGTAGATGACAGTGGCACCCTGACAGATAGCTCTGACGACGGAGTTGCGGTCTCTGCCAAGATCAGGCGTACCCGATCCCGATCTTCTGCTGTCGTTGACGTGCAAGAACCACAGGTCCCTTGTATGGAGCAGAGAGCCAGTACTAGCGCCGCTCATCCTTCTGGTGAACTGGCAAGCACCAGCGGCCTAGTACACCCTGGTCGTACATCCAGCACCGCAGTAACACTTGGTGACGTGGCAAGTCCCATACGTTTAGTTCAAGCTGGCGAGGTGGCAAGCACGAGTAGTGTCCCGCTGCCACCAAGAAGAAGACAAACACAGGCCTGTCGTGCCCATAGTGCCCTTCCTGATGCATTCACCAATCCTAATTGGGAACCTACCACTTCTGCAGCACCCGTACTTCCCCCATTCACTGGCCAACCCGGAATTCAGGTGGAAACAGTTGATTTTACATCACTTGATTTTTATTCCCTGTTTTTCACAGAAGATCTCTATAGATCTATTGTGGACCAAAGCAATTTGTACGCTGGTCAACACATCGCCGCTAATCCCCAGCTGACCCTTGCCAGAGATTGGAGACCAATTACAATTTCCGAATTTAAGACCTTTCTGGGCCTAGCCCTCCTCATGGGCATAACCAAAAAGAGTAAGTTGCGGTCATATTCATCCACTGACCCAATTCACCATATGCCTGTGTTCTCTGCCTCCATGACCAGGACACGGTACGAGCAGATCTTGTGGTTCATGCACTTCAGCTACAATGAACTCTTATGTTCTTGGGGTGAATTTGAACGGCTCTACAAAATTCTGCCCCTCGTAAACCACTTCACCCAATGTTTTGCAGACTTGTTTACTCCCAATCAAGTTGTCTGCGTTGATGATTCCCTGATTAAGTTTTCTGGCCGCTTGTCTATCAAACAGTACCTTCCCAGCAAGTGTGCCAGATACGGGGTCAAGCTCTATAAGCTCTGTGACAGGGCAACAGGCTATACATGTAGTTTTATGGTTTACGAGAGAAAAGATAGTTACGTAGAGCCGGAGAACTGCCCAGATTACATAGGAAGCGCTGGCAAGATTGTGTAGGACTTGGTGTCACCCTTATTCGGAAAGGGGTACCACTTGTACGTGGACAATTATTACGTGAGCGTGGCACTTTTTAGTCACCTTTTTGATTATGTAATTGGTGCATGTGGCACCGTAAGATCTAATCACCGGGGCTTCCCCCAACGGCTTGTAGAATCCCGACTTAGACGGGGGAGAGAGCCTGCTTGAGGTGTAATAATTTTTTAGCAGTAAAGTGGAGGGATTCACGGAATGTTTTCGTTCTGTCCTTGCTTCACGCAGACACAGCAGTCCAAATTCCTACGGCGACTGGTATTGTGGAGAAACCCCTCTGTGTCCATGAATACAACCTTAACATGGGAGGGGTGGACCTCAACGACCAGTTGATGGCGCCGTACCCAATTGCCTGTAAGGCCAGACGCTGATACAAAAAAGTGCCTGTATACTTATTTCAATTGGCTTTGCTGAACGCTCATGTGCTACACAAAGCTTCAGGACAGACTGGATCCTTCCCTAAATTCCAGGAAGGGATCGTCAGAGCCCTTCTGTTTCCAGACGGTGCTCTTGCCCAACTTTCCAATCCAAATGCAGTGAGCCGGATGCATGAGAGGCATTTTCCTTTTGTCCTCCCGAGTACCCCTACCCAACGAGCCCCCCAAAAAAGATGTTGTGTCTGCAGCAAACGCGGATTTAGGTGTGACACCCGCTATTATTGTCCCTCCTGTCCTGACCAACCTGATCTCTGAATTGGTGAATGTTTCAAATGCTACCATTCACTAGTGGAGTTTTAGTGTAGGGTACAGCACCACACAGTCCTAGGCACATTAACACAGGGTCTCGGGGTCTCGAAAGATGTGATGGCCATCACATTTTGAGAGACCCTAATCTGCAAGCAACATTCAGTGTACTTTTTTTTTTTTTTACAGTTTTTATAAAATTGAAAGTGTCTTCTTTCCAAAATGGGGTAATTTAGGGGGTGGGGGGGGGGGGTTGTGCTATCTTGTCATTTCATGGCCCCTGAAGCTGTGATAGGTAGTGAGGAAGTGAAATCGCCATTTTACCCCCTTAGAAAGCCTGAAGGTGGTGATTGGTTTTCGGGGTCCTGTACACAGATAGGCTCCCAAAAAGTCTCACACATGTGGTATCCCCGTACTTAGGAGAAGCAGCAGAATGTATTTTGGGGTGTAATTCCACATATGCCCATGACATGTTTTAGCAATTATATTTTATTATATTATATCATTTAGTGACAACTTTGTGCAAAAAAAAAAATTATTTTCCCGCAACTTGTGGCAAAATATAAAATATGCCATGGACTCACCATGCCTCTCATCAAATAGCTTGGGGTGTCTAATTTCCAAAATGGGGTAATTTTTTATTTTTTTTTGCCATTTTGGCATTTTATGGCCTTTAAAACTGTGATCGGTAGTGAGGAGTGAAATTAAAAATGTACACCCTTAGAAATCCTGAAGGCGGTGATTGGTTTTCGGGGTGCTGTACACTCACTCAGGAGAAGCAGCAGAATGTATTTTGGGGTGTAATTCCACATATAACCATGGCATGTGTGAGCAATAGGGATGGGCCCGGTGTTCGATTCGAACCCATGTTCGAATCGAGCACTGGGCGTTCGCTCGCTGGGCGTTCGCTCGCTGGGCGAGCCCAGAACTATTGGGGCCGCTCGCATCAAATTCGTGTGATGCGAGCGGCCCCGCAATGCATTGCGCTAGTCGCAGTGCAATGCTGGCTGATGATTGGCCAAGCATGCACTGTGACCCCGCATGCTTGGCCAATCACAGCGCCGGCAGCGAGGAGAGCCATAATTGGCTACAGGCAGGATGCCTGTAGCCAATTATAGCTCAGGGGCTTTAGTACACGCCCCACGGTATAAGAGGCGGCGGCCTCTCATATTATGTTTCAGTCACAGTGTCAGCGTGTCAGTGTGTTGCTGACTGCTGACAAGATATGCTCTATTTCTGGGGATATGTGTGTGCGTGCTGTTAGAACAGCATTGCAGTATCACATCTGGGGGGTGTCTATAGGTGGCCTGTGAAGGGGGGCAGGTTTCCTGTGCTTAGAACTTTCCCTGCAAAAAAGTGTCATTTTTGCAGGAAAAAAAAGCTATTTAAAAGCACTCGCGGCTAATGAATTGATGGCTCCTGTAACACAGAGAACTGTCATTCATTAATAAAAAACAAAAAAAAAAGTGTGGGGGTCCCCCCAAATTCAATAACCAGTTCAATTCAGGTCTGGGATGGATATTAAGGGGAACCCCAGCCAAAAAAAAAAAAAATGGCGTAGGGTCCCCCTCAAAATCCATACCAGACCCTTGAGGTCTGGGATGGATATTAAGGGGAACCCCAACCAAAAAAAAAAAAAAACTGGCGTAGGGTCCCCCTCAAAATCCATACCAGACCCTTATCCGAGCACGCAACCTGGCAGGCCGCAGAAAAAGAGGGGGGACGAGAGCGCCCCCCCCCTCCCGCCTGAACCGTACCAGGCCACATGCCCTCAACATTGGGAGGATGCTTTGGGGTCCCCCCCAAAGCACCTTGTCCCCATGTTGATGAGGACAAGGGCCTCTTCCCCACAACCCTGGCCATTGGTTGTGGGGGTCTGCGGGCGGGGGGCTTATCAGAATCTGGAAGCCCCCTTTAACAAGGGGACCCCCAGATCCCGCCCCCCCCTGTGTGAAATGGTAAGGGGGTACAAAAGTACCCCTACCATTTCACCAAAAAAGTGTCAAAAATGTTAAAACTGACAGGAGACAGTCTTTGACAATTCCTTTATTAAAATCTTCTTTCTTCTTTCTTCATCCTTCGGTTTCTTCATCTTCTCCTTCCGTCATCTTCTTCCATCTTCTTCCATCTTCTTCTTCCTCCGATCCGCTTCTTCTTGCGCTGGTCTTCTCGTCCTTCTCGTCCGGCATCTTCACAGACCTGAAGGGCCTGGTTATTGAATTTGGGGGGACCCCCACGCTTTTTTTTTTTCATTTTTTATGAATGACTTTTTTTTTATGAATGACTTTCAGTTTCAATGAATGACTGTTCTCTGTATTACGGGAGCCGTCAATACACATTAGCCACGAGTGATTTTAAATAGCTTTTTTACTTGCAAAAATAACACTTTTTGCAGAGACAGTTCTAAACACGGGAAACATGCGCCCCTTTACAGGCATACTATAGACACCCCCCAGGTACGAAATTTAAAGGAATATTACACTTTTTTTGTTTCAATTTAAGTATTATTAAAATCACTGCTCCTGAAAAAACGACCGTTTTAAAAAAAAAAAATTGCATTGATACATGTCCCCTGGGGCAGGACCCAGGTCCCCAAACACTTTTTATGACATTAACATGCATATTAGCCTTTAAAATTAGCACTTTTGATTTCGAACGTTCGCATCCATTATAACTAATAGGGTTCTAAAGCTCGCACGGACTTTAGGTCCGTTCGCGGGTTCTGGTGCGAGCCGAACGGGGGGGTGTTCGGCTCATCCCTAGTGAGCAATATATCATTTAGTGATAACTTTGTGTATTTTTTTTTTTCATTTTTCAATCACTTGTGACAAAAAATAAAATATTCAATGGGCTCAACATGCCTCTCAGCATTTTCCTTCGGTGTCTACTTTCCAAAATGGGGTCATTTGGGGGGTTTGTACTGCCCTGCCATTTTAGCACCTCAAAAAATGAGATAGGCAAATCCTGACAGTGGTGAGAGTTCCCTTGGTAGCTGAGGGGGTTAAGTGCTTTGCACCTCCACTAGCATCAGATGTCCCAATCAGAGTCCCCCTTTACAGCAGGTGCCCCCCTTTACATCAGGTGTCCCAATCAGAGGCCAACTTTTACAACAGGTGTTCCCATCAGAGTCCTCCTTTACATCAGGTGCCCCCATCACATAATAAACATAAGAAACTCCACCAAACAAGAACTAACCCCAATGACAAAAAACAATGAACCTAAGAACTGACTTTAAACAAATACATAAGGGACAAGGGTAACAGGGAATACAGAGATGCAAGGAAAGGGGGGAAATACAACTGAGTACAAGAGCAGAGGGCAAGATCATGGCAGCAGGGTAGGGTGCAGGATAGACCAGGAGCACAGGCACAAACAATCTGGCAGCAAGGAGGCAATCAGAATAGTGAAGCACTAAGGAAAGGGAGGAGCAGCCTTAAAAAGACATCTGACAGCTGAACACAGGTGGAAATGATCACTTAAAGCTGTGTTCCGGCCGAAATTATACTTTTTCAATAAAAATACCCCAATAATACACAAGCTTAATGTATTCTAGTAAAGTTAGTCTGTAAACTAAGGTCTGTTTTGTTAGTTTTTAGCAGTAGTTTGTTATTTTATAAACTTGCAGCAGGCCGTGGCCATCTTAAGTGTGGGCATCTGAAGCCAGACTGTATTTCTTCCTGGATCTCATCCTTGCAGATCTCGTACATGCTCAGTGCAGCATAAGCAGTGTAATAGGTTTCAGGTCAGGTTTCCATAGCAACGGCAGTTTGAGAGGAAGTTGCTGCCCCTTCCCAGGAGGCATTGCAAACAGGAAATGATGCGATGGGCCGCGGCCAGGGAGGAGGAAGTGAAAAATGAATACAGCAGATATACAATCTGTGCTGAAAAAAAAATAAAAAAAATATCCAATTTGTTTACAGTGCACAGTTTAGTGAGGGATGCTGAAGAGTTGTAAAAGTGGGTGGAACTCCACTTTAAGCCTGCTGGTCTCTGGGAGACACCTGACCTCTGTGTACACTGGAAGTTCAGCAATCAGCCCAGAGCACCACAGTGCCACCAGCAGGTGAACTTAATCCTAACAGCACTGTGCAAAGAAGGCTTGTAGCATTATCATTTTAAGAAAATTTGCACTTTACTAAACACGGACCTAAAACAGAAAGGATCAAAGTAATTACACGGGAACAGGCAGGATCAGCCAGATATTGGCAAAAGCACTGTGCTATATATATCATGCCTTAAAGTGATTGAAAAATATTACCTTGTAAAACAACCTATTTAGTTTAAAATAGAAATGAAAGGCAAAACATTTGTGTATAGATTTTAAAAAAAACATTATAAATACCTTTTTTCCCTCTGTTCTCAGCTGCATAAGAACTGGGGGGGAGGAGAAGCAGCAGTACACTGAGCTTCTCAGTGAATGGTTGTGCAGGGGGGGGGGGGGCGTTTCAGGATAAGTCTGATCATTGCAGAAGAGCAGGCTGAGTTCCCAGAATATCTGGGGAACTGTCCATGCTGTGCTCTCCTGCTTAGTGTGGTCAGTTTTTAATAGGAACGCAAAGTGACTGTCAGGAACACCAGGGATTTTACATAAAGGAAGTAATACAAAGAGAACGGGATACTTTCTCATACAAGTACATGGTACAGCAGGAACATATCAGGAATATGAAATCTTGGGGTAACAAACACTTTAAAGTAACAGGACCTTTTTTCTTTTTTTTTTAGGGTTACAATCACTTTAATAGCTTTGGTGCTAAACTGTAACAGGCAGCGAGCTGTAACATTGTTCCCCCCTCAATCCATGACTAAAGATGCTTAGTAACCTGTCCATACAGGTTTAATATTTGTAGTGCTAAACTGTACCATTTTAACCTCATCAATCTCTGAACCAAGACACTTGGTTCAATTGTTCTGAAATTGAAGCCTGTATAGGCTTAATATCAGTCATGACAATCTGTAAAATGTTTCCATCTTCACTATGCTATAAAATACATTCATTTTTTGATTCCTGTTGCTAGGTACTTGTTCTGTCCCTAGAAATTGCAGCCTAAGTAATCATGTATCTACAGTTTTGCAATCAAACTTATGTTGTATGCCCTCATTCATACAGCATGCATATAAAAAAAAGTATTTTAGATGTCTTGGAGGAGAATGCCTCATGACACATTGTTTCAGGATGGTCTTATGCCGCGTACACACGATCAGACTATCCGGTGGACTTAGTCCGGCAGACAACCCGCCGGACTTTGCAGCGGAGGTCCGCCGGACTTTCCGAACAAGCGGACATGCCCACACACGCCCACACACGTTTTTCCGGCGGACACCCCTACCCATTCACCTGGGGGGAAAAAAAGTGTTAATAAAAAACCACAACACAGGTTTTTAAAATACTTTATTAGACAGCCCTGGGGGTCTTCTTCCGTCTTCGGGGGTCTTCTCGACGGACCGCTATATTCTGCTCTTTTGCTAGCTCTTTTACTAGCGGAGGAGCCCGGATTTCTCCTTCATCCCGCTCTACGGTTCTTCTTGCCGGGCATCCGCTTTCTTCTTCCAGCTCTTTTACTAGTGTCGGCCCGGTCTTCTGTCGCTGTCGCCACCGCCTTCTGCTTCTTCTTCTTCCTTCCGATGTTGACACAACGCTCTCTCCGGCTGTAATTGCAGGGACGCGTTGTGCGGCGACTTATATAGGGATAAGGGGCGGTGATCACTGGGTGATGTCACATGGTGACCCCGCCCCATTATGATGTCACAGTCCCAGCATCCTTCGGGACTGTGACATCATAAGGGGTGGGGTCACCATGTGACATCACTCGGTGACCCCGCCACTTATCTCTATATAAGTCGCCACACAACACGTCCCTGCCAATACAGCCAGAGAGAGAGAGCGTCATGTTAACATAGGAAGAAGAAAAGAAGGAAGAAGAACAAGAAGCAGAAGGCGGCGGCGACAGCGACAGAAGACTAGTAAAAGAGCTGGAAGAGCTGGAAGAAGAAAGCGGAGGCCCGGCAAGAAGAACCGAAGAGCGGAAGAAGGCCCCAGAAGTCGGAAGAAGACCCCCAGACGGCGGCGGCGACGAAGGAGAAAGCCGGGCTCTTCCGCTAGTAAAAGAGCTAGCAGAAGATAGCGGAGGAGTCCGGCGAAAAGACCCCCGAAGACGGAAGAAGACCCCCGGAGCTGTCTAATAAAGTATTTTAAAAACCTGTGTTGTGTTTTTTTATTAACACTTTTTCCCCCCAGGTGAATGGGTAGGGGTACATCGTACCCCATACTCATTCACCTAGGGTAGGGGGCCGGAATCTGGGGGCCCCCTTATTAAAGGGGGCTCCCGGATTCTGATAAGCCCCCCGTCCGCAGACCCCGACATCCAACGGACAGGGTTGTCGGGAAGATGCCCTTGTCCTCATCAAAGCACCCCCCCATGTTGAGGGCACGCGGCCTGGTACGGCTCAGGAGGGGGGCGCTTGCTCGTCCCCACCCCCTTTCCTGACCGGCCGGGGCTGCGTGCTCAGATAAGGGTCTGCTATGGACTTTGGGGGGACCCCCACGCCGTTTTTTTGGCGTAGGGGTTCCCCTTTAAATCCATACCAGGTGACGGGGCTCACGAGGTGTCAATCTCGCCGATGGAGGCGTCGACATTGACTTCCTTTGCTAGTTCCGTCTACCTGGAGCCACGTTCAAAATGAACGTACTTTACTCCGTGTGTGGGCAAGTCCGTTCATTTTAAAAGTCCGGTGGACTAGCACACAGACGGCAGGCAATTTTGAGTCAAGACTTCTTTCTAAGTCCGCCGGACTTTCGGGAACAAAAAAGTCCGCCGGAGCCCACACACGGGCGAAATGTCCGGCGGACTCTGGTCCGCCGGACCAAGTCCGCCAGATTATCCGATCATGTGTACGCGGCATTAGAAGCATTTATTAGGCAACCAGCTATTTTTTTTTAGTTATGCAATGTTGATGGGACCATGTAAGAAATATAAAGTAGCTGTTATCCCAACTTGGCTGCAAACGTGGAAATACATTTTGAAAGGTGTGCTGAAAATCTTTATTTTTTTTAGTCTTCAATCCTAGAAAGACAATCATATGTTTAACTTTTGGACATTAAATCTGCATGCTCTCTCCCTTTGAAACAGCAGGCGATCAAAAAGTCTTGAAAAAAATCTGCTGCTGATAAAAACTATTTTTTGGTCTTCGGTCTAAAAAAAATAAATAAATAAATAAAAAGACTGTTATTTGTTTACATTTCATTAAATTGAAGGGCTCATACTGCCCAACAAATCAGTTCTGTTTTTCTTGCTTATGGATCTGGAAATGTTCACTCTAATTTAGTTGTATTTAACGCCTGTCAAGTCTGTGTGTCTTCCATTGTGGCCTTGTATAAACACTTGCAGTACATGGTGTACAGCATGTCTGTGAAATATTTTTTGCTCTTGATCGTGACATATTAACCACTTGCCTACTGGGCACTACCCCCTTCCTGCCCAGGCCAATTTTCAGCTTTGTCACACTTTGGATGACAATTGCGCACTGTACCCATATGACATTTTTTTCACACAAATAGAGCTTTCTTTTGGTGATACTTAATCACCACTGGGTTTTTTTATTTTCTGCTAAACAAACAAAAAAATATCAATAATTTTGTAAAAATGTTTTCATAGTTTATTATAAAATCTTGCAAACAGGTAATTTTTCTCCTTCACTGATGGGCACTGATGATGCAGCACTGGTGGCCACTTATGAGGAAGTACTGATAGGCGGCACTGATGGGCACTGATAGGTGACACTGACGAGGAGGCACTGATTGGCAGCACTGGTGGCCACTGATAAGCAGCACTGATGGGCACTGTTGGGGCTTCACTGATAATCAGTGTTCTGATTATCATTTTAGATGTATCTTTTACACAAGCCAGTTACCGGCTTTCATCTCCTCATGCTGTCAGCGTGAGGAAAGGAATGCCGATAAACAGCTTGTGGTTACATCGGGATAAGCCGTGATTTAGCACAGCTGATCACATGGTAACAGGCCACTGTGATTGGCCCTTTACCCCGATCTGTGATCAGCTGTGTCAGAAGGACACAGCGATCACTGAGCCTACTGCAGCAGGCGCGATCACAGGAGAACATCATATGACGCCCTCCCAGAACTGCCTGACCCAGGGGCGGATCCAGGGGGGGGGCAACGGGGCAATTGCCCCCTCCGAGAATATCACTGAGTCCCGACCGAGTCTCTCTCTCTCTCACATCAGTATAATCAGCGGCGCTGAGAGAGAGAGACTCTGTGTGTAGTCATTACTCGGCGCTGTAGATACAGAAGCTGGAGGGAGGAGGCAGGGCCGGTACAAGGCAGGGGCGGATCGATTTGCTGGGGGGGGCGCAGGTGAAGTGCAGCAGTGTGCTTCACAACTGCATCCATCATCCTAGGCGGGTGCGGGTGCCACGAGCAAAGGGGGAGGGGCTCTGAAGCCCTGTTGCCGCGGACCCCCCTGCCGAATGCTCTCCCTGCCGCAAAATGATAGGAGCGGCGAGCAGGTGCGAGGAGGAGAAACTGTGCTGCCCCCCCTCCCCCTCGAGCTGCCGCTGTACATGAGAGGGCTCTGTTTCCTGCCCATTCCCCCTCCCTTCTTCGGTCAGCAGCGGGGAGAGCGGCTGTATCTCTGTTTAGAGAGAGCAGCATGCGGGATCGTCTTTCCCTCTTCTGTACTCTGTACTTTCCCCCTGCTGTACTCGGGAGCAGAAAGTGGCGCCCTTTCCTTCCTATTGAGCAGAAGAAGGGGAAAAAAAAGCACAAAGGAGGATCATGGGACAGGTAGTCCCGAGGGAAACTGCGACCCCCAGCATGCCCAACTGAAGAGGAGGAAGAGAGGCAGGCTGTGGATGGCAAGTGATGTGGCATCTGGCAGGAGGTGATGTGGTAAGTGACATGTGGCATCTGGCAGCAGCCAGCAGGTGACGGTGGCGAATGACATGTGGCATCTGGCAGCAGGTGACTGTGGCAAGTGGCATCTGGCAGTTGGTGACGGTGGCAAGGGACCCATGGCATCTGGCAGCAGGTGATGGTGGCAAGTGGCAGTTGGTGATGGTGGCATGGGACCCATGGCATCTGGCAGCAGATGATGGTGGCAAGTGACACGTGGCATCTGGCAGCAGATGACAGTGGCAAGTCACTTGTGGCATCAGGTGACGGTGGCAAGTTACACGTGGCATCTGGCAGCAGGTGACAGTGGCAAGTGACACGTGGCATCTGGCAACAGGTGACCTCGGCAAGTGACTTGTGGCATCTGGCAGCAGGTGATGGTGGCAAGTAACATGTTGCATCTGGCAGCAGGTGACGGTGGCAAGTGACATGTGGCACCTGGGAGGAGGTGATGGTGGCAAGTGACACGTGGCATTTGGCAGCAGGTGACGGTGGTAAGTGACATGTGGCATCTGACAGCGGGGAATGATTGCTTTTTCACAGGAAACATAGTTGATTCCCACTGACTCTTTCTTTACACCGGGGAGGGGGCGCAGTTTGCCATCTTCGCCCTGGGCACCGAATTACCTTGTCCCGGCACTGGGAGGAGGTGTGTGGAGGCGGAGCTGCGCCGCTGGCTAGTGTTCCCTGCACTGGTTGCTAACGCCTGTGCCGCCTGGCGTGTAGCAACCAGTGACGTCAGTCACGTCGGAGGCTGGAGCCGCTGCTGAGGAGGAGGAGAACCCCAGCATTCATAGCGGAGCCTTCTTCGTTCTCCGCCCCTAAGTGAGAGTGTTGGCTCCACCCACCTCCTCCCTCCATCTTCTCCACAGCATGGCATGAACACGAGACGAAGCAGTGACCCCTGTGTGTCACTTATCTGATGCTGCCGGCTAAAACTGCAGTGCAATTAACGGATCCCGCTCATCTCCATTGCTCCTGCATGGGAGCCCCTCCCCCCCACCAGAGCACCAAAATATTGAGTGTGTAAAAGAATTAATAAATGTGTAAAATGATGCATTTTTAGTCTTGTTCAATCTAAACCCCTTCAGCTCCGGAAAGTTTTACCCCCCCATGAACAAGCCATTTTTTGCGATACTGCGTTGCGTTACTGTAACTGACTGACGATTGCACAGCCGTGCAACGCTGTACCCAAGTAAAATTGATGTCCATTTTTTCCACTAATAGCACTTTCTTTTGGTGATATTTTAATT
Source organism: Lithobates sylvaticus (assembly GCA_028564925.1). Classification (NCBI taxonomy): domain Eukaryota; kingdom Metazoa; phylum Chordata; class Amphibia; order Anura; family Ranidae; genus Lithobates; species Lithobates sylvaticus. The sequence goes on from CM053031.1 coordinate 313,651,481, forward strand.
TTTGCAATATAAACACATCGACAATTTTGAAAAAAAAAGCTAAATTTTTAACTTTTTGCTATAAAAGAATGTCTTCCTCAATTTAGGCCAACATGTATTCTGCTACATATTTTTGGTAAAAAAATCCCAATAAATATATATTGATTGTTTTGAACAAAAGTTATCGCATCTACAAAATAGTTAATAGGTTTATGGCATTTTTTTTTTCTAGTAATTGTGTCAATCAGTGATTTTTTAGTGGGACTACAACATTGTGGCGGACAGATCAGACACTTTTTAGGGACCAGTGACACTAATACAGTGATCAGTGCTAAAAATATGCACTGTCACTGTACTAATGACACTGGTTTTGAAGAGTTAGCATCAGGGGTGATCAAAGGGTTAACTGTGTCCCTAGGGGGTGCTTGCTAACTGTGTGGGGATGGACTCACTAGATGAACAGAGTGATCCATGTTCCTAGTTAGCAGGAACACAAGATCACTCTGACAGAACGGCGATCTGCCTTGTTTACATCAGCAGACCGCTGTTCCATCTCTGTGGGGAGTGATTGCAGGTGGCTGGCGGATATCACTTCCGCTGGACCCGCTGATTGGCTCCCCCTCTGGCCAATCAGCACGCGTGCCTTTGCTGGCTATTGCACAAAATGGCGTACAGGTACACCTTATTTTCTGGCAGTGCCCCTCCCGAGACTAGACTCTGGATCCGCCCCTGGCCTGACCACGCTGTATCATTCCGCTATAGCGCCGTCAAAAAGTGGTTAAACAGATTTTTTATTAATAACATGTGCCTTATCTCCTCCTCTAACATAGTGGTCTAGTACAAATGCTTGCATAATGTGCAGTGTGTTTGTCCACTTTAAGACCAGGGCCTTTTCTGGCACTATTTGTTTACAAATTTAAATCAGTATTTTTTTTTAATCAGATAATTTTTTATTAATTTTATAATCAAACAATACAATCACACATACAACCCATGTACATATTAAAACTTGCCTTAAACAAAGAATAAATAAATAAAAAAGAAAAGGGAGAACAAACAAAAAAGAAAAAAAAAACAACAATAAACAAACCCCTCTCTCTTTAGTCTTATACGGAAATTACCGATCAGTATTTTTTGATAGAAATTATAGCTCTCATGCTAAAGTTTGTGGTGATGCCTCACACATGTGGTGCAAACACTGTTTACATATGCATGCGCAGGCTTCTGCATGCAAGCACGGAGGGATAGAACAAAACAGAATACAGCGCTCATATACAAAAATGACATTTATCCTGATTTAAAAACACCTGAACATATTAAAAAAAATATATGGTTGTTTGGTCACACTATTTGGTCATATAGTGCTAAGCCCACTTACTGCGACAAAGTACCCCAAATTAGTGAGTAATAGAATGAAAGATCCTGCGTCTCAACCATGGGAGATAAACTCCTCTATGTGGGAGAACTGGAGGGATTCCTCCTATGCAATGGTGGCCACTAATAAGAGGTTAAAAGGGGGGGGGGGGTTCTCCGGCCCAAGGAACCTGGTCAGGGTCCATACAATATACATACAAAATCATATTTGGGGGGCACACCCATGTGTGAATGTAAACGCATTTTAGGGTGTGCCTCCCAAGTATGATTTTGCACGGAGGTATAGAGGCACTTCAAAAAAAAAAAAAATTACACTGTCCCTTTTCACTTTTATGAAACATCCCATGTAATAAAAATAAGGATGATATGTCCTCTTTACGGAGACATCTAGGGTCAAAAGATCCCAAATCTCTTCATTACCTTTAACACCAAAAGAGCAAAAAAATTAATTTTTGATCATTTGCTTTAAAAAAAAAAAAAAAAAAAGTTTACTTCTGCCCTAGACTGGAAGTGACAGTTGCTCCGGTCTTCCAAGGCTATAGGCAATCAGAGATGTTGTCTCCCTGACCAGCCGGCAGCACCGTTGGATCGTTTCTCAGGTGTTGGTGAAAATGGTAAGCCCGAGAAACGCCAGTGAGTGGCGGGAGAAGGGGGTTGCCCCCTCCCACCACTATAGAAAGCAATCCAGTGGCTAATGAGCCGCTCAGGCCACTTTCATAAGAATGCCAGCCGCCAGTTGAAAAAAAATAACAGGGTTATGACTGATTTCTTCAGGCAACACAAGGGTGTTTGGTCTAGGGATTTAGTCGTGTGATCATATGATCTTTGCTAAAGGGAAACAAGAGATCAGACCATGGGTTCCCATAAGCAGCAATTTCTGTGATGTCCCCCTGTGATGTCACAGTCCTGGAGGATGCTGGGACTGTGACATCACAGGGGGGCGGGGTCACCATGTGACATGAGCATGTGACCCTGTCCCCTTGTCCCTATATAAGTCCCAGCACAGCGCGGCTCTGGCATTCCGGCCAGAGAGAGCGACGGGTCAACATCGGAAGAGGAAGAAGAAGAAGAAGAAGAAGGTGGCGCAGCGGCAAGAACAGAAGAGACCCCGAAAGACCCCCGAAGGCGGATCGAGACCACCAGACGACGGCGTCGACGACGAAGAAGGTAGCCGGCCTCCTCTGCTCGGTAAAAGAGCTAGGTAAATAGCGGAGGAGTCCGGCGAGAAGACCCCCCAAGACGGAAGAAGACCCCCGGAGCAGTGCAATAAAATATTTTTTAAAAATTGTTTGTTTTTTTTCTTTACACTTTACACCTACCTTTGGGTAGGGGTACATCATACCCCATACTCATTCACATAGGGTGGGGGGCCGGGATCTGGGGGTCCCCTTATTAAAGGGGGCTCCCGGATTCCGATAAGCCCCCGCCCGCAGACCCCGACAACCAACGGCGCTCGTCCCCACCCCTTTCCTGGCCTGCCGGGCTGCGTGCTCAGATAAGGGTCTGAGATGGGTTTGGGGGGGACCCCCCCACGCCGTTTTTTCGGCGTGGGGATTCCCTTTAAATCCATGCCAGGTGACGGGGCTAGTGCGGCGGCATTCACTGCCTTCGCTAGCCCCGTCTACCTGCAGTTACGTTCTAAATGAACGGACTGCTCCGTGTGTGGGCAAGTCCGTTCATTTTCAAAAGTCCCGCGGACTTTTTCCCACGGATTGTCCGCCGGAGAAGTCCGGGCGTGTGTGGGCAAGTCACACGCTCGGAAGTCCGGCGGTTTGTCCGCTGGACTAGGTCCGGCGGACAAAGTCCGAACATGTGTACGCGGCATTAGGCAAAAAGTTATTGTCTTGAATGTCTTCTTTCAGTCCTCATTTAGGTCCAGCGTATTCCATTTTTGTATAATGTAACTCCTGTGCATTCATTGTCTCAGCACTCGGCATTTTATATTTCATTGTGCAGACACTAGTAATGTGCTGGAGTGTACATTGTACTGCACTTACACCAGCAGATTTTTGACAAAAGAGACTTTGTGGTCTATTTTTTAAACATTCATTAGACAAATGTCAGAAGAATTTGCGTAAGCTGATGCTTTTTGTCACTATAATTTTTGTAAAGGAATAATGCTTGTGGCCAAATTGAAAAATAGTTTTCTGAAATACCTCAATTAGAAAACTACAGTGCCTTGAAAAAGTTTTCATACCCCTTGACATTTTCCACATTTTGTCCTGTTACAACTAAAAACGTGAATGTATTTTATTGGGATTGTATGTGATAGACCAACACAAAGTGGCACATAATTGTGAAGTGGAAGGAAAATTATAATTGCTTCAAATTGTTTTACAAATAAATATGTGAAAAGTGTGGCATGCATTTGTATTCAGCCCCCTTTACTCTAACTAAAATCTAGTGGAACCAATTGCCTTCAGAAGTCACCTAATTAATAAATAGAGTGAACCTGTGTGTAATTTAATCTCAGTATAAATACAGCTGTTCTGTGAAGCCCTCAGAGGTTTGTTAGAGAACCTTAGTGGACAAACCACAACATGAAGGCCAAGGAACACACCAGACAGGTCAGGGATAAAGTTGTGGAGAAGTATAAAGCAGGGTTAGATCATAAAAAAAATATCCCAAGCTCTGAACATCTCACGGAGCTCTGTTCAATCTATCATCTGAAAATGAGGGTGAAAACCACGTGTGCGTGTTATACGCAATATATAAAAAAAAAAAAGCATTGGTATATACTGTAAATAAATTGCATGGTGAGTGGACACCATCGGAAACAGCCTGGGGGACCTGGGAGTCCCGGGCCACTCAGATCCAGCATTGTAGAGCTCCGGCAGCCATCCCCCACACACACACACAGGAAGCCAGTCTCTCTCTCTGCCATCTAACTCTCGCGCTGTCAGAGCATGACCATGGTAACCCTCTGCACGGCTCGCGATAGTTGAGCTGACTGGAATCTGACACGAGCAAGCAGGTACAAATGGTTTCAAATGGCAGAGTGGGAAAAAGTCTTGGGGGGTGGGGGGGTTGAGCAAAGATACACACTGCCTGACGGGGGAGGCAAGTGGCAAACACTGTCTGACACCCCTTGTCCCAGTCCTTCCAGGAAATAAAAAAATTCCACCTAAATAATGTAAAAGGGAATTGTTAGTTCCCAATAATGTATAGGAGAATCTGTCATTAACCACTTCAATACCAGGCACCTTCCTGCTCAAGCCAATTTTCAGCTTTCAGCGCTGTAGCAATTTGAATGACAATTGCGCGGTCATAAAACACTGTACCCAAACAAATTTTTTTATAATTTTGTTCCAACAAATAGAGCTTGCTTTTGGTGGTATTTGATCACCAATTTTGATCACCAATTTAGAAAAAAAACAAGTTTTTCTTTGTTTCCGTTAACATTTTTTGTAAATAAGTAAGTTTTCCTTTTCAATGACGGCCACTGATAAGGCGGGACTGATGGGCACCAGTGAGGTGGCACTGACGGACACTGATGATGGACACTGATGATGGGCACTGATGGGCACTGATAGGTGGCACTGATGGGCACTGATAGACCAAGAAAATACCCCCTAGATTTGACCCTGACGGACCACCAACACACTAGATTAAGCTAATATAATTTTAATAATACAAAAAGTCGAACGTCACATAATAAAACAGATGACTAGCGTCTGGACAATGTTCAATACAATATAAATCAACAATAAGACATCACAAATAATACTTATGCTCTTATTGGGGTAAGATGCCCCAATACCCGACGGGTTTCCAGTTTTGCTCGAAAACTTTCATCAGGGGAGGGGTAGAGAGTAGAATGAGATGAAGTGTAATTTTTAAAGCTCATAATAGAACAATTCCTCAATAGAATGTCATCATAGATGGTACAGGCGCAGCTGGATGCCAAGACAAAGTCCCTAACGACATACGCACAGGGAGTATTTCACCCCTCCACAAAGTATATAAAGACCGGTGTCTATCAAAGGTTAATTAGGAGTTCACCTCTCTGCATTATATAGGTGTAGGGGGGGGTTAACTGGAACACAGATCCGAGCCTCAAATGTGGCCCCAGGAGATTCCCTGTTTTTTGGATCCCTTATTAGAAACACCAGTGAGGAGGTCCTGTGGAGCGTCACGCCTCGGAAGGATACAGTGGATGGGCACTGATAGGTGGAACTGATGACACTGATGAGTGGCATTGCTGGGCATCACTGATTTCTGCATGATGGTGCCAGTCAGTGCCCATTTGTGGGCACTGATTGGAACAGATTGGGCACGTGTGGATGGCCATGGGGTACATACCTGGCCATCCACATGTTGCCCGCATGCCTGGTGGTCCTGGGGGCTTCCCTGGTGGTCAAGTGTGGGCATCCAAGGGGGGGCTGGGCTGATAAACAATCACTGATTGGCTTGAGGAAAAGCCGATCAATGGCTTTTCCTGTTTACATCGTGATCAGCCATTATTGGACACGGTTGATCACATGGTAAAGAGCCTCCACTCTTTACCGAGATCGGTGGAGTGGTGTGTCAGACTGACAGACCGCTCCACCGATCGCCACGATGCATGCCCCCACGGTCGGGGAGATTTTTGACATTCTATCTCGGTGCTGGTTCACACTTGTGCGCTCTGCGATATTGAATGCGATTTGCACCGCACTGCAGTGTAAATCACATGCGATGTCGGTGCAATGCAATTTCAGCCAAACAGATTGTATGGCTGATATTGCATCGCATTCAGGCCAAACTCGCACAGGACCCATTTTCTGGTCCACACCAGAATCGGATCACACCCATGCGATCCGATTCACGTCCAAATTGTCAGTTCGCAGTGCGATATGCGAGCTGAAATGGGGGTGTCATTAACAATGTATTGACACTTCCCCCAGATCGCATATGACAGTGTGATTGGAGGAAATTGCATATATATGAAATGACATATATGACAGTGTGATTGAAGTGACGGGCATTGAAATAGTTAAATATACTGCACCTGGACGCTCGGGCCGCCGCCATCTTGCCTCCCTAAGGCCTCCTGGAGAATCTTTACAAAAAGAAAAAACAGCAATAAGAGGTAAGGGACCTCCATCCGTCCCCTCCCGCCACCCACCCACCCACCTGTCTGGGGCATTCCGGGGGTAGCGCTGAGTTTCCGAGACGCCCGTGGAGGCCACGGTCAGGCCCGGCCCGGTGCGGCCTAGCGGGACCTGTGGATCCCCGGTCTTTCCTAAAGCCCTGTGCCCGACAACCATCCAAAGCCGGCGCTCCACCAAAACACCTCCCAGACACCCATCCTTGACCCTGGGCACATTCTGGACAGATCGGCGCCGATATCGAGTGCCCCGGACGTCCTCCCACACAGTTTCTCGGCCCGCGGCCGACTTCAGCAGCAGACGCGCCGCCGCCATCTTGCGGCCTATCCGGCCTATTCAGCATATCCATCCGCCGCGCTCGATTACAGCGCTCTGAAGGACGAGACATCCCTCCCTGACAACACATCCGGCGGCTTCCCCAGCCAGAGAGGACGGGACACAGGCTGTTAGACGACCGCCTAAAGAGGACTGCTGTGCTCAGTTTCTTCAGGACTCAGGTGAGAGGCGGTGGCCATATTGCTACACCTTAGGCCTAAGAAGTGTCCTCCCACCCCTCCTACTCCTTGTTTTTTTTTCATCGCCTAAAACAACTCACTAAGGGGGGTGACTCAGGTCTGCACTAAAAGAGACTTTTGTGTTACTAGCACTCCCTGGTGTCCCCAAGGCCTTCTTTACATAATACATCTGGCGGCCATCTTGCTACACCCAAAAGGGAGACTGCAGCTGCTCTGTCTTTCACAGGCCTGACTTACAATTTGCTGAACTGTTCCCTACACACACTGCTCAGTACTATTGCACAAGACCCAAAAGCTTGCTGATCTAGCACACTCTCTGGTAAGCCAGAATTGAACATTTAAAGGGACCCACCTCCCCCCCCCTCGTAGCCACAAGTGCGATTTGATCGCCACCACCTTCTGTGCTCTTGCTTATATTGTGCATAATGCTGGACATGCACGACCCCTAGACATGACAGACGGATGAATCTGGGACCCCGGCCTCCCGCCATCTCTCCGAGACCCCCCCGCTAACTATTTTCTAAGCTTCAACATACTCGGGAGGCACCTCTTCAACCTTTCACATCGGCCGCACACCCCATGGGCAAAATTGGGGATCAAAGACGCAACTACTCCACAACCATTAAACCTCAGTCCTCTCTAGCGATGGAACGCTTTTTAAGCAAACCACCACCCGCAGCCTCGGGGGCTCTCGAAGGCGCGCAGGCCACATTGGAGCAATCTGATTTGAACACGAGTACACTTTATGACAATGCTCCCACATCAGGGGCTTCACCCCCACTGACAGCGGAAATATTAGATGCTAAACTACATTCCCTACTCCAGGCTATCACCCATAACATCGCACAGGAGGTGGGAAAAGTAGCCAAAGAATTGAGAGGGGAGATTGACCAACTGGGGGAACGCACTGACTCCCTGGAATATAAAGATGGTACAGTATGTACAGGTGCTGGAGGAAGACAATGCCACCATAAAAAACACTATCACTCAGCTACAAGCTCAGCAGGAAGACCTGGAAAACAGAGAACGCAGGCAAAACCTAAGATTCAGAGGCATTCCTGAAGCTGTGGAAGATAGGGATCTCCGTGCCTATCTCTTAAGCCTTTTTAATGTGGTTGCCCCTAATATACCTGACATAGACTGGCGTCTGGACAGAGCTCACAGGTCACTTCCCCCGAAACCCCCAGCAGGGACCAACCCAAGAGATGTAATTGTTCGATTTCATTACTATGACAGTAAGGAAGCTCTAACTCTAGCCACTCGCAATCAATCCAGAATTGAATTCAAGGGATCCAAGATCCAAATATTCAGTGACCTCTCACTCATTACTTTAACAAGAAGGAGGAACCTTCGCCCACTTACTCTGCATCTTCAATCCCACAAAGTAATTTACCGCTGGGGTTTCCCCTTCCGTCTTTCTGCATCTAGGGAAGGCATTCAATACTCTCTACGGGATTTGCAAGAAAGTGACACCTTCCTACGCAACTTGGGCATCCCACCCCTCCCTGACGAAGACCCTCCACCTCTTCCAGCTACCCCTAAACTACCAATGGCTCCGAGCCGTATTTGGACCCCGGTGAGACAGAAGCCATCCAAGTCGAATTTCACACCTCAGAAACGCCAAACCTCAAGATTTCCAACCTGAATATTCTTTTCTACAACTGAAGTACACTATTTTACCTGACCCCCAGTTACTATGTTTTTTTGATGGTCAACAACCCATTAATGGGTTCATACACCCCCTGGCCCGGGGGGTGGGCGGCCGAATGTACTACAGCTGTCCTGGTTGAAAAAAAAAGGAGAAGAAAATAATTTTTTTTTTTTTTTTTTTTGTTAACAGTTTCTGTTTTTGGATTCCAGGCAATTTTCGCTTCGGAGAGTGGTGGGAGACCCCCTGGTCCCTGGATTTGGAGGTCTCCATGTCCCCACTCCTGACCCACAGCTTAGACCTGGGCTTCCTGGTGGCACCCGGCCTTCCAGGTTTCTACTTGATGGACGTTCAGTTTCTTCCTCTCATGTTAAGTTTTATTTTGTTTTTTTCCTCAGGTTTTTTCTTTCTTAACCTGAGGTTGCTAATTTTTGCAAAATCATTACCATTCAGTCACTTTGCTACCACTGTTGCATATACCTTCCTGATACTTGTTATGTATTTTCTATACAATGTTCCAAGAAATCCCTCCCGTATAAAGTTTGTAATGCTTTTTCTTCTGACTAAGTTGATATGGCTCTGAAATTCCTGACCTATAATGTTAAAGGTTTAAACTCCATTCAAAAAAGATGGCTGGCTTTGAAGGAGTTTAAAGCTTCAAAAGCAGACATAATCCTGGTTCAAGAGACTCATTTCCGTCCTGGGGGATCCCTCAAATTCGCTAGCAAGCATTTCCCGACATCTTTTATGGCTTCCGATCCATCAGGAAAGGCGGGAGTAGCTATTTTGATCAACCGACTCTGTCCCCTCCGAGTTAAATCTTCCCACCTGGACCCCCAGGGCAGATTTATCATTCTAGAATGCTCTTTCCTCACCCAATCCCTCACAATTGTCAATGTTTATGCTCCCAACTCAGGTCAGATTAGCTTCTTGTCCTCCATGTTTGACACCGTAGACAAATTCTCCCAACCATTCATGGTGATTGGAGGAGACTTCAACATGACCATGTCCACCAACAAAGATAGATACACATTATTTCCATCGACCTCATCCTCCAGGGCCAACCGCCTATCTAAATCATTCCGTAGCTTAATAAGAACTAAAAATCTCTTAGACATTTGGAGGATTAAACACCCTATGCACAAACAATATACATTCTACTCACACCCCCACAAACTTTATTCTAGGCTAGATCATTTTTTTATCTCTAAACCTCTCTTGACATCAACGGTTTCTTCTGAAATCAACCCCATAACATGGTCGGACCACTCCTCCGTCCAGCTTGATGTCCACCTCTCCTCTGCCTCCCCTAAAACATGTCATTGGAGACTTAATGAGACTCTTATCCGCTCCCCTGAACCTAAAGAACTCCTATCTAAAGGTCTGACAGAATATTTTCAACTTAACAAAGGCACAGTCGCGGAGTCCTCCACTCTGTGGGAGGCACATAAAGCCGTCTTCCGAGGACAATGTATAGCTATAGGTTCCCGGCTTAAAAAAGACGCTGCATTTCAATATTCATCTATTATGACTAAACTACGCTCGGCTGAGAAACTGCTGTTAGCTTCCTCCACGGTGGCTGGACTCCGGACTGTAGTGTCCTTACGTAACCAGCTTAGATCCCTGACTATGAGCAAAATTGACAAATCCCTTCTATGGTCCAAGCAGAAAGTCTACGAATATTCAAACAAACCCCATAAAATGCTAGTAAACTAATTGAAACCTCGTCCCTTTCAATCCTCCCCTGACTTCCTTAGACAACCTGACGGAACTCCCACCTACTGCCCCCTTGCTATGTCTAAACTTTTTGGAGACTTTTATCGACAGTTATACAACTGCCTACAGACAGATCCCAACTATAGCTTCACACAAGAAAAATTTGATATTTTCTTTAAAAACTTAAAGTTACCCAAACTTTCACCTGAACACCTTACAACCTTGAACTCAGCGGTTACACCCGAAGAGTTGGAGGAGGTGGTTAAACAGCTCCCTACCCAGAAAGCCCCTGGACCAGACGGTTTACCCTACTCTTACTATAGAACTTTCCTACCAATTCTAAGCCCCCATATGATCTCTTTATATGCTTCACTATTCAAAGGAACTATACCACATCCACAATTTCTTCATGCCCATATTTCAGTGATTCCGAAACCTGGCAAAGACCCCTCCCTTCCCTACAACTATAGGCCCATTGGTTCAATGGCAGGCTCCCTGGTTCAATGGCAGAAGATTTGGGAAGCCATTTCCAAGTCATCACAATGTGTAGAACAAAAAGAGACGGCTTATAAGATATTATTCTTCTGGTATAAAACCCCTGAAATTATACACAAATATGATCCTAAGACTCCTCGGATGTGTTGGAGATGCCGGGGAGACGTAGGCTCCCATTTCCACATCTTTTGGGACTGCCCCTTGATACGCCCATTCTGGATAGCTATTCAGACCTTTATACAGGATCTGTTCAATATTTCACTTCCATTAGACCCTATACACTTTCTATTAGGTCTGCCGATCCCTGGACTCTCCAAGCATACCCAAAAATTGGCTACCTTTATTCTACTGGCGGCAAAAAGGGCTATACCCTTAAGGTGGCTCTCCCCCTCCCAGCCCTCTCTTTCACAAGTCCTACAAACGTTGGAACAGATATGTAGAATGGAGCGCCTTACCGCAATAATACATGATACCCTCCCGCAATTTTTCACCCTGATTATTAGTAACATGGTCTGATATTTTCTTTTTAATGTAAATAATTGTTTATAAATGATCCCATGTATCCTTATGAAAGAACATTTGATAAGTATTCCAAAGCTGTATATATATATATATATATATACTGAAATATGAAAGAATATGAACCATGTCTTCAGAGTAGACAGATTTCAGTTTTGCTGCCTGTTCCTGTAGACATGAGACACTGATTGAAAGATTTGACCATCACAGATTCCTTCTGCATGCCTCCCAACCTTTTGAAATGGAAATGAGGGACACCTCTTAGCAAAGTTTTGTAATCATAGGACATGCCCCGCTGACACGCCCACTTAAAGGAGAATTATACAAAAAAAAATAAACAATTATTAGTCAAACCCAAAAGGGCTTTTTTTTACCACTACTATTTTCATTTATATTGGCTTTTTAAAATGTACAAATGCAACCATTTAGAAATCAGATCAAAGGTTTAGCACTGGGAAACACATTTTGAAAGACAAAAAGTGCATTTTATTTACAACCATATAGATCCGACCAAAATGAGGGACAAATGAGAAGGATAGAGGGACAGAGAGACTTTGTTCCAAATCAGGGACAGTCCCTCAAAATTAGGGACAGTTTGGAGCTATGCTTCTGTAGTGTACAATATACTACCTGATGGTATATGTGTATTGATTGATTGATTAATATTGATTGATATTGATTGATTGTATTGATTGTTATTGTGTTCACAGGAACAGGAATTATATATGAAGCAGGAACAGGAAGCACAAGCCAGGATGTTCCAAGCACAGATTAACGACTTACAGAAAAAGTTAACTGAGAAGAACAACCCCACCTACCCCATCAACCCCATGGACTTGATACCGAGTCTCTTAATGTTATTGCTTATTTAATATATGTATGTGTATGTATATATATATATATATATATATATATATATATATATATACCAATGACTATGCATAGAAACAGTTTAAAGTCCAACTCGTGGCAATACTTCTTTTTCTTTTATTTCTATTTTAAATTTTGGAGCAGAGTAGGGGTTTGAGGGAGAGTTCAAACTTCTGTCCTGTCAAGTTTTTATTTCAGTCTGTGAACCCTTGAGAAGATTTTCATGACCTCCTGCCCAGGACACCCCCACACAAGAAATGGGAGATGTCACTGGGACAGCAATACACCACACCTCCCAACTTTCTGAGATGGGAATGAGGGAAGCCTATCAGCAAAAGTATGCAGGCATAGGACACACCCCTTGTCACGCCCCCTTAAAGGAGAATTGTCCAAAAAAACAAGATTGGTTAAACCCACAAGTGCTTTTTTTACCACTAATATTCCTTTATATTGGCTTTTGGAATTTACAAATGCAGCAATTTAGAAATCAGATGAAAGGTTTAGCGCTGGGAAACACTTTTTGATAGATAAAAAGTGCATTTTATATACATGTATATAGATCAGACCGAAATGAGGGACAAATGAGGAGGAAAGAGGGACAGAGGGACATTGCTCCAAATCAGGGACAGTCCCTCAAAATCAGGGACAGTTGGGAGGTATGATACACTGACTATAGGAAAAACATTGTCAGATGTTCTAACCTTTCCCCATTATGTTAAAATGTGTTTTTGTCTCAATTATAGGCATTTCCTTAACTTCCTTTCATTATAGGCTGAATACTTGCCAACATAACACAGATGGCCGTAAAAACTTGATAGAGGCTCTAATCCCCAATCACTTCTTAAAAATAAAATAAATATATCTTTTGAATTAATTTGTTGTAATATGTGTCATTGTTTAAATGCAATTTTCCCATGCATATAATCTTACTAATTGTGTAAAAATGGCAGTCATATTTTACATTACATATTCATCTTGCTTTGTTTTGATGCATTAAAGACCGTTTCGTGCTCTGAGTTGAAGTCATATAAAAATAATTTTCATGAGCAAATTAATATTGTGCCACTATAGTTTATTTATAAAGGATAATCACACTAATAATTAAAGAGTAACTAAAAAAAAAAACACTCCCTCTGTGGTGATCTCTGTACATTGCAAGGATTATAACAAACTTTGTTGCAGATCCTATCTTTGGTTATTCGGAAGAATTAGCCGTTTGTTTCTCTGTGCCCATGTGCATAGTGAATCTGTATGGGAGTGGTTTTATAATTGCCAATCAGCTGCTGCACCTGCAGGGCTCTACAGAGGAAAATGGCAGGGTCTGAATCCCTTTAGACATGATTTCCCTTTGGGAGTATCAACAAAAATGTAGGGGATGCCAAAAATCTGACTTGTATTATAGTACAGACATCTGGGAAAATCTGTGAGAAATCACATAAGCAGGAAATTACATTTTCAGGAGGCGTTCTGTACACCATCTGTGCACATAATGCCCCTTGGTAGCCATATTGTATTTTTCAGAAAATTACAGAGGCTGTAGACTGAAAAGGAAAGGTATTTTTTTTTTAATAACATTCAATTACAATATGACTTGAGTCGCAATTGTATACGCTTATTATTTATTTATTTTTTTTGCTATTTTTTTCCTACAAAAGTGGAGATACCTTTTGCAATGACAATGTGATATTTCTCAAATCATTTGGCCATAGAAGAATGTGTGCTTTACTTCTTGGAGATATTTCCATTCACTGCACATTATAATTATTATTATATGTGTATATTATTATACTTCTTTTTATATAGGTAAAGTGATTGCAAAGGTTTTTTTTCTTTAAATAATAAAGATGTTGTACTTACCTGATCTGTGCAATAGCTTTGCACAGAGCAGCCCCAACCCTCCTCTTCTGGGGCCCCTGCTGGCACTCTCAGATCCTCCTACCTTCTGCGTGCCCCATAACAAGCCGCTTGCTTTGGGGGCACTTGTGCAGTCTCAATCCCAAGCTGGCCTGTGTGTGTCTATATAAATCAGTGAATATTGGTGCGCTACTCTTGACTTTTCTTTTAAATACTGTATGTGAATAAATATCTTACAACAGCAACTCCCACTAAATACACACACAAAGTAATACAAAAAAAAAATATATAGTGAAGCGCTTCAGTACAATTAAATATACCCCACAAAAAATGCTATATCAATCAACTCATCTCAGAACATGCATGTACAAAAACTGTGTGAACATAAAAACATATATGTATATCCAGTAAAGATGTAGATCTTGTGATCATAATATCGATCTTTGCAAACAACATTGGGAAATGTGCAAACAAGTCCAACACAGGTCCTAATAAAGGATGTGTAAATCACACCAGAACTTCCATTAAATTTCAGTGAAACACCAAAGAAACCGTGTATCAGCAATCTTATGATGCCATCCACACACAATCCACCCAGGTGCACCTATGGATGTGCCCTCACATCTTCCAATGGACCTCAGTACTACACAAAGGGTATAATACAGCTTTAAGAAACAGGCTCTGAAGATCTCCACCTTGTGTAAAATCCTCCATCAAGGGACTCACACCATCATACAGAAACATAGAAGAGACTTTATAGTGCACACTGATTATTTTATTTAAAACCTCCTAAAATATTCCACTCACATTAAAAACAAAGGTGCAATCATTTTCACAAACAAGATTTGAGTCTGCAATGGGAACCAGACATGAAGATTCCACAGTAACGCCACGGGCCCACCCAGTGAACCTCGGCCACCTGAAGAGACTTTGAAAAAGTACCTCCAAACATTATTACCTGGCCCATCCCCCTGTCAACACACCATGGGTTAACATCTCCTCTGGATCCCAACATTACCACCTGTATAGCTGAATAAAAGGCAGCTCCTCCCCAACTAAGATAGTAGTTCTTTTTTGGTCTGCTCCAGGCCACCTGTTGATTGCAGTTGGTAAGTACCGTATTTATCGGCGTATAACACGCGCCGGCGTATAGCACGCACCCCAAGTTTAGGAGGGAATTTTAAGGAAAAAAACTTTTAGGAGGGAAGTTTAAGGAAAAAAACTTACATTTAAATACCCATCAATGCAGCCTTGTCAGGGTCATTTGCAGCCTTGTCAGTGTCTTTTTCAGCTTTGCCATTTAAAAATGGCGCCGCCGAGATACAGAGCTGGATGTCCTGCTTTTGGCCACTTTTGGCGGCCTTTGGGCGTTCTCTGCGGCTTTCGGCTGCCGAGAATGGCCGAAAGCTGTCGAGAACGGCCGAAGGCGGCTGAAAGCCGCCCACAGCCTCACAATCGGCCAGGGATCGGCGTATAACACGCACCCACGATTTTCCCCTGATTTCAAGGGGGAAAAGATGATTTTTTTACGCCGATAAATACGGTTGTTTGCTGCATCCCCCCTGCCAAAATTACCCCTCCATGTTCAGCCTCTCATGGAGTCGGAAGACCCTGAATGCTTAAGGTAAATCCTTTTTTTTTTTTTCTAAACTGGGTGCCTTTTTGTGCCAAAGCTATGGACAAAATGATGCTTAAACAGCATTGATATTGTACAGGTATTATAAGAGCTCTGCAATGTTATCATTGTCTCTCCCTTTGGTTTTTATTTTTTCCTGTCTTTATATTCAGCGCACAGCACTGCTCTCCTGGCTTTATTGTCAGTCTGAGAGCGGCTGTTTATGGTGTCATGCAATGGTGTAATGATCTTGGGGATCTGCAGTTGTGAGGGCTTCTCTCCCTCTCTCTCTGCAGTCCTGCCAGGTAAAGGACTTACCTCAGATTCTGACTCTCCTGTCAGTCTCTGGATGTCTGCCCTGGCTCCCTTGCTGTACTGTGTACTCCTGTGGGCTTGACAGTCTGATTTTTTTGTCTCAGACTTTAGGACCCCATACACACTGTGCAACTTTTGTTGTCTGGTTTCCTTTAGATTTAGCCGAGCCATGTAGTGCAGGGGCCTGTCTGATTGCATACAAATTAAGACTCTTCTGCCGCGTACAAACGATCGGAAATTCTCGTCAGAAAAAGCTCTGACCGTTTTTCCGACGGAATTCCGCTCAAACTGTCTAGCCTACACACGGTCACACCAAATTCCTACGGTCAAGAACGCAGTGACGTACAACACTACAACGAGCCGAGTTCAATGCTTCCAAGCATGCAGCGAATTGTTTCCGAGCATGCGTAGAAATTTTTTGCGTCAGAATTGCTACAGACGATCGGAATTTCCGATAGAAACCTTTTCCGTTGTAAAAATTGAGAACATGCTCTCAATTCTTTACTGTCGGAAATTCAGCCAGCAAAATTCCGATGGAGCCTACACGCGGTCGTATTTTCCGATGAAAAGCTCTCATCGGTCTTTTTCTGTCCGGAATTCCGATCGCGTGTACGCGGCCTTAGGTTTGGCCTCTTGTTATGTGGTTTTGGTGAATCTGAGGGAAGAAATCCAGGGAAGATTGTATAGTGTGTGTGTCCAGCTTAACTGTGTCTGATGTCTGCCTTTGGAAATGCTGCCTGAAGCTCACCTGATGCTTCTAAGGTGAGTGGATGAAGGCTGATGGCTCTTAAAGGGACAGAGTACCATTTTTTTTTGGTGAGAGGTAATATGCTTTTCTCCATATATTTTGTGCAAATATGAGCTTTCCACACCTGTTAGTGGCACAGAAGATCAGCAAAGGTAGGAGGAGGCAACGTGGGACTTAAAAGAGCGCCCAAGGAGATTATGCAAATTAGGGGTTTTACATTATTTTAGGAGCAGAAACCCTGAACGCGAAACGCTCCAAAAAGACATAAGAACCGCCAACAATCATCTTATCCTGACCAGGACAATGACACCTAACAGGTTTTCACATTCATTAAAATGGACGTAAACCCTCCATACATGCAGTGAAGTGAACGGCCTCAGATGATAGAGAGAGATGAAACAAATCTCCCTACATAAGTTACACAACTGGAAGGCAGATGGAACGTCTACACAAGCATTTAACATTTCCTATAATGGGGGGTTCTTTGGCCAAACACTGAACAACGCAATTAAGTGATTGACAGGAGGAAAAAAGTCTGGTCACAGACTAGTAAGAGGATCCCGCCATCCTTCACTCAAGCCTTCTAAACTTCAGAGAGTGCAGGAGGCCAAATCTTATAGGACAGGCTACAGATTAATAGATCACAGTGGGGGTGTCTTAAAATTCAGTCACCTCCACTGTGAAAATCAACATGAAATCAAGTCCAGAGCAAGCTGCTACGATGGCTGGAAGGTCTTTTTGAAGGTGCGTCCAACCAGTCTCTTCCAGTTGGCCAGGGGGCCTGTCAGAAACCATGAACCAGACTGAGACAGAAGTACAATAAATCACACTTGTTTATTAATAAAAAGGTAAATAGAGTAAGCATAGTCAAAAGATAGCCAGAGTCCAGTAACCGGATCGAGTAGTCAGCCAGTCCAGAGTTTAATAACAAGATCGGGTAATCAACCAGGCCAGAAGTCAGGGATCACAGTGGAGCTACAGCAAGCAGGATAAGGAGTCAGAAGGGATGTCAGCAAGTCAGTCTTTAAGCAGAACCGCAGGAGATGGTTTCTTGTGATGTGACCAAGGCGAAGGCAGAGATGAGGTGAGCTGGGCAGCTTTAAGTAGGCAGGTCAGACGAGCAGAATCAGGAACAGCTGGGTAACTGTGGAGAGATATGAGAGCTGGCAATTAGCCGACAGCTAAGCAGCCAGCCCAGAGAAGGAAGGGCTAAGCCAGCCCTGACAGTACCCCCTCCTCAATGACCCCTCTCCCTCGGAGGACCACAGGGCTTGAGTGGAAAATGTCTATGGAAATTGCGGAGGAGAACAGGGGCATGTACGTCCGAGGATGAAACCCAGTAGCGTTCCTCCGGACCGTACCCCCTCCAATGTACCAGGTACTGTATGCGCCCACGGAACCTACGTCCCAAGTGGAACGAAGACCACGGAGATGCTCCTCTAATGCAGGAATATTCTGCGGAACAAATGAGTCAGGCAACATGGAAGGTTGGAAACCATAATTCGCCATAAATGGAGACAATCGGGAGGCAGAATTCAAGGCACTGTTGTGAGCAAACTCTGCCCATGGTAATAGGTCTGACCAGTTGTTATGGTGGTCAGAAATATAGCAACGTAGGAATTGCTCCAAAGACTGATTGGCTCGCTCTGTGGCCCCATTAGACTGCGGTTGATACGCAGAAGAGAAAACAAGCTGCATTCCCAACTGTGCACAAAAGGCTCGCCAGAACCGGGAGACAAACTGACTGCCCCTGTCCGATACAATCACCTTGGGTAGCCCATGTAAGCAAAATATCTCCCGAGCAAAAATGGAAGCCAGTTCCTTAGAAGTAGGCAACTTCTTAAGTGGAATTCAATGACACATCTTTGAGAACCGGTCAACTACCATAAGGATAACAGTATTGCCTTGGGGGTTGGGCAACTCCACAATGAAATCCATTGACAGGTCGGCCCAGGGCCTCTCTCCATCGGGTATGGGTTGTAGGAAGCCCACTGAAAGGTGTCGTGGAGTCTTACTCTGAGCACACACGGAACAGGAAGCTATGAAGGCAGTTACATCAGCCCATAGACTAGGCCACCAGAATTGCTGGGAAATGGCCCAAATGAGTTGATTCTTCCCAGGATGGCCAGCTGCCTTGGGAGAATGGTAAGTCTGGAGTACGGCAGAATGGAGATTCTCTGGGACAAAGCAGCAGTCACAAGGTTTCTCAGGAGGAGCATGGACCTGAGCAACAAGAATTTTGTGACCCAAAGGAGAAGTAAGACTGGTGTGAACCGTAGCCAAGATACGATTAGGAGGAATCACAAGAACCAGAACCGACTCCGACTTGGAAGTGGAGGAAAATTGTCGTGACAAGGCATCAGCCCTTACATTCTTAGTACCGGGTAAGAATGAGACAATGTAATTAAAACTCGACAAGAAAAGAGCCCATCTCGCCCTTCTGGGAGAGAGGCGCTTGGCCTCAGACAAGAATGTGAGATTCTTATGGTCAGTAAGAATGAGAACCGGGACAGTGGTACCTTCAAGGAGATGTCTCAATTCTTTCAGTGCTAAAATGATCACCAACAGCTCTCTGTCACCAATCTCGTAATTGCACTCAGCAGGTGACAATTCCTTGGAAAAGTAGCCACACAGATGCATAGCGCTCTCAGAGTTAGGACGTTGAGACAGAGGGGCGCCAACTCCAGTTTCAGAAGCATCAACTTCTAGGATAAAAGGCAACGTAGGATCAGGATTTGCCAACACAGGAGCTTCACAAAGGCAGCCTTGAGAGTCTCAAAAGCCTTAATGGACTGTGGACCGTCCTTTCTGGTCATATCAGTCAGGGGCTTGACCAGAGATGAGAAGTTACGAATAAACTTCCGATAGTAGATGGCAAAGCCCAGGAAACGCTGGAAAGGATGTAAACCCACGGGTCGAGGCCACTGTAGGACTGCCAAAAGTTTCTCTGGGTCCATCGAAAAACCAGCAGTGGAAATGCCCAGGAATATAACCTGTTCACGATGGAACTCGAACTTCTTCAGTTTACCATAGAGATTGTTCTCTCTTAGTTCTGAAGCACACGACAGACATCTGTGTGGTGGCTTTCCAGGGACTTGGAAAATATGAGGATATCATCGAGATAAACCACCACACATAACTGCAACAACATCGTTAATAAATTTCTGGAAAACTGCCGGGGCGTTACAAAGGCCAAAAGGCATTACCAGGTACTCATAATGGCCTGTTCTGGTATTAAACGCAGTTTTCCACTCGTCGCCCTCCTTAATCTGCACGAGATTGTATGCCCCTCTTAAATCAAGCTTTGTGAAAACCGTTGCTCCCTTTAGGCAGTCAAATAACTCTGAAATCAACGGAATCGGGTAGGCATTCTTAATCGTGACACGATTGAGATCCCTATAATCAATACAAGGTCTCAGTTCACCACTCTTCTACTTCACAAAGAAGAAAACAGCACCAGCAGGAGACGAGGATTTGCAGATGAAACCTTGAGAAAGTGCGTCTGCAACATACTCCTCCATGGCCTTATCCTCCAAGACTGACAAAGGGTTAACCCAGCCACAAGGGGGTATGGTACCAGGTTGAATGTCAATTGCGCAATCATAAGACCAGTGTGGAGGCAAACTACTGGCTTGACCTTTGTCAAAGACATCGCTAAAATCGCGGTACTCCTTCGGCAGGGAGGAGAGTGAAGAGGTGCACAGGACCTTGGATACCTTCAGGAAGCATGTCTCACTGCATTGTGCTGACCAGGAGAGAACCTTAGCATGGAGCCAATCAAAAGAGGGGTTATGCCTCTGTAACCAGAGATAAACAATAACCAGCGGAAACCTGGGTAAGGAAATAACTTGGAATTGGATTATCTCATGGTAAAGAGCCCCTACGGCCATGGACAATGGAACCGTCTCATGAGTCACATGGGCAGGCTGTAGAGGTCTCCCATCAAGAGCCTTAATGGCAAGTGGAGTGTCACACAGCTGCAGCGGAATCGAGTGCTGCGATTCAAAGGCAGCATCATTGAACAGGCCTGCAGACCCAGAGTCAATTAGGGCCTGTATCTCGATGGACGACTCAGCCCAAGAAAGGGTTACCAAAACCAGGGGCTTATCCTTCTGGATAACTGGGGACGAAAAAATTCCACCTAAGGTCTGTCCATGACAGGGCCTCAAGGTTCGGGCGTTCCCTGGACGGGTAGGACCAGACTTCAAAAAGTGACCTGCCTGGCCACAATAAAGTAATAAGGCACAATCTCTCCCTCCTCCTAAAGGCTTTCTCATCCGCAGAGAGACGCGTGAAGCTCAAGTGCATGGGTTCATCTTCACTGACCGACTCGGTACCAGGAGGCATGGGAGGTGAGGGAGGTAAGGGTGGGACTGCAAAGCTCGGAGGTAAACGTACAAAAGGCTTCCACGAGTGCTCTTTAAAAGAAAGTCTCTCTCTGAGTCTGGAGTCAATGAGGATGGCAAACAAGATCAAGCTCTCCAGCTCAGTGGGTATATCTCGGGCTGCTGTCTCATCCTTGATGGAATCCGAGAGACCAAGAGAAAAAGCAAGTCAAATACCCTTTTAAATGAGGCCACAAAGTCAGGGTAACTCAAGACAACAGTTTTTTTTGCGTCTCCCATAGAGGGTTTCTCCAGGCCAAGGCTCTCTCAGAAAGCAAAGATATCACAAAACCTACTTTGCCTCTGTCCGTGGGAAACGCCTGGGGCCGCATTTCAAAGTAAATCTCAACCTGGTTAAGAAACCCTCTGCATTGAACTGAATCTCCCCCAAATCGCTGGGGAAGTGGATTGGAACCAGACATACCTCTTATAGAGGTAATACACGAGGCGGGTGCCTGCACAGAGATTGGCGCAGCAGCAGGGACAGCCTGCAACTCGGGTTGTACCAGAGCAGCCACAGTGGGGGATTCCAGGTGAGCCGTGCGACTCAGGAGCGTTTGTAATGCTATGGCAAACTGATCCATGCGGGGATCTTGCTCATCCAATCTGGAAAAAATATTACCGACAAGTTCATTGACTGTATCTTCTGAATTCATGGCTTTCGCCTACTGTCAGAAACCATGAATCAGACAGAGACAGAAGTACAATTAAATCACACCTTGTTTTTTAATAAAAAATAAAAAGGTGAATAGAGTAAGCGTAGTCAAAGCATAGCCAGAGTCCAGTAACCGGATCGAGTAGTCAGCCAGGCCAGAGTTCAATAACCAGATCGGGTAATCAGCCAGGCCAGAAGTCCGGGATCCAAGTGGAGGAACAACAAGGGATGTCAGCAAGCCAGTCTTTAAACAGGAACGCAGGAGATGATTTCTTGTGATGTGACCAAGGCAAAGGCAGAGATGAAGTGAGCTGGACAGCTTAAAGTAGGCAGGTCAGACGAGCAGAATCAGGAATAGGGATGGGCCCGGTGCTCGATGCGAACCCATGTTCGCATCGAGCACCGGGTGTTCGCTCGCTCGGCGAGCCCAGAACTATTTTGGCCGCTCGCATCACGTTCGTGTGATGCGAGCGGCCCCGCAATGCATTGCGGCCGGCGCGGCCGGCGCAGTGCATTGCTGGCTGATGATTGGCCAAGCATGCACTGTGACCCCGCATGCTTGGCCAATCACAGCGCCGGAAACTCGAAGAGCCATAATTGGCTACAGGCAGGACGCCTGTAGCCAATTACAGCTCAGGGGCTTTAGTACACGCCCCCTCTTATAAAAGGCCGCCACGCTGTCAGCGTCGGTCACATGCTGTTCCGGCGTAGATAGAGCAGGATCGTTCTGTGTCACTCTGCTAGATTTAGTTAGAGAGATTTACTTAGAGAGATTGAGTTAGATAGATTCATTTAGAAAGATTGATTTAGAAAGAGGGGCTTGTAGTGTGTTCGTGGCAGCAACAGAGCTCCTGTATTTTGTTCCCAGAAGCACCTATAGGACTTGTAGTGTGTTAGTCCCATCACACAGAGCTATATTTTCTTCCCAGAAGCACCTATAGGACTTGGAGTGTGTTAGTCCCATCACACAGAGATTATATATTTTGTTCCCAGAAGCACCTATAGGACTTGAAGTGTGTTAGTCCCATCACACAGACCTACATTTTCTTCCCAGAAGCACCTATAGGACTTGAAGTGTGTTAGTCCCATCACACAGAGATCATATATTTTGTTCCCAGAAGCACCTATAGGACTTGAAGTGTGTTAGTCCCATCACACAGACCTACATTTTCTTCCCAGAAGCACCTATAGGACTTGAAGTGTGTTAGTCCCATCACACAGAGATCATATATTTTGTTCCCAGAAGCACCTATAGGACTTGAAGTGTGTTAGTCCCATCACACAGACCTATATTTTCTTCCCAGAAGCACCCATAGGACTTGAAGTGTGTTAGTCCCATCACACAGAGATCATATATTTTGTTCCCAGAAGCACCTATAGGACTTGAAGTGTGTTAGTCCCATCACAGAGACCTATATTTTCTTCCCAGAAGCACCCATAGGACTTGAAGTGTGTTAGTCCCATCACACAGAGATCATATATTTTGTTCCCAGAAGCACCTATAGGACTTGAAGTGTGTTAGTCCCATCACACAGACCTATATTTTCTTCCCAGAAGCACCCATAGGACTTGAAGTGTGTTAGTCCCATCACACAGAGATCATATATTTTGTTCCCAGAAGCACCTATAGGACTTGAAGTGTGTTAGTCCCATCACACAGACCTATATTTTCTTCCCAGAAGCACCTATAGGACTTGAAGTGTGTTAGTCCCATCACACAGAGATCATATATTTTGTTCCCAGAGGCACCTATAGGACTTGAAGTGTGTTAGTCCCATCACACAGACCTACATTTTCTTCCCAGAAGCACATATAGGACTTGAAGTGTGTTAGTCCCATCACACAGAGATCATAGATTTTGTTCCCAGAAGCACCTATAGGACTTGAAGTGTGTTAGTCCCATCACACAGACCTATATTTTCTTCCCAGAAGCACCCATAGGACTTGAAGTGTGTTAGTCCCATCACACAGAGATCCTATATTTTGTTCCCAGAAGCACCTATAGGACTTGAAGTGTGTTAGTCCCATCACACAGACCTATATTTTCTTCCCAGAAGCACCCATAGGACTTGAAGTGTGTTAGTCCCATCACACAGAGATCCTATATTTTGTTCCCAGAAGCACCTATAGGACTTGAAGTGTGTTAGTCCCATCACACAGACCTATATTTTGTTCCCAGAAGCACCTATAGGACTTGAAGTGTGTTAGTCCCATCACACAGAGATCCTATATTTTGTTCCCAGAAGCACCTATAGGACTTGAAGTGTGTTAGTCCCATCACACACAGACCTATATTTTCTTCCCAGAAGCACCCATAGGACTTGAAGTGTGTTAGTCCCATCACACAGAGATCCTATATTTTGTTCCCAGAAGCACCTATAGGACTTGAAGTGTGTTAGTCCCATCACACAGACCTATATTTTCTTCCCAGAAGCACCCATAGGACTTGAAGTGTGTTAGTCCCATCACACAGAGATCATATATTTTGTTCCCAGAGGCACCTATAGGACTTGAAGTGTGTTAGTCCCATCACACAGACCTACATTTTCTTCCCAGAAGCACATATAGGACTTGAAGTGTGTTAGTCCCATCACACAGAGATCATAGATTTTGTTCCCAGAAGCACCTATAGGACTTGAAGTGTGTTAGTCCCATCACACATACCTATATTTTCTTCCCAGAAGCACCCATAGGACTTGAAGTGTGTTAGTCCCATCACACAGAGATCCTATATTTTGTTCCCAGAAGCACCTATAGGACTTGAAGTGTGTTAGTCCCATCACACAGACCTATATTTTCTTCCCAGAAGCACCTATAGGACTTGAAGTGTGTTAGTCCCATCACACAGAGATCCTATATTTTCTTCCCAGAAGCACCTATAGGACTTGAAGTGTGTTAGTCCCATCACACAGACCTATATTTTCTTCCCAGAAGCACCCATAGGACTTGAAGTGTGTTAGTCCCATCACACAGAGATCCTATATTTTGTTCCCAGAAGCACCTATAGGACTTGAAGTGTGTTAGTCCCATCACACAGACCTATATTTTGTTCCCAGAAGCACCTATAGGACTTGAAGTGTGTTAGTCCCATCACACAGAGATCCTATATTTTGTTCCCAGAAGCACCTATAGGACTTGAAGTGTGTTAGTCCCATCACACAGACCTATATTTTCTTCCCAGAAGCACCCATAGGACTTGAAGTGTGTTAGTCCCATCACACAGAGATCCTATATTTTGTTCCCAGAAGCACCTATAGGACTTGAAGTGTGTTAGTCCCATCACACAGACCTATATTTTGTTCCCAGAAGCACCTATAGGACTTGAAGTGTGTTAGTCCCATCACACAGAGATCCTATATTTTGTTCCCAGAAGCACCTATAGGACTTGAAGTGTGTTAGTCCCATCACACAGACCTATATTTTCTTCCCAGAAGCACCCATAGGACTTGAAGTGTGTTAGTCCCATCACACAGAGATCCTATATTTTGTTCCCAGAAGCACCTATAGGACTTGAAGTGTGTTAGTCCCATCACACAGACCTATATTTTGTTCCCAGAAGCACCTATAGGACTTGAAGTGTGTTAGTCCCATCACACAGAGATCATATATTTTGTTCCCAGAAGCACCTATAGGACTTGAAGTGTGTTAGTCCCATCACACAGACCTATATTTTCTTCCCAGAAGCACCTATAGGACTTGAAGTGTGTTAGTCCCATCACAGAGAGATCATATATTTTCTTCCCAGAGGCACCTATAGGACTTGAAGTGTGTTAGTCCCATCACACAGACCTATATTTTCTTCCCAGAAGCACCTATAGGACTTGAAGTGTGTTAGTCCCATCACACAGAGATCCTATATTTTGTTCCCAGAAGCACCTATAGGACTTGAAGTGTGTTAGTCCCATCACACAGACCTATATTTTGTTCCCAGAAGCACCTATAGGACTTGAAGTGTGTTAGTCCCATCACACAGAGATCCTATATTTTCTTCACAGAAGCACCTATAGGACTTGAAGTGTGTTAGTCCCATCACACAGACCTATATTTTCTTCCCAGAAGCACCCATAGGACTTGAAGTGTGTTAGTCCCATCACACAGAGATCCTATATTTTGTTCCCAGAAGCACCTATAGGACTTGAAGTGTGTTAGTCCCATCACACAGACCTATATTTTGTTCCCAGAAGCACCTATAGGACTTGAAGTGTGTTAGTCCCATCACACAGAGATCCTATATTTTGTTCCCAGAAGCACCTATAGGACTTGAAGTGTGTTAGTCCCATCACACAGACCTATATTTTCTTCCCAGAAGCACCCATAGGACTTGAAGTGTGTTAGTCCCATCACACAGAGATCCTATATTTTGTTCCCAGAAGCACCTATAGGACTTGAAGTGTGTTAGTCCCATCACACAGACCTATATTTTGTTCCCAGAAGCACCTATAGGACTTGAAGTGTGTTAGTCCCATCACACAGAGATCATATATTTTGTTCCCAGAAGCACCTATAGGACTTGAAGTGTGTTAGTCCCATCACACAGACCTATATTTTCTTCCCAGAAGCACCCATAGGACTTGAAGTGTGTTAGTCCCATCACACAGAGATCCTATATTTTGTTCCCAGAAGCACCTATAGGACTTGAAGTGTGTTAGTCCCATCACACAGACCTATATTTTGTTCCCAGAAGCACCTATAGGACTTGAAGTGTGTTAGTCCCATCACACAGAGATCATATATTTTGTTCCCAGAAGCACCTATAGGACTTGAAGTGTGTTAGTCCCATCACACAGACCTATATTTTCTTCCCAGAAGCACCTATAGGACTTGAAGTGTGTTAGTCCCATCACAGAGAGATCATATATTTTCTTCCCAGAGGCACCTATAGGACTTGAAGTGTGTTAGTCCCATCACACAGACCTATATTTTCTTCCCAGAAGCACCTATAGGACTTGAAGTGTGTTAGTCCCATCACACAGAGATCCTATATTTTGTTCCCAGAAGCACCTATAGGACTTGAAGTGTGTTAGTCCCATCACACAGACCTATATTTTGTTCCAGAAGCACCTATAGGACTTGAAGTGTGTTAGTCCCATCACACAGAGATCCTATATTTTCTTCACAGAAGCACCTATAGGACTTGAAGTGTGTTAGTCCCATCACACAGACCTATATTTTCTTCCCAGAAGCACCCATAGGACTTGAAGTGTGTTAGTCCCATCACACAGAGATCCTATATTTTGTTCCCAGAAGCACCTATAGGACTTGAAGTGTGTTAGTCCCATCACACAGACCTATATTTTCTTCCAGAAGCACCCATAGGACTTGAAGTGTGTTAGTCCCATCACACAGAGATCCTATATTTTGTTCCCAGAAGCACCTATAGGACTTGAAGTGTGTTAGTCCCATCACACAGACCTATATTTTGTTCCCAGAAGCACCTATAGGACTTGAAGTGTGTTAGTCCCATCACACAGAGATCATATATTTTGTTCCCAGAAGCACCTATAGGACTTGAAGTGTGTTAGTCCCATCACACAGACCTATATTTTCTTCCCAGAAGCACCTATAGGACTTGAAGTGTGTTAGTCCCATCACACAGAGATCATATATTTTCTTCCCAGAGGCACCTATAGGACTTGAAGTGTGTTAGTCCCATCACACAGACCTATATTTTTCTTCCCAGAAGCACCTATAGGACTTGAAGTGTGTTAGTCCCATCACACAGAGATCATATATTTTGTTCCCAGAGGCACCTATAGGACTTGAAGTGTGTTAGTCCCATCACACAGACCTACATTTTCTTCCCAGAAGCACCTATAGGACTTGAAGTGTGTTAGTCCCATCACACAGAGATCATATATTTTGTTCCCAGAAGCACCTATAGGACTTGAAGTGTGTTAGTCCCATCACACAGACCTATATTTTCTTCCCAGAAGCACCCATAGGACTTGAAGTGTGTTAGTCCCATCACACAGAGATCATATATTTTTGTTCCCAGAAGCACCTATAGGACTTGAAGTGTGTTAGTCCCATCACACAGACCTACATTTTCTTCCCAGAAGCACCTATAGGACTTGAAGTGTGTTAGTCCCATCACACAGAGATCATATATTTTGTTCCCAGAAGCACCTATAGGACTTGAAGTGTGTTAGTCCCATCACACAGACCTATATTTTCTTCCCAGAAGCACCCATAGGACTTGAAGTGTGTTAGTCCCATCACACAGAGATCATATATTTTGTTCCCAGAAGCACCTATAGGACTTGAAGTGTGTTAGTCCCATCACAGAGACCTATATTTTCTTCCCAGAAGCACCCATAGGACTTGAAGTGTGTTAGTCCCATCACACAGAGATCATATATTTTGTTCCCAGAAGCACCTATAGGACTTGAAGTGTGTTAGTCCCATCACACAGACCTATATTTTCTTCCCAGAAGCACCCATAGGACTTGAAGTGTGTTAGTCCCATCACACAGAGATCATATATTTTGTTCCCAGAAGCACCTATAGGACTTGAAGTGTGTTAGTCCCATCACACAGACCTATATTTTCTTCCCAGAAGCACCTATAGGACTTGAAGTGTGTTAGTCCCATCACACAGAGATCATATATTTTGTTCCCAGAGGCACCTATAGGACTTGAAGTGTGTTAGTCCCATCACACAGACCTACATTTTCTTCCCAGAAGCACATATAGGACTTGAAGTGTGTTAGTCCCATCACACAGAGATCATAGATTTTGTTCCCAGAAGCACCTATAGGACTTGAAGTGTGTTAGTCCCATCACACAGACCTATATTTTCTTCCCAGAAGCACCCATAGGACTTGAAGTGTGTTAGTCCCATCACACAGAGATCCTATATTTTGTTCCCAGAAGCACCTATAGGACTTGAAGTGTGTTAGTCCCATCACACAGACCTATATTTTCTTCCCAGAAGCACCCATAGGACTTGAAGTGTGTTAGTCCCATCACACAGAGATCCTATATTTTGTTCCCAGAAGCACCTATAGGACTTGAAGTGTGTTAGTCCCATCACACAGACCTATATTTTGTTCCCAGAAGCACCTATAGGACTTGAAGTGTGTTAGTCCCATCACACAGAGATCCTATATTTTGTTCCCAGAAGCACCTATAGGACTTGAAGTGTGTTAGTCCCATCACACAGACCTATATTTTCTTCCAGAAGCACCCATAGGACTTGAAGTGTGTTAGTCCCATCACACAGAGATCCTATATTTTGTTCCCAGAAGCACCTATAGGACTTGAAGTGTGTTAGTCCCATCACACAGACCTATATTTTCTTCCCAGAAGCACCCATAGGACTTGAAGTGTGTTAGTCCCATCACACAGAGATCATATATTTTGTTCCCAGAGGCACCTATAGGACTTGAAGTGTGTTAGTCCCATCACACAGACCTACATTTTCTTCCCAGAAGCACATATAGGACTTGAAGTGTGTTAGTCCCATCACACAGAGATCATAGATTTTGTTCCCAGAAGCACCTATAGGACTTGAAGTGTGTTAGTCCCATCACACATACCTATATTTTCTTCCCAGAAGCACCCATAGGACTTGAAGTGTGTTAGTCCCATCACACAGAGATCCTATATTTTGTTCCCAGAAGCACCTATAGGACTTGAAGTGTGTTAGTCCCATCACACAGACCTATATTTTCTTCCCAGAAGCACCTATAGGACTTGAAGTGTGTTAGTCCCATCACACAGAGATCCTATATTTTCTTCCCAGAAGCACCTATAGGACTTGAAGTGTGTTAGTCCCATCACACAGACCTATATTTTCTTCCCAGAAGCACCCATAGGACTTGAAGTGTGTTAGTCCCATCACACAGAGAGATCCTATATTTTGTTCCCAGAAGCACCTATAGGACTTGAAGTGTGTTAGTCCCATCACACAGACCTATATTTTGTTCCCAGAAGCACCTATAGGACTTGAAGTGTGTTAGTCCCATCACACAGAGATCCTATATTTTGTTCCCAGAAGCACCTATAGGACTTGAAGTGTGTTAGTCCCATCACACAGACCTATATTTTCTTCCCAGAAGCACCCATAGGACTTGAAGTGTGTTAGTCCCATCACACAGAGATCCTATATTTTGTTCCCAGAAGCACCTATAGGACTTGAAGTGTGTTAGTCCCATCACACAGACCTATATTTTGTTCCCAGAAGCACCTATAGGACTTGAAGTGTGTTAGTCCCATCACACAGAGATCCTATATTTTGTTCCCAGAAGCACCTATAGGACTTGAAGTGTGTTAGTCCCATCACACAGACCTATATTTTCTTCCCAGAAGCACCCATAGGACTTGAAGTGTGTTAGTCCCATCACACAGAGATCCTATATTTTGTTCCCAGAAGCACCTATAGGACTTGAAGTGTGTTAGTCCCATCACACAGACCTATATTTTGTTCCCAGAAGCACCTATAGGACTTGAAGTGTGTTAGTCCCATCACACAGAGATCATATATTTTGTTCCCAGAAGCACCTATAGGACTTGAAGTGTGTTAGTCCCATCACACAGACCTATATTTTCTTCCCAGAAGCACCTATAGGACTTGAAGTGTGTTAGTCCCATCACAGAGAGATCATATATTTTCTTCCCAGAGGCACCTATAGGACTTGAAGTGTGTTAGTCCCATCACACAGACCTATATTTTCTTCCCAGAAGCACCTATAGGACTTGAAGTGTGTTAGTCCCATCACACAGAGATCCTATATTTTGTTCCCAGAAGCACCTATAGGACTTGAAGTGTGTTAGTCCCATCACACAGACCTATATTTTGTTCCCAGAAGCACCTATAGGACTTGAAGTGTGTTAGTCCCATCACACAGAGATCCTATATTTTCTTCACAGAAGCACCTATAGGACTTGAAGTGTGTTAGTCCCATCACACAGACCTATATTTTCTTCCCAGAAGCACCCATAGGACTTGAAGTGTGTTAGTCCCATCACACAGAGATCCTATATTTTGTTCCCAGAAGCACCTATAGGACTTGAAGTGTGTTAGTCCCATCACACAGACCTATATTTTGTTCCCAGAAGCACCTATAGGACTTGAAGTGTGTTAGTCCCATCACACAGAGATCCTATATTTTGTTCCCAGAAGCACCTATAGGACTTGAAGTGTGTTAGTCCCATCACACAGACCTATATTTTCTTCCCAGAAGCACCCATAGGACTTGAAGTGTGTTAGTCCCATCACACAGAGATCCTATATTTTGTTCCCAGAAGCACCTATAGGACTTGAAGTGTGTTAGTCCCATCACACAGACCTATATTTTGTTCCCAGAAGCACCTATAGGACTTGAAGTGTGTTAGTCCCATCACACAGAGATCATATATTTTGTTCCCAGAAGCACCTATAGGACTTGAAGTGTGTTAGTCCCATCACACAGACCTATATTTTCTTCCCAGAAGCACCCATAGGACTTGAAGTGTGTTAGTCCCATCACACAGAGATCCTATATTTTGTTCCCAGAAGCACCTATAGGACTTGAAGTGTGTTAGTCCCATCACACAGACCTATATTTTGTTCCCAGAAGCACCTATAGGACTTGAAGTGTGTTAGTCCCATCACACAGAGATCATATATTTTGTTCCCAGAAGCACCTATAGGACTTGAAGTGTGTTAGTCCCATCACACAGACCTATATTTTCTTCCCAGAAGCACCTATAGGACTTGAAGTGTGTTAGTCCCATCACAGAGAGATCATATATTTTCTTCCCAGAGGCACCTATAGGACTTGAAGTGTGTTAGTCCCATCACACAGACCTATATTTTCTTCCCAGAAGCACCTATAGGACTTGAAGTGTGTTAGTCCCATCACACAGAGATCCTATATTTTGTTCCCAGAAGCACCTATAGGACTTGAAGTGTGTTAGTCCCATCACACAGACCTATATTTTGTTCCCAGAAGCACCTATAGGACTTGAAGTGTGTTAGTCCCATCACACAGAGATCCTATATTTTCTTCACAGAAGCACCTATAGGACTTGAAGTGTGTTAGTCCCATCACACAGACCTATATTTTCTTCCCAGAAGCACCCATAGGACTTGAAGTGTGTTAGTCCCATCACACAGAGATCCTATATTTTGTTCCCAGAAGCACCTATAGGACTTGAAGTGTGTTAGTCCCATCACACAGACCTATATTTTCTTCCCAGAAGCACCCATAGGACTTGAAGTGTGTTAGTCCCATCACACAGAGATCCTATATTTTGTTCCCAGAAGCACCTATAGGACTTGAAGTGTGTTAGTCCCATCACACAGACCTATATTTTGTTCCCAGAAGCACCTATAGGACTTGAAGTGTGTTAGTCCCATCACACAGAGATCATATATTTTGTTCCCAGAAGCACCTATAGGACTTGAAGTGTGTTAGTCCCATCACACAGACCTATATTTTCTTCCCAGAAGCACCTATAGGACTTGAAGTGTGTTAGTCCCATCACACAGAGATCATATATTTTCTTCCCAGAGGCACCTATAGGACTTGAAGTGTGTTAGTCCCATCACACAGACCTATATTTTCTTCCCAGAAGCACCTATAGGACTTGAAGTGTGTTAGTCCATCACACAGAGATCCTATATTTTTTTCCCAGAAGCACCTATAGGACTTGAAGTGTGTTAGTCCCATCACACAGACCTATATTTTGTTCCCAGAAGCACCTATAGGACTTGAAGTGTGTTAGTCCCATCACACAGAGATCCTATATTTTGTTCCCAGAAGCACCTATAGGACTTGAAGTGTGTTAGTCCCATCACACAGACCTATATTTTGTTCCCAGAAGCACCTATAGGACTTGAAGTGTGTTAGTCCCATCATACAGAGATCCTATACTTTGTTCCCAGAAGCACCTATAGGACTTGAAGTGTGTTAGTCCCATCACACAGACCTATATTTTGTTCCCAGAAGCACCTATAGGACTTGAAGTGTGTTAGTCCCATCATACAGAGATCCTATATTTTGTTCCCAGAAGCACCTATAGGACTTCTAGTGTGTTAGTGGCATCACACAGAGCTCCTATATTTTCTTCTCAGCAGCACCCACAGGACTTCTAGTGTGTTAGTGGCATCACACAGAGCTCCTCTATTTTCTTTGCAGAAGCACCCATAGGACTTCTAGTGTGTTAGTGGCATCACACAGAGCTCCTATATTTTCTTCTCAGCAGCACCCACAGGACTTCTAGTGTGTTAGTGGCATCACACAGAGCTCCTCTATTTTTTTTGCAGAAGCACCCATAGGACTTCTAGTGTGTTAGTGGCATCACACAGAGCTCCTATATTTTCTTCTCAGCAGCACCCACAGGACTACCGACTACAATGGCTGGAAGACCGCCAAGGGGAGGCAGAGCGTGCAGAGCCAAGAACACAGGGCAGGCAGGCTCTGTTTCTAGTGGACGTGGCCGTGGCCGTGGACGTGGTCGTGCATCGTCATCAGCACGTGGCCATGGGACACGCGCGTCTTTGTTTTCGGCAGCTGGACATGTGGAGCCGCATCATGCTGAAGGCTTGGTAGAATGGATGACCAAGCCCTCCTCATCCTCCTCATCCTCTCTCACCCAGGCTCAGGGTACTGGCAGAGCAGCTGCCAACGCGTACTCAATGGCATCATCAGCCACCCCTTCCCTAGACCCACCATGTCCTCCTGAGGAGTCCCCCGAACTCTTTGAGCACAGTGTTGGGTACATGCTCCAGGAGGATGCCCAACGATTCGAAGGCTCGGATGATGATACCCAGCTTGAGGAATCTGGCAGTACTGTTCCACCAGATGCAGCTTACTGCCAGGTTTGCTCTAGTGGTGAAGAGGGAGGGGATGATGAGGTCACTGACTCCACGTGGGTGCCTGAAGGGAGAGAGGATGAGGAGGAGGACGAGGAGGAGGAGGATGCGGCGTCACATGTCCAACGAGGCAGGATGCCCCCTGGAGGCCAGCTAGAGGCCAGCACAGCAACTGTACAACACCGCAGAGCTCCGCCTGTGCAGGGCGCTGCCTCTGCACGTTATCAGAAAAGTTCTTTGGTGTGGGCCTTTTTTGAGACGAGTGCATCAGATCGCACCACTGCTATTTGCAATATTTGTCTCAAGCGAATCTCGCGTGGCCAAAACATCAGCCGCTTGGGCACCACAAGCATGACCAGACATATGTCGACCTGCCATGCAGCTCGTTGGCAGGCACACATAAAAGACCCACACCAAAGAACTAAGCGGACCTCTCCTTGCTCCTCATCAGCTGGGATCTCCATCCCCACTACACCTTCAGTCCTCTCTGAAAGCTGCTGTGAGAGGACTGAAGGTGTAGAATTAGGTGTGTCACAACCAAGTACTTGCAGTACACCGACGTCCGATTGCAGCAGGCAAATTTCCCTGCCCCAGCTGCTGGACCGTAGAAAGAAGTACACTCCCAGCCATCCACATGCCCAGCGGTTGAATGCTAGCTTGGCTAAATTGCTAGCACTTCAACTGCTGCCTTTTCAGTTGGTAGACTCGGCCCCCTTCCGTGAGTTTGTTCAATGTGCGGTTCCTCAGTGGCAGGTTCCCAAACGCCACTTTTTCTCACGGAAGGCGATTCCGTCTCTCTACCGGCATGTGGAAGGCAATGTCCATGCCTCGCTGGACAGGGCGGTCAGCGGTAAGGTGCATATTACCGCTGACTCATGGTCCAGCAGGCATGGACAGGGACAGTACCTTTCTTTCACGGCCCATTGGGTCACTCTATTGGCAGCTGGGAGGGATGCAGGACAAGGTGCAGTAGTGTTGGAGGTTGTTCTGCCACCACGCCTCCAAAACGCTACTACTGCTACTGGTTGTGACACACCTCTCTCCTCCACCCCCTCCTCTTCTTCTTCCTCCAGTGCTCTGTCCTTGGAACCAGCGGTGCTCCGTAGGCGTACAAGGGGCTACGCAAGTACGCAGGCAAAAAGATGCCATGCCGTGCTTGCGCTGGTGTGTTTGGGGGACAGGAGCCACACTGGGCCAGAGGTTCTGGCAGCTCTGCAGGGGCAGGCCGAGAGGTGGTTGACGCCACGTCAGCTTAAGCCAGGAATGGTCGTTTCTGACAATGGCACCAACCTCCTCTCCGCCCTGCGACAGGGGCAGCTCACCCATGTGCCCTGCATGGCTCACGTCCTCAACCTGGTGGTGCAGCGGTTTTGGGCAGGTTCCCAGGCTTACAGGATGTCCTGAGGCAGGCAAGGAAAGTCTGTGTGCATTTCCGCCGATCTTATAATGCCAGTGCTCGGCTGACTGAGCTGCAAAAGGAGCTGAACCTGCCCAAGAACCGCCTAATATGTGACATGCCCACCAGGTGGAACTCAACGTTGGCCATGCTGCAGCGACTGCACACGCAGCAGAGGGCCATCAATGAGTACCTTTGCGACTACGGCACCAGGACAGGGTCAGGGGAGCTTGGTTTTTTTTTCCCCACGTCAGTGGAGCATGATCAGGGATGCATGCACTGTCCTCTCACCATTTGAGGAGGCCACGGGGATGGTGAGCAGTGACAGTGCATGCATCAGTGACACTGTCCCTCTTGTCCACCTGTTGGAGCATACGCTGCGTGGGATAATGGACAGGGCACTTGAGGCAGAACAGAGGCAGGAAGAGGAGGACTTCCTTGCCTCTCAAGGCCCCCTTTATCCGGACAGTGTTCCTTCTGTCCCACCCATCACACAGGAAGAGGATGAGGATGAGGAGGAGGAGGAGGAGGAGGATTGTATGAGCATGGAGGTGGAGCCTGGCACTCAGCATCAGCAGCAGCAGTCTTTTAGGGATGATGTACAGTCCCAACAAACCAGTGGACTTGTACGTGGCTGGGAGGAGGTGGCTGGCGATCATGTCATCCTCAGTGACCCAGAAGACTCCGGACCGAATGCTTCAGCTAACCTACGCTGCATGGCCTCCCTGATCCTGCAAAGCCTGCGGAAGGATCCTCGTGTTCTTCGGATCAAGGAGAGGGACCATTACTGGCTGGCCACTCTCCTTGATCCGCGGTACAAGGGTAAGGTTGCGGACCTTATCTTGCCGTCGCAGAGGGAGCAGAGGATGAGACATCTCAGGGAGGCCTTGCAGAAAGGTCTGTGCAACGTGTTCCCAGAAACTGGGAGGTTACAAACTCCTGGTCCTGGGCGACGAGTTGCTGAGGCTTCGGTCAGTAGCAGAAGGAGCGATGGGGAAGGTGGACGTCTGACCGATGCGTTCAGACAATTTTTTAGTCCGCAGCCCCAAGGTATGATCGGTTCCAGCAACCATCGCCA
This sequence comes from Lithobates sylvaticus, assembly GCA_028564925.1. NCBI lineage: Eukaryota > Metazoa > Chordata > Amphibia > Anura > Ranidae > Lithobates > Lithobates sylvaticus. The sequence continues at coordinate 313,687,533 of CM053031.1, forward strand.
GCGTCTGATATACATGGTGCAGGAATACCTTGGGGCAAGGTCAGACTTGGACACCTTTCCCACCGAAAATCCTCTGGCTTACTGGGTCCTGAGGATGGATCACTGGCCAGAGCTTGCACAGTATGCAATTGAGCTACTGGCCTGTCCTGCTTCCAGCGTTCTTTCCGAACGCACATTCAGTGCTGCTGGAGGATTTGTCACCGATCATAGGGTGCGCCTGTCCACCGCCTCGGTTGATCGACTGACCTTCATCAAAATTAATCAGTCTTGGATCACCACCAGCTACCAGGCACCTGAGGCGGATATAACCGAATAATTTTTAATGTCACATCCCTTCAAGACTGCCTATGCTGATGCTGAGTGACTGTCCTCTTATGTTCACTGACTATCCTCTTCCTCCTCCTCAATGATCCATGCCACCACACCAGTGCCTAAGGCACAATTTTTTAGCCCCTGTTTAACAGGGGCGTGTACATACAATTTTTATAAAAAAATGCTTCGCAACACGTGTGACTGCTGTGCTCCAAGTACAGTATCTGTGAGGGGTTGCAGTGTTGTGGCACCAGCACCAGTGCCTAAGGCACAATTTTTCAGCCCCTGTTTAACAGGGGCGTGTACTTACAATTTTTTTAAAAAAATGCTTCGCAACACGTGTGACTGCTGTGCTCCAAGTACAGTATCTGTGAGGGGTTGCAGTGTTGTGGCACCAGCACCAGTGCCTAAGGCACAATTTTTCAGCCCCTGTTTAACAGGGGCGTGTACTTCCTTAAATTTTTTAAAAAAATGCTTCGCAACACGTGTGACTGCTGTGCTCCAAGTACAGTATCTGTGAGGGGTTGCAGTGTTGTGGCACCAGCACCAGTGCCTAAGGCACAATTTTTCAGCCCCTGTTTAACAGGGGCGTGTACTTACAATTTTTTAAAAAAATGCTTCGCAACACGTGTGACTGCTGTGCTCCAAGTACAGTATCTGTGAGGGGTTGCAGTGTTGTGGCACCAGCACCAGTGCCTAAGGCACAATTTTTCAGCCCCTGTTTAACAGGGGCGTGTACTTACAATTTTTTTAAAAAATGCTTCGCAACACGTGTGACTGCTGTGCTCCAAGTACAGTATCTGTGAGGGGTTGCAGTGTTGTGGCACCAGCACCAGTGCCTAAGGCACAATTTTTCAGCCCCTGTTTAACAGGGGCGGGTAATTACAATTTTTTAAAAAAATGCTTCGCAACATGTGTGACTGCTGTGCTCCAAGTACAGTATCTGTGAGGGGTTGCAGTGTTGTGGCACCAGCACCAGTGCCTAAGGCACAATTTTTCAGCCCCTGTTTAACAGGGGCGTGTACTTCCTTAAATTTTTTAAAAAAAATGCTTCGCAACACGTGTGACTGCTGTGCTCCAAGTACAGTATCTGTGAGGGGTTGCAGTGTTGTGGCACCAGCACCAGTGCCTAAGGCACAATTTTTCAGCCCCTGTTTAACAGGGGCGTGTACTTACAATTTTTTAAAAAAATGCTTCGCAACACGTGTGACTGCTGTGCTCCAAGTACAGTATCTGTGAGGGGTTGCAGTGTTGTGGCACCAGCACCAGTGCCTAAGGCACAATTTTTCAGCCCCTGTTTAACAGGGGCGGGTAATTACAAATCTTGATCTAATAGTTCACAGCAGGGCCCATTCCTGCGCCCACGAAGAGTAACTATGAGGGCCTACAGTCTTGTGGCAACACCGTCCACCACCACCGCCAAAGGCCCAATTTTTCTGCCCTGTTCATCAGGTGCTTGCAATTACAAATCTTGATCTAATAACTCACAGCAGGGCCCATTCCTGCGCCCACCAAGAGTAACTGTGAGAGCTTACAGTCTTGTGGCAACACCGTCCACCACCACCGCCAAAGGCCCAATTTTTCTGCCCTGTTCATCAGGTGCTTGCAATTACAAATCTTGATCTAATAACTCACAGCAGGGCCCATTCCTGCGCCCACCAAGAGTAACTATGAGGGCCTACAGTCTTGTGGCAACACCGTCCACCACCACCGCCAAAGGCCCAATTTTTCTGCCCTGTTCATCAGGTGCTTGCAATTACAAATCTTGATCTAATAACTCACAGCAGGGCCCATTCCTGCGCCCACCAAGAGTAACTGTGAGAGCTTACAGTCTTGTGGCAACACCGTCCACCACCACCGCCAAAGGCCCAATTTTTCTGCCCTGTTCAACAGGTGCATGCAATTACAAATCTTGATCTATTAACTCACAGCAGGGCCCATTCCTGTGCCCACCAGTCTTGTGGCTACACCAACATCTAATAGGGCAAATTTCTGCAGAGTATATACGCCAGGCCCCTACTTTCAAACATCCAACTTACAAACGACTCCTACTTGCAAATGGAAAGAGAAAACAGGAAGTGAGAGGAAATCTACCCCTAGTAAGGGAAATTCTATCCTGTTAGATTTAATTTGGGAAAAAGGTATCTCCTCTCTACTGATACTTTATCACCAATCCTTGTTTCAATTAAAACCCCACTTTTTCCAAAAACATTTGTCATTGGGACGGAAAGTGAGGTGACATGTTCTGAACAGATGTGCAAAGACAGCAAATGTTACAGGGGTGATAACCCCTCCCTATGTTCTCCAAAAAGCTTAAAAATAGATTTTTTTGTGATGGAGCTACACTTCATAATGTACCTGTTCAGATTCTACTTAAGAACAAACCTAAAGCCGCAAGTGGTTTTAAATGGCTTCTTTTTTTCCTTTACAAATGTCATTTTGTGCAAGGACAGTTCTAAACACGGGAAACACATGCCACTTCACAGGCATACTTTAGACCAGTGGCGGTGCGTGCATAGAGGGCGCAGGAGCGCCGCCCCCCCTCTCCTGCACCGCTCTATCACCAATAGATAGATTCATGCATTGCATGAATCTATCTATTGTCACCGCTGCCGCCCCCTATTCAGGTGTCCGGCCCCTGATCGGGCGCCGGGCATCTGAATTACAGTGGGGGGGGTGTTGCTGGAAGCGCCCCTATTAGAGCTGTAAGCTCTAATAGGGGACCCTATTAGAGCGGTGTGCTCTAATAGGCTTCCCTAAGTGTAAACAGCGGGCGCACGGCTGTGCGTTCGCTGATTACACAGTACTGTGTTAGGGAAGCGAATACATCGCTTCCCTAACACAGACCCGCCTCTCAGCCAATCAGGTTGCCAGGTCTGTTACCTGTCACCTGATTGGCTGAAGTCACAGGCGCTGTGATTGGACGCTAGGCGTCCAATCACCTAGCGTCCAATCACAGCAGAAGAAGACAGGAGGAGCGCGGGAGAAGACATCCGACGGAGACATCCGACGGAGACACCGCTCGTCGCCTGACGCCGTCACCAGCTGCACACCGGACAAGGTAAGTGCAGAGGGCAGGCAGGGGGCACAGTGGCAGCACTTAAGGGGCACAGTGGCAGAACTTGGGGCACAATGGAAGCACTTAAGGGGCACAATGGCAGCACTTAAGGGGCACAATGGCAGCACTTAAGGGGCACAATGGCAGCACTTAAGGGGCACAATGGCAGCACTTAAGGGGCACAGTGGCAGAACTTGGGGCACAATGGCAGCACTTAAGGGGCACAATGGCAGAACTTAGGGCACAATGGCAGCACTTAAGGGGCACAATGGCAGCACTTAAGGGGCACAATGGCAGCACTTAAGGGGCACAATGGCAGCACTTAAGGGGCACAATGGCAGCACTTGGGGCACAATGGCAGCACTTGGGGCACAATGGCAGCACTTAAGGGGCACAATGGCAGCACTTAAGGGGCACAATGGCAGAACTTGGGGCACAATGGCAGCACTTAAGGGGCACAATGGCAGCACTTAAGGGGCACAGTGGCAGAACTTGGGGCACAATGGCAGCACTTAAGGGGCACAATGGCAGAACTTAGGGCACAATGGCAGCACTTAAGGGGCACAATGGCAGCACTTAAGGGGCACAATGGCAGCACTTAAGGGGCACAATGGCAGCACTTAAGGGGCACAATGGCAGCACTTGGGGCACAATGGCAGCACTTGGGGCACAATGGCAGCACTTAAGGGGCACAATGGCAGCACTTAAGGGGCACAATGGCAGAACTTGGGGCACAATGGCAGCACTTAAGGGGCACAATGGCAGCACTTAAGGGGCACAATGGCAGCACTTAAGGGGCACAATGGCAGAACTTGGGGCACAATGGCAGCACTTAAGGGGCACAGTGGCAGCACTTAAGGGGCACAGTGGCAGAACTTGGGGCACAGTGGCAGAACTTGGGGCACAGTGGCAGAACTTGGGGCACAGTGGCAGCGTTTGATGGGCACAGTGGCAGCGTTTGATGGGCACAGTGGCAGCGTTTGATGGGCACAGTGGCAGCACTTGGGGCACAGTGGCAGTGTTTGATGGGCACAGTGGCAGCGTTTAATGGGCACAGTGGCAGCGTTTGATGGCACAGTGAGGCTGTTTGTTTGCGCCCCCCCAAAAATTTTGAGCACCAGCCGCCACTGCTTTAGACACCCCCCAGGTACCATATTTAAAGGAAAATTTCACTTTTTTTTTTTCACTTTATGCATCATTAAAATGACTGCTCCCGAAAAAACGTTAGTTTTTAAAAGTTCTTTTTGCATTGATATATGTCCCCTGGGGCAGGACCCGGGTCCCCAAACCTGTTTTATGACATTAACATGCATATTGGCCGTTGTAATTAGCACTTTTGATTTCGAACGTTCGCGTCCATTATAACGTATAGGGTTCGAAAATTTGCGCGAACTTTCGGTCCGTTCGAAGGTTTTGGTGCGAACCGAACCCGGGGGTGTTCGGCTCATCCCTAATCAGGAACAGCTGGGTAACTGGAGAGAGATGAGAGCTGGCAATTAGCCGACAGCTGAGCAGCCAGCCCAGAGAAGGAAGGGCTAAGCCAGCCCTGACACAGGGTCATCTTTTTCAGAGTCTAAACCACCTGCTTCACTCACTATTCAATGACTTTTTCCACCTGCTTCGCCTCTCTGTACTTTGTCTTGCTTCTTAGGTGTTTGGTTCACCTTTTTCACATGACTGGCATGGATCCAAGCCTTCTGTCCCTCTACCAGGATGGCTGTTTGGGTCACCACGATCACTGTAGTTGGGGGTCCAAACGGGTACTCTTTCTTCTTGGTATGGTTCAAGGACTGAACCATTACGATATTTCCCACCTGTTACGGGTGAGTTGGTTGCGGTGAAGAAAAAGGAGGTGTGAGCGACACGTTTTTCGACTCTGTCCAAAGTTTCAATCAATTTACTTACATACTTTTCCTGTATGCGATCAAAATCCCCTCTTTCTAACATTAGGGCTGTCTGGCCCATGGAGTGGGTAAATGCCTTCCCATTAAGACTTCAAATAGAGAAAAACCTGTGGCTCTGTAGGGAGTCATTCTTACATCTGCAAGGACAGCAGACAGTACCTTTTTCGATCCGTTGAAAGTTCCCCCTGTGGCCTTCCTAATTTTATCGTTAAGAGTCCTATTCATTCTTTCTACTATGCCTGAACTCTGTGGGTGGTATGGGATGTGACACTTCCAGTCAATCTTCAGTGCTTTCACTAAATCTTGACACACTTTAGCTATGAAGGCAGGACCATTGTCTGAGACCATTTGCAGAGGGCAACCCCACCTTGGAAGAATTACCTCCCGTGCAAGAATTGTGACTACTCTCTGTGCATCTTCCTTTGCATTAACAAACACTTCTGGCCATCATGAGAACATGTCTACTATTACAAGTAAATATTCCTGTCTCTTGCCTAGTTTGGGCATGTGTGGAAAATCAATTTGAAGATGAGTGAACGGTGTGGACGGGTAAATGAGGTGTTCATGTTTCACCTTGTGTGGATTCTTTGGATTATTCCTAAAACACGTAATACATCTTGCAACAAATGATAAACTAATGAAGAAAGTCCTGGAATAACAAAATATTTGTCTAATAATTTACATGTCATCTGCCAGCCTCTGTGTCCCACAAACAAACTATAAAAAATGCGCAGAACCGGAAAACCGAAAGATCCGACATAAACAAATGCTTTATTTTCGTTTTCGTTGTGACAACAGTTCGATATAGATAGGAGATTCGACATGACACTGACAATAGCAATCTGTGTCCATCGAACCTGTGGTCGAATGTGCCTAACTTTAGCTCTATTAGTCCAAGATTATTCTACATAGAGAGAAAAGATTTGACATAGAGAGAAAAGATTTGACATAGAGAGACAAGATTTGACATTATAGAGACAATAGCAAAAAAGGTTGAATGTGCCTAACCTAACTCTATTATTCCAAGATTATTCGACATAGAGAGAAAAGATTTGACATGAAGATTCAACGAAGCAGTCGCCACCAGTGGACATTTATGGTCAAATGCTCTGCCCATAGGCTATAGAAGAATTCTAATGTTGGTTGACTAGTAATAATAATTAATAAATATAATTATTACTAGTGTCATACAACATTAGAATTCTACTATAGCTTGTAGGCGGAACATTCGACCAGAAATGTACGATTGTGGCGTTGTACAGTTTAGCTGCTCCATCGAATCTTCTTAGGACATTCGACAGACACCATAAGCCTTCAATGACAGATTCAACCTTAATTATTTCGGATTTTCGGACTAATGCAAAGCAAACAAAATAAATAAAAAACGAATTTCGGGAGTAACTAAATACATTTATTTTTCGGACGAAAACGAAATTCCGAAACAAAATATTTCAGTGTGCACATGTCTACTATGTATTACCCCATAGCCACTTAGCCTCTGAGCTGGCATATGTTGAGTGTGGATATTCCTGGGTAAAATGGAAACATTGTGGCTAGTGTGTAATGTGGTTGCATTGCCTAGAATGAATTAAGTAGCCATCTCTACAACCATTGCACAGGATGCTAAAGCCTGGAGACATGCCGCATGCCCTGTACTGGCATTGGCACTACTCTTGCAAAAAATGCAACAGGGCAAAGTTTACCCCCATGCTCTTGTGCTAGGACTCTCGCCATAGTTTTACAATTGTACTCGGAGTCAGTCTGTGGATAGTGTACGAAAGGAACAAAAGGGCAACAGAGAACATTGACCTGAGGTGTGCCGGGGTCACGTGGTCAGTATGCCTAAAAGGGGGCATACCCAAGTATGAAATGAAATGGAATGAAAGAAAAGAAAAAGGGAATGGGTGGGTGGGACACGAGATCCTCCGACCCTGAGGGGAGGAGGCGAGGGCAGGCTTATATGCAGCCTGACTCCGCCTACAATAACAGGCTGACCTGCGGTCAAGCCTTACATTTGTACTCGGAGTCAGTCTGTGGATAGTGTACGAAAGGAACAAAAGGGCAACAGAGAACATTGACCTGAGGTGTGCCGGGGTCACGTGGTCAGTATGCCTAAAAGGGGGCAAAAATAACATAGTAGGATGAAAGCTTACCAAGTAGATTAATAGTACCCAGAATCAATGATCCATCAGCCTCATGGACAGAGCTTATGACATCAAAAGTGGCTCTGGGACCTGCCCAGAGAATGGCGTCCTCCACCAGTCCAAGTTCCAACTAGTAATAGCCTGGACCCCCTAATGTAAGTCACAGAAGCTGCTCCTTCCTAAATGAATAGACAAAAATGCTTAGGGTCCAGACCCTGATCGCCAAAGGGGATGGAAAAGAAGTGTGCCTAAGCTGAGGAGAGCCCAAGGAAAACACAACAGAGGATCATCCCAGAAGCGCAATTCCCCTGGCCTCAGAAACCATAAGGCCCGATATAGCGCAGCCTGAGCGCCAAGCTGGTAACAACGCCCAAAAGGAGACCTCGAGAGCATGTCGGATATGTCACGGGTAGGGATGAGCCGAACACCCCCGGGTTCGGTTCGCACCAGAACCTTCGAACCGACCGAAAGTTCGCGCGAATTTTCGAACCCTATACGTTATAATGGACGCGAACGTTCGAAATCAAAAGTGCTAATTACAACGGCCAATATGCATGTTAATGTCATAAAACAGGTTTGGGGACCCGGGTCCTGCCCCAGGGGACATATATCAATGCAAAAAGAACTTTTAAAAACTAACGTTTTTTCGGGAGCAGTCATTTTAATGATGCATAAAGTGAAAAAAAAAAAGTGAAATTTTCCTTTAAATATGGTACCTGGGGGGTGTCTAAAGTATGCCTGTGAAGTGGCATGTGTTTCCCGTGTTTAGAACTGTCCTTGCACAAAATGACATTTTTAAAGGAAAAAAAGAAGCCATTTAAAACCACTTGCGGCTTTAGGTTTGTTCTTAAGTAGAATCTGAACAGGTACATTATGAAGTGTAGCTCCATCCCAAAAAAATCTATTTTTAAGCTTTTTGGAGAACATAGGGAGGGGTTATCACCCCTGTAACATTTGCTGTCTTTGCACATCTGTTCAGAACATGTCACCTCACTTTCCGTCCCAATGACAAATGTTTTTGGAAAAAGTGGGGTTTTAATTGAAACAAGGATTGGTGATAAAGTATCAGTAGAGAGGAGATACCTTTTTCCCAAATTAAATCTAACAGGATAGAATTTCCCTTCCTAGGGGTAGATTTACTCTCACTTCCTGTTTTCTCTTTCCATTTGCAAGTAGGAGTCGTTTGTAAGTTGGATGTTTGAAAGTAGGGGCCTGGCGTATATACTCTGCAGAAATTTGCCCTATTAGATGTTGGTGTAGCCACAAGACTGGTGGGCACAGGAATGGGCCCTGCTGTGAGTTAATAGATCAAGATTTGTAATTGCATGCACCTGTTGAACAGGGCAGAAAAATTGGGCCTTTGGCGGTGGTGGTGGACGGTGTTGCCACAAGACTGTAAGCTCTCACAGTTACTCTTGGTGGGCGCAGGAATGGGCCCTACTGTGAGTTATTAGATCAAGATTTGTAATTGCAAGCACCTGATGAACAGGGCAGAAAAATTGGGCCTTTGGCGGTGGTGGTGGACGGTGTTGCCACAAGACTGTAAGCTCTCACAGTTACTCTTGGTGGGCGCAAGAATGGGCCCTGCTGTGAGTTATTAGATCAAGATTTGTAATTGCAAGCACCTGATGAACAGGGCAGAAAAATTGGGCCTTTGGCGGTGGTGGTGGACGGTGTTGCCACAAGACTGTAAGCTCTCACAGTTACTCTTGGTGGGCGCAAGAATGGGCCCTGCTGTGAGTTATTAGATCAAGATTTGTAATTGCAAGCACCTGATGAACAGGGCAGAAAAATTGGGCCTTTGGCGGTGGTGGTGGACGGTGTTGCCACAAGACTGTAAGCTCTCACAGTTACTCTTGGTGGGCGCAAGAATGGGCCCTGCTGTGAGTTATTAGATCAAGATTTGTAATTGCAAGCACCTGATGAACAGGGCAGAAAAATTGGGCCTTTGGCGGTGGTGGTGGACGGTGTTGCCACAAGACTGTAGGCCCTCATAGTTACTCTTGGTGGGCGCAGGAATGGGCCCTGCTGTGAACTATTAGATCAAGATTTGTAATTACCCGCCCCTGTTAAACAGGGGCTGAAAAATTGTGCCTTAGGCACTGGTGCTGGTGCCACAACACTGCAACCCCTCACAGATACTGTACTTGGAGCACAGCAGTCACACGTGTTGCGAAGCATTTTTTTAAAAAATTGTAATTACCCGCCCCTGTTAAACAGGGGCTGAAAAATTGTGCCTTAGGCACTGGTGCTGGTGCCACAACACTGCAACCCCTCACAGATACTGTACTTGGAGCACAGCAGTCACACGTGTTGCGAAGCATTTTTTTAAAAAATTGTAATTACCCGCCCCTGTTAAACAGGGGCTGAAAAATTGTGCCTTAGGCACTGGTGCTGGTGCCACAACACTGCAACCCCTCACAGATACTGTACTTGGAGCACAGCAGTCACACGTGTTGCGAAGCATTTTTTTATAAAAATTGTATGTACACGCCCCTGTTAAACAGGGGCTGAAAAATTGTGCCTTAGGCACTGGTGTGGTGGCATGGATCATTGAGGAGGAGGAAGAGGATAGTCAGTGAACATAAGAGGACAGTCACTCAGCATCAGCATAGGCAGTCTTGAAGGGATGTGATATTAAAAATTATTCGGTTATATCCGCCTCAGGTGCCTGGTAGCTGGTGGTGATCCAAGACTGATTCATTTTGATGAAGGTCAGTCGATCAACCGAGGCGGTGGACAGGCGCACCCTATGATCGGTGACAAATCCTCCAGCAGCACTGAATGTGCGTTCGGAAAGAACGCTGGAGGCAGGACAGGCCAGTAGCTCAATTGCATACTGTGCAAGCTCTGGCCAGTGATCCATCCTCAGGACCCAGTAAGCCAGAGGATTTTCGGTGGGAAAGGTGTCCAAGTCTGACCTTGCCCCAAGGTATTCCTGCACCATGTATATCAGACGCTGGCGATGGTTGCTGGAACCGATCATACCTTGGGGCTGCGGACTAAAAAATTGTCTGAACGCATCGGTCAGACGTCCACCTTCCCCACCGCTCCTTCTGCTACTGACCGAAGCCTCAGCAACTCGTCGCCCAGGACCAGGAGTTTGTAGCCTCCCAGTTTCTGGGAACGCGTTGCACAGACCTTTCTGCAAGGCCTCCCTGAGATGTCTCATCCTCTGCTCCCTCTGCGACGGCAAGATAAGGTCCGCAACCTTACCCTTGTACCGCGGATCAAGGAGAGTGGCCAGCCAGTAATGGTCCCTCTCCTTGATCCGAAGAACACGAGGATCCTTCCGCAGGCTTTGCAGGATCAGGGAGGCCATGCAGCGTAGGTTAGCTGAGGCATTCGGTCCGGAGTCTTCTGGGTCACTGAGGATGACATGATCGCCAGCCACCTCCTCCCAGCCACGTACAAGTCCACTGGTTTGTTGGGACTGTACATCATCCCTAAAAGACTGCTGCTGCTGATGCTGAGTGCCAGGCTCCACCTCCATGCTCACACAATCCTCCTCCTCCTCCTCCTCCTCCTCCTCATCCTCTTCCTGTGTGATGGGTGGGACAGGAGGAACACTGTCCGGATAAAGGGGGCCTTGAGAGGCAAGGAAGTCCTCCTCTTCCTGCCTCTGTTCTGCCTCAAGTGCCCTGTCCATTATCCCACGCAGCGTATGCTCCAACAGGTGGACAAGAGGGACAGTGTCACTCATGCATGCACTGTCACTGCTCACCATCCTCGTGGCCTCCTCAAATGGTGAGAGGACAGTGCATGCATCCCTGATCATGCTCCACTGACGTGGGGAAAAAAAACCAAGCTCCCCTGACCCTGTCCTGGTGCCGTAGTCGCAAAGGTACTCATTGATGGCCCTCTGCTGCGTGTGCAGTCGCTGCAGCATGGCCAACGTTGAGTTCCACCTGGTGGGCATGTCACATATTAGGCGGTTCTTGGGCAGGTTCAGCTCCTTTTGCAGCTCAGTCAGCCGAGCACTGGCATTATAAGATCGGCGGAAATGCACACAGACTTTCCTGGCCTGCCTCAGGACATCCTGTAAGCCTGGGAACCTGCCCAAGAACCGCTGCACCACCAGGTTGAGGACGTGAGCCATGCAGGGCACATGGGTGAGCTGCCCCTGTCGCAGGGCGGAGAGGAGGTTGGTGCTATTGTCAGAAACGACCATTCCTGGCTTAAGCTGACGTGGCGTCAACCACCTCTCGGCCTGCCCCTGCAGAGCTGCCAGAACCTCTGGCCCAGTGTGGCTCCTGTCCCCCAAACACACCAGCGCAAGCACGGCATGGCATCTTTTTGCCTGCGTACTTGCGTAGCCCCTTGTACGCCTACGGAGCACCGCTGGTTCCAAGGACAGAGCACTGGAGGAAGAAGAAGAGGAGGGGGTGGAGGAGAGAGGTGTGTCACAACCAGTAGCAGTAGTAGCGTTTTGGAGGCGTGGTGGCGGAACAACCTCCAACACTACTGCACCTTGTCCTGCATCCCTCCCAGCTGCCAATAGAGTGACCCAATGGGCCGTGAAAGAAAGGTACCGTCCCTGTCCATGCCTGCTGGACCATGAGTCAGCGGTAATATGCACCTTACCGCTGACCGCCCTGTCCAGCGAGGCATGGACATTGCCCTCCACATGCCGGTAGAGAGACGGAATCGCCTTCCGTGAGAAAAAGTGGCGTTTGGGAACCTGCCACTGAGGAACCGCACATTGAACAAACTCACGGAAGGGGGCCGAGTCTACCAACTGAAAAGGCAGCAGTTGAAGTGCTAGCAATTTAGCCAGGCTAGCATTCAACCGCTGGGCATGTGGATGGCTGGGAGTGTACTTCTTTCTACGGTCCAGCAGCTGGGGCAGGGAAATTTGCCTGCTGCAATCGGACGTCGGTGTACTGCAAGTACTTGGTTGTGACACACCTAATTCTACACCTTCAGTCCTCTCAGAGCAGCTTTCAGAGAGGACTGAAGGTGTAGTGGGGATGGAGATCCCAGCTGAGGAGGAGCAAGGAGAGGTCCGCTTAGTTCTTTGGTGTGGGTCTTTTATGTGTGCCTGCCAACGAGCTGCATGGCAGGTCGCCATATGTCTGGTCATGCTTGTGGTGCCCAAGCGGCTGATGTTTTGGCCACGCGAGATACGCTTGAGACAAATATTGCAAATAGCAGTGGTGCGATCTGCTGCACTCGTCTCAAAAAAGGCCCACACCAAAGAACTTTTCTGATAACGTGCAGAGGCAGCGCCCTGCACAGGCGGAGCTCTGCGGTGTTGTACAGTTGCTGTGCTGGCCTCTACCTGGCCTCCAGGGGGCACCCTGCCTCGTTGGACATGTGACGCCGCATCCTCCTCCTCCTCGTCCTCCTCCTCATCCTCTCTCCCTTCAGGCACCCACGTGGAGTCAGTGACCTCATCATCCCCTCCCTCTTCACCACTAGAGCAAACCTGGCAGTAAGCTGCAGCTGGTGGAACAGTACTGCCAGATTCCTCAAGCTGGGTATCATCATCCGAGCCTTCGAATCGTTGGGCATCCTCCTGGAGCATGTACCCAACACTGTGCTCAAAGAGTTCGGGGGACTCCTCAGGAGGACATGGTGGGTCTAGGGAAGGGGTGGCTGATGATGCTCTGCCAGTACCCTGAGCCTGGGTGAGAGAGGATGAGGAGGATGAGGAGGGCTTGGTCATCCATTCTACCAAGCCTTCAGCATGATGCGGCTCCACATGTCCAGCTTCCGAAAACAAAGACGCGCGTGTCCCATGGCCACGTGCTGATGACGATGCACGACCACGTCCACGGCCACGTCCACTAGAAACAGAGCCTGCCTGCCCTGTGTTCTTGGCTCTGCACGCTCTGCCTCCCCTTGGCGGTCTTCCAGCCATTGTAGTCGGTAGTCCTGTGGGTGCTGCTGAGAAGAATATATAGGAGCTCTGTGTGATGCCACTAACACACTAGAAGTCCTGTGGGTGCTGCTGAGAAGAAAATATAGGAGCTCTGTGTGATGCCACTAACACACTAGAAGTCCTGTGGGTGCTTCTGCAAAGAAAATAGAGGAGCTCTGTGTGATGCCACTAACACACTAGAAGTCCTGTGGGTGCTGCTGAGAAGAAAATATAGGAGCTCTGTGTGATGCCACTAACACACTAGAAGTCCTGTGGGTGCTGCTGAGAAGAAAATATAGGAGCTCTGTGTGATGCCACTAACACACTAGAAGTCCTATGGGTGCTTCTGCAAAGAAAATAGAGGAGCTCTGTGTGATGCCACTAACACACTAGAAGTCCTATGGGTGCTTCTGCAAAGAAAATAGAGGAGCTCTGTGTGATGCCACTAACACACTAGAAGTCCTGTGGGTGCTTCTGCAAAGAAAATAGAGGAGCTCTGTGTGATGCCACTAACACACTAGAAGTCCTGTGGGTGCTGCTGAGAAGAAAATATAGGAGCTCTGTGTGATGCCACTAACACACTAGAAGTCCTGTGGGTGCTGCTGAGAAGAAAATATAGGAGCTCTGTGTGATGCCACTAACACACTAGAAGTCCTATGGGTGCTTCTGCAAAGAAAATAGAGGAGCTCTGTGTGATGCCACTAACACACTAGAAGTCCTGTGGGTGCTTCTGCAAAGAAAATAGAGGAGCTCTGTGTGATGCCACTAACACACTAGAAGTACTGTGGGTGCTTCTGCAAAGAAAATAGAGGAGCTCTGTGTGATGCCACTAACACACTAGAAGTCCTGTGGGTGCTTCTGCAAAGAAAATAGAGGAGCTCTGTGTGATGCCACTAACACACTAGAAGTCCTGTGGGTGCTGCTGAGAAGAAAATATAGGAGCTCTGTGTGATGCCACTAACACACTAGAAGTCCTATGGGTGCTTCTGCAAAGAAAATAGAGGAGCTCTGTGTGATGCCACTAACACACTAGAAGTCCTGTGGGTGCTTCTGCAAAGAAAATAGAGGAGCTCTGTGTGATGCCACTAACACACTAGAAGTCCTGTGGGTGCTTCTGCAAAGAAAATAGAGGAGCTCTGTGTGATGCCACTAACACACTAGAAGTCCTGTGGGTGCTGCTGAGAAGAAAATATAGGAGCTCTGTGTGATGCCACTAACACACTAGAAGTCCTGTGGGTGCTGCTGAGAAGAAAATATAGGAGCTCTGTGTGATGCCACTAACACACTAGAAGTCCTATGGGTGCTTCTGCAAAGAAAATAGAGGAGCTCTGTGTGATGCCACTAACACACTAGAAGTCCTGTGGGTGCTTCTGCAAAGAAAATAGAGGAGCTCTGTGTGATGCCACTAACACACTAGAAGTCCTGTGGGTGCTTCTGCAAAGAAAATAGAGGAGCTCTGTGTGATGCCACTAACACACTAGAAGTCCTGTGGGTGCTGCTGAGAAGAAAATATAGGAGCTCTGTGTGATGCCACTAACACACTAGAAGTCCTATAGGTGCTTCTGGGAAGAAAATATAGGTCTGTGTGATGGGACTAACACACTTCAAGTCCTATAGGTGCTTCTGGGAACAAAATATAGGATCTCTGTGTGATGGGACTAACACACTTCAAGTCCTATGGGTGCTTCTGGGAAGAAAATATAGGTCTGTGTGATGGGACTAACACACTTCAAGTCCTATAGGTGCTTCTGGGAACAAAATATAGGATCTCTGTGTGATGGGACTAACACACTTCAAGTCCTATAGGTGCTTCTGGGAACAAAATATATGATCTCTGTGTGATGGGACTAACACACTTCAAGTCCTATAGGTGCTTCTGGGAACAAAATATATGATCTCTGTGTGATGGGACTAACACACTTCAAGTCCTATAGGTGCCTCTGGGAAGAAAATATAGGTCTGTGTGATGGGACTAACACACTTCAAGTCCTATAGGTGCTTCTGGGAACAAAATATAGGATCTCTGTGTGATGGGACTAACACACTTCAAGTCCTATAGGTGCTTCTGGGAACAAAATATATGATCTCTGTGTGATGGGACTAACACACTTCAAGTCCTATGGGTGCTTCTGGGAACAAAATATAGGTCTGTGTGATGGGACTAACACACTTCAAGTCCTATAGGTGCTTCTGGGAACAAAATATATGATCTCTGTGTGATTGGACTAACACACTTCAAGTCCTATAGGTGCTTCTGGGAAGAAAATATAGGTCTGTGTGATGGGACTAACACACTTCAAGTCCTATAGGTGCTTCTGGGAACAAAATATATGATCTCTGTGTGATTGGACTAACACACTTCAAGTCCTATAGGTGCTTCTGGGAACAAAATATATGATCTCTGTGTGATGGGACTAACACACTTCAAGTCCTATAGGTGCTTCTGGGAACAAAATATATGATCTCTGTGTGATGGGACTAACACACTTCAAGTCCTATAGGTGCTTCTGGGAACAAAATATATGATCTCTGTGTGATGGGACTAACACACTTCAAGTCCTATAGGTGCTTCTGGGAACAAAATATATGATCTCTGTGTGATTGGACTAACACACTTCAAGTCCTATAGGTGCTTCTGGGAAGAAAATATAGGTCTGTGTGATGGGACTAACACACTTCAAGTCCTATAGGTGCTTCTGGGAACAAAATATATGATCTCTGTGTGATTGGACTAACACACTTCAAGTCCTATAGGTGCTTCTGGGAACAAAATATATGATCTCTGTGTGATGGGACTAACACACTTCAAGTCCTATAGGTGCTTCTGGGATCAAAATATATGATCTCTGTGTGATGGGACTAACACACTTCAAGTCCTATAGGTGCTTCTGGGATCAAAATATATGATCTCTGTGTGATGGGACTAACACACTTCAAGTCCTATAGGTGCTTCTGGGAAGAAAATATAGGTCTGTGTGATGGGACTAACACACTTCAAGTCCTATAGGTGCTTCTGGGAACAAAATATATGATCTCTGTGTGATGGGACTAACACACTTCAAGTCCTATAGGTGCTTCTGGGAACAAAATATAGGAGCTCTGCCTGCCTGCCAGGAACACACTACAAGTCCTATAGGTGCTTCTGGGAGCAAAATATAGGAGCTCTGCCTGCCTGCCAGGAACACACTACAAGTCCTATAGGTGCTTCTGGGAAGAAAATATAGGAGCTCTGCCTGCCTGCCACGAACACACTACAAGTCCTATAGGTGCTTCTGGGAACAAAATATAGGAGCTCTGCCTGCCTGCCAGGAACACACTACAAGTCCTATAGGTGCTTCTGGGAACAAAATATAGGAGCTCTGCCTGCCTGCCACGAACACACTACAAGCCCCTCTTTCTAAATCAATCTTTGTAAATGAATCTATCTAACTCAATCTCTCTAAGTAAATCTCTCTAACTAACTAAATCCAGCAGAGTGTCACAGATCTATCCTGCTCTATCTGCGCCGGAACAGCATGTGACCGGCGCAGACGGCGTGGCGGCCTTTTATAGGGGGGGGCGTGTACTAAAGCCCCTGAGCTGTAATTGGCTACAGGCGTCCTGCCTGTAGCCAATTATGGCTCTTCGAGTTTCCGGGGCTGTGATTGGCCAAGCATGCGGGGTCACAGTGCATGCTTGGCCAATCATCAGCCAGCAATGCACTGCGCCGGCCGCGCCGGCCGCAATGCATTGCGGGGCCGCTCGCATCACACGAACGTGATGCGAGCGGCCAAAATAGTTCTGGGCTCGCCGAGCGAGCGAACGCCCGGTGCTCGATGCGAACGTGGGTTCGCATCGAGCACCGGGCCCATCCCTAGTCACGGGAAAATTATGACTCACGATGGAAGTCTGTTAAAGTGGTTCTGCACCCATTTCATTTAGTAAATCTCTTTGCCTTCCAAATCAGGCAAAGAGTACTAAATGAAATGTGTTTTTTTTTTTTTTTTACTTACCTTGTAATTGATGACTTCCGGTCTTCTGTCTCTTCGGGGGTGGGCGGGGTCTCTGCGTCGATCGTCGTCAGGCCACACTGTCTCCTGGGATCTGGTGTCATTGTTCCCAGTAGTCAGTGCGGACATCTTCCGAAATCTCACGAGATTTCGGCCTCATCTTCCGAAATCTCGCGAGATTTCGGACACATCTTCCGAAATCTCGTGAGATGTCGGCAGATGTGCCGTTACTGCGCATGCGCGAGTAACGGCGGTGAATGCTGGGCCATCTAAAGTGCCTGTGGGGGTTTCACATGCCCACAGGCAAGATGGCCCCCAGCACAAAAGAAGAAGATGAAGAACTTCATCGGACGAAAACCGGCGGCGATCGAGATGGAAGATGGAACAGGTAAGTCCCCCAATTGAACTATATGCCCTTGGCATATAGCCCAAAAAAAAAAAAAAAAAAGGTGCAGAACCGCTTTAAGCACAGAAGGAGGGCTATACTCCTGGAACCATGAGGATGCTAAATGGAGTGCTTGGAAACAAAGACCTATCAGGGTCTTCCAACAACACGAAATGCTGAGTCTACGCCCGAAATGCCCCGAAAATGCTGTAGGCCGATCCGAGTTTAAGTGGCAAAAGCCGAAAAGCGAATAGGAACAGGGGTTAACCATCAGGACTAGAGCATCTCGACCGGAAAGCCTGGAACATCCCAAGCAGTATCGTGAGCCTTCCTGGTATATGAAATAAAGATTTATCGATCAAGGCTGCTGTGACAGTCCAATGGACCCCGACTAATCACAAACGCTAGAAACCGAAGAGGAAGCGTGAAGCCGACATCTGCATCCCAGACCTGGCCTTACTGGTACCAGCCCAAGCAACAAAAGGGTTCCGGAAACCCCTAAGGCCCCTGGGCCCGTAGAAGCTGCAAAAGGATAACTTACCAATCGCTCCATACTATAGTGCAATTCCTGGCCGGACGTAAGCAAACTGAGAAACCTGTGCCAGGAATGTAGCTGCGTGAAGGGGACGTGCCTGAAACGAGAAACCCGAGTAGCGCGAGCTAACGCAACTGTGAGCAGCTTAAGAACCGAGGCTACCAGAAACCGCGACTGCCTAAGAAACACAGGTTGCACGAGAGCGTGAATTGACGAAAGTGAGAAACCCTGGACAACGTGAGAAACCTGGGAAAACGAGAGAAACATGAAAACGTGAGTTGGCATAGAAACAGAATATTGCATGAAAACACGTGACTTGCATGAAAACCGTGAATTTAAACAAAATAAGTAAGCATCGTAAGAACAGAAGAGGAGACTTGCCACCGAACAAGCCAATTAAAAACGATCACCTCAATCTGTTGAACCCATAGACGTGATGGGTAACCTAGCTGTGTAACAACTACCAGAGAACATAACAGACAGCCAGTAGACGTGACAGATCCTGGATGTAAGCATAAGCATAACGGAAATGACAGATAATGACGAGCAACGTAGAAAAAACAAGAGCAACGTAGAAAGACAAGAGCAAACATGAGAACAAGAGAAAACGCAAGAACAAGAGAACGCGAAAACACGAGAGAAAACAAGAAAACAAGAGAAACGTAAGAGAAAACATGATAAAACGAGAAAACGTAAGAGAACAAGAGAAAACGTGAGAACAAGAGAAAACGCGAGAACAAGAGAAATTGTAAGAGAAAACGAGAAAACGCGAGAGAAAACAAGAACACAAGAGAAACGTAAGAGAAAACATCATAAAACGAGAAAACGTAAGAGAACAAGAGAAAACGTGAGAACAAGAGAAAACACGAGAACAAGAGAAATTGTAAGAGAAAACGAGAAAACGCGAGAGAAAACAAGAACACAAGAGAAACGTAAGAGAAAACATCATAAAACGAGAAAACGTAAGAGAACAAGAGAAAACGTGAGAACAAGAGAAATTGTAAGAGAAAACGAGAAGACGCGAGAACAAGAGAAGACGCGAGAACAAGAGAAGACGCGAGAACAAGCAAACAAGAAAACAAGAGAAACGTAAGAGAAAACATGATAAAAACGAGAAAAACGTAAGAGAAAACATGATAAAAACTAGAAAAATGTAAGAGAAAACAAGAGAAAACGTAAGAACAAGAGAGATTGTAAGAGAAAACGAGAAGTCGCGAGATCAAGAGAAAACGTAAGAGAAAATATGAGAAAAAGAGAAAACGTGAGAAAAACATGAGAAGTGTAATAATCGTGAGAAACGTGAATCGACATCTGAAAATAGCACGAGAACCATAACTGCATGAGGAACCAAAACTTACCTGAGAAACATAAAATCGCATGAGAAACGTAAAATCGCATGAGAAACGTAAATGACCAAAAACTTACCTGAGAAACGTAAAAACGCATGAGAAACATAAATGACCAAAAACTTACCTGAGAAATGTAAAATCGCATGAGAAATGTAAAATCGCATGAGAAGCATAAATGACCCAAAGCTAACCTGAGAAATGTAAAATCGCATGAGAAACGTGAAAACACATGAGAAACGTAAAATCGCATGAGAATCATAAATGACCCAAAACTTACCTGAGAAAAAGTAAATCGCAAGGACCCAAGTGCATGACCAAATTTGCACGGGAAACACAACAGTGCATGGGAAACACAACAGTGCATGGGAAACGCAACAGCGCATGGGAAACACAACAGTGCATGGGAAACACAACAGAGCATGGGAAACACAACAGAGCATGGGAAACACAACAGCGCATGGGAAACACAACAGCGCATGGGAAACACAACAGTGCATGGGAAACGAGAAACAATAATCATAAAATTGCATGAGAAACGTAAACACGCATGATAAACGTAAACACGCATGATAAACGTAAACACGCATGATAAACGTAAACACACATGAGAAACGTAAACACGCATGAGAAAGGTAAAAGCCCAAACTTACCTGAGAAATGAACTACAACCCCGCAGCCCCCTAAGGACCCCCACAAACTGAGATGACAGGCGACATGTGGTGACAGGCAGGAGAAGCGGGTGCCCAGACCTGTGACCGGGGAGGAGCTGGCGGGCGACTGAATCCCCCCGTGCACGCAACACCGGGAGGGGCAGACGGTTGGCCCCCCCTGGAGACCAACTGTATGGCTAGAGGAGCCATCGGGTGGCCGAATCCCCCCTCCCCCCCCAGCAGAAATGCAGGCGGCCCCCTCGAAGAACAGAGGACCTGTCAGGCTGACTCACCCCCCCCCCCATCTCCCAGGGGAACACCAGCGCGGGAGGGGGAGGCGGCTCCCAAGTGGAGACAGCGCAGCTGGCGGCCATGCTCCCCCTCCTCCCGGAACCCAGGGAGAAGCGTCTCCCACGTGGAGATAGAGGAGCCGCTAGGCGGCCATGCACCCCCCCCCACGGAACCCAGGGAGAAGCGTCTCCCACATAGAGACAGCGGAGCTGTCAGGCGGCCAAGCTCCCCCAACCCCCCCTCTCCCCGGAACCCAGGGAGAAGCGGGCGGGAGGAGGAAGCGTCTCCCACGTCGAGACAGCGGAGCTGACAGGCGGCCATGCTCCTCCCCCGCCCCTGAACCCAGGGAGAAGCGGGCGGGAGGGAGAAGCGTCTCCTCCGTGAATACAGAGGCGGTAGAGTAAAGGGGACAGAGGGGCCGACGGCGGCCGCAACCCCCCCTCTCCCCCGGCGGAACACTGGGAGAAGGGGCCCCCTCGTGTAGCCCAAGCAGCT
Source organism: Lithobates sylvaticus (assembly GCA_028564925.1). NCBI lineage: Eukaryota > Metazoa > Chordata > Amphibia > Anura > Ranidae > Lithobates > Lithobates sylvaticus. The sequence goes on from CM053031.1 coordinate 313,708,508, forward strand.
TCAGGTGGCCGCAACCCCCCCCCCCCTCTTTCGGCGGGTCCCAGTGAGAAGAGGGTGGGCAGGAGAACACGAGATCCTCCGACCCTGAGGGGAGGAGGCGAGGGCAGGCTTATATGCAGCCTGACTCCGCCTACAATAACAGGCTGACCTGCGGTCAAGCCTTACATTTGTCTTTAGCATATACCGTAAATGGAATATTTTTCTGTACCAGGAATCATAAACCATTGCAGTTTTAAGGTATACAAAAGCATTGCACATTTCATCATTCCATTTTATACAGTCTGGCATGTCAATATTTTTGGCTTTTCTCAGGAGGTTATCATAGTAGGAACAATCAGATATCCATTGATATAGATATATTAATGGATCAGTGAACAATCTTGCGGAGGGTACTTGTAGGTTAACACAATATTCAAATAGGTACCAATTAATATACAAATAAAATGAAACCAATCATACCAAGAAAAGACAACATATCTTTCTTAGTAAGTGGGCAGGGCAGACCCACGAGAGCTGTGGCTCTCTTGTGACTTTTTCCTCTCTCCTTTGGTGAGCACAAGGTATTCTACAGTTTCCTGACACCATTGCAGCTTTTTTCTAGAGACCTTGTGACCATTGTCTGCTAACCAATGTAGCAGGTCTACACCATCCTCTTTGCACGCAACATGGCTCGGGCTACACAACAATAAATCATCAACATACTGTAACAAGACTGAACCATGGCGGGGAATCCAGGACGGCAAGGTTGCCTAGAGGACTACCGATTAAACTACTGGGGAATCCACATACCCCTAGGGCAATCTACACAATGTCATCTGGCGATTTTTAAAACCAAAATGCGAGTAGTGGCTGTGTCTCCTGGTCCACTGGGACTGAAAAATATTCAGCATTGTGTGGAATGGAGGTTAAAAGTGAAGCCCATCTGGCCGAAAGCTGCCTCAAAGGCATCCACTATTGCAGGTCGATTACTCACTCTCACTATACAGATGTGCCTATGTTTCACCTCTATTCCAGACATCCCTATGCCCTGTGAAAAACAAATTCACACGCTTTTTGTGGCCATACACAGGGTAATAGCACTAATTTGGCGTTCTTCAGCCCTACCCTGGTCACAAGTGTTAACCAGAATGGAAACATTTAAACTATCGAAACGCATCCACCATACATTGTATGATACTATGCGTATTCATGATAATAAATGGAAACATTGGCAATCTGAATTTTCATGACCTAGCACTGTTTCTAGAGATATTTCTATCAGATGCTCAGACGGTTGTCACAAAATTGCATGGGTAACTGAATATGTATTTAAAGATGATCATCATTCCTTTTCTTGATTTCTACATTTCACTATGCCTGAAACTGTTATACCCTATTCTGAATATTGGACTTTGTCTGACATTTTGATTGTATGCCTATGATCTTTCAATGAAAACTTTTGTAAACAAAAAAACAAACAAAAAAAAAGTGATGGGGGGGGGGAGGATGCCGACCCAAGCAGACGTGTGTTGAGCTCTGCTCTTCCTCCTCCCCAGTCAATCAGCTGTAAGCCCTGATGAGCTAATGAGAATGGACGAGAAAGGCCTGCAATCCTCAGACTGAAGCCCCAGTAATCACAGCATAGCAGTGAAGACAGAGCGTTCCCGTAGCAGATGGGCAATAACTCCAGCCATATCTAGATGCAGACGAACACACCTTTTGACCTCGCTTGCTTTGACTGGACCTAGCCACCTGAGGGGACCACAAAAACCTGCGCCTCGATAGAGGAAGATACCTGGCCCTATCGTACGGTCCCATCCCACGGCCCCTGTGCTGTGGTCTGAACGCGTACCCTTGTATTAAACCAACCATAGCGTGGGAGAGAAACGACAGCCCAGGAGACACTCACCCGTCGGAGGCTAGCGAAGCCTCGATATCAACCCCGCGCCCTGCCGAAAACAACCGAGAGATACCGACGTTGTGCGGAGACATCTGGGAAGGCACGACACCATATTGCGGCAGGAGGACCGCGCTACACAGCGGCACGGGAACTTGGAGAGCCTCGGAACACACAAGCAACAAAAGGTAATACACCTGAATGTACATTATGAACCCCATATTTATCTGCGCCAGGTTGGCTACCTCTAAGGGACAATCAGTACACTGAATGCATGAGGAAACCTAGAGGACCGAATAGCCCTGAAAACCAGGTCTGAACCCATTTTATTTTTTTCTGTCTTGTTTATAAATACCTATCGGTTGCATCTATTTGTATATGGTCTACATAAGCTGTCGCATACCTAGCTCTAACTACAGCAAGAGCATAATAGACTTATCTGTGTCTGGTATAATCAATGGCAAGTCCCCCCCAAACTATCTCAGGTGGACTTATACAACATCAAGCATTATCTTATTAGAGAGGAACAAACGATAAGTGGGTCAGGGAGGAGAGGGAAGAGAAAGAGGGGAGAGAAAGGTGAGAGGAGAGAAAAACACCCGAAATCACACCACTATATCTCCCCGGACAATCCATACAGATCCCTGTACCCTACCTAACTCATAAACCCTAAAACACACTAGCGAGATATATTCCGCTCTACCCCACTCACCTCCCCTCTTTGGAAATGCCACCTAAAAACACCCACGCACCAAAAGCGAAAAGAGGATCAATAGGGGGAACTACAAAAAATTCCTCGAATGAAGTAAAATCAAGCCCTATACCGAAAACAGACATTACGGGATTTTTTAAAAACCCAAACCCGCAAATACAACTGGAAAGTTCAATGATGTCTGAACAGGAACTTGGGATCACATGAAAGGACCCAGAAGTAATAGTAAATAATAGCCCAGAAAGTAATATTCTACATAGCACAACGCATATGGAAGGAGTGGTGGGAGGACAAAACTGGGATATAGAATTATACATTAAATCACTACCCACAAGAGAGGACATGGACAAATACGTATACAGGCTAGAGACGTCATACAAGACCGAAATACAAATAATAAAAGCATCTGTAATAGACACCCAAAATAGAATAGAAACCAAAAGCACCAATATGGAAGACATAAACCAAAAAATATTAGACCTGGAAGAAAGGAACCAAAAATCGGACAGTTATTTAGTCCAACTACTAAATATAAACGACGAATTGGAAAATAGAACCAGGCGTAACAATATTAGGGTCAGAGGATTGCCGGAATCAATAGCATCAGACAAACTAAAAAACACGCTACAAGAAATATTTAACACAATATTGAATCGATCAAAAACCATACCTATTGAAATAGATCGAGCTCATAGAGCACAGGGACTCAAAGATAAGGACCCAACAAAACCAAGAGATGTAATCTGTAGGGTACACTTTTTTCAGATTAAAGAGAATATCATGATGGAGGCAAAGAAGCAAAGAAATCTCGAATACGAGGGTACCCCATTGATTTTTTTACAGGACTTGTCCAAATATACTCTGATTAAGAGAAAAGCAATGAAACCATTACTGGACATGTTAAGAGAAAAGCACATCTTATATAAATGGGGCTCTCCGTTTCAGTTAATTGTCCATCAAAATGGTCAAAAAAACACATGTCGGGACTTGAAAGATCTTCCAGATTTCTTGAAAAACCTGAATTTACCCCCAATAGATCTACCAATGTGGCCACAATTATATTCGGACATCTCGAAGGGATTGAGCAGAAGAAGATAGACTGCATGGGATAGAAAGACTCCCGGGGAGGCGGGGGGTGGTGGGGGGGAGGGGGAGTGGAGAAACTACACAGAAAAGAAAAGGAAAACTTTTTTTTATTTTTAATTTTTTTTTACCACCCTTTTTTTTTTGTTTTGTTTTTTTTATTTTTTTTTATTTTTTTTTTTGTTACACCATTGCACACTTTGGCACATATACAACAATGTGAATTTATTTGTATTTTTTTAAAAGCTAAAATGGATATTGTTTGATTACACGCATGATAAATTTGAGTAACACGAAGAAAATTAATGTTTAGATAGATATTACTAATGAAATAAGAATCATAAACAGAAGCACCTTCACTGTCCAAAATGGACAATATTAACAACACAAAAGTCACGTGCACTAATTTTTATATTTTCGCTTTTTATTTTTTTCCCTTTCATAAATTTTTCTTTTTTTTTTATTTTTCTCTCCCTCTCTGTCCTAAATGGACAACACGCAATATATTAAGAAATATGTGCACTAATTTTTTATATCTCTTTTTTTTTTTCCAAACTGTCCTAAATGGACAATATATAGCACACTAGAAACACGTGCACCAATCTATATAGTCCCTGTGGTGTTTTTATTTATTTTAATTTTTTTAATTTAATATATGTATATATAATATGTACCCAGCATCTCATGTTTACACATGGTTAAAGTATATATATGGATATTGTTTGTTGCATATGTACAGGGGGATAAATGTGAAGTATATTATATAATAGATACATGATGATTTTTCCTTCTACTGCTTGGTTAATAATGGGTAATAGGAAGACAAGAAAGTTAAACCCCTTTTTTTCTTTTTTTCCCTCACTTTTTCTTTAAATTGTCCTAAATGGACAATATATAGCACATTAGAAACACGGGCACTAATTTTTATATTCCTTCTGTTTTCTCTTTTTTTTTGTTTTCCCCCTCTCTGCCCCTGCCATCCCTTCCCTCTCCCTCCCCCCGCCCCCCCCCCCCCCCCCCCCCGCCCCCCCCCCCCCAATAATCCCACAGACGGACCCATGAGTCTCTGTATAAACTCTCGGTCGTCTCGTTTTGAAAACACATTATTAGGAAAGGAACCAAATACAAAACTTATGGGTGTAGCTGAGGGACTGGGGAGGGCACCGTCTTGCGAGGAGTAGCTTCATACACCCCAATTAGGGACCTTATACGTAAGGGTAGACTTAATTTAGTCATAGATAGATAACATAAAAGTATGGCGTAAGAATGGTATGAATGTGAATGATTGAGGTACAAAGAATCTGCAAATATAACGCGGACCCTTTGACCCTAAACTTTTTTTTTTTTTTTCTCTCTTCCTCTCTTTCTCCTCCGACTCCCCTTCCCCTTTTATCTCCTTCCCTCCCCCGAATTTTCATTATGATTAAAATATGTTCATATAATGTCAGAGGTCTAAATGTACCTTCTAAAAGATCTCAGATTTTATACTCCCTTCATAGACAATATTGTGGGTATTATCATGTTTCAGGAAACACATTTTCGCTCAGATCACATACGCAATATACAAACAGGCCACTATCCAACATGGTATCATGACTCCTTTTCATATTCAAAATCAAGAGGAGTCTCCATTGCAATACATAAATCAATACCACACCAAGTCCTAGAATGTTATAAAAATAAAGATGGAAGAGGACTCTTATTAAAGGTCTCTATCTATGGTAAGAAATACACTTTTATAAATATATATTTGCCTAATCAAGATCAGATGGAATTTGGGACACAACTTATATCAGAAATGATGGAGAGGGCAGAAGGGAGTATAGTAATTGGTGGAGACTTCAATTTTGTCCTCGATCGAGAGATAGATATGACAGCCCCCCCAATTAAAGAAAAGAAAAATATAAGAAAAAGGTTTAAAGAAATGATGAATAGATTTCAACTAATAGATATATGGAGAATGGACCACCCTCTAGAAAGGGACTATACTTTCCTCTCAAAAGTCCATGGAACGTACCACAGACTTGATTATTTCCTAATAAACCAACTAGGAATGGCCGAGATCTCTTCCCCTGAAATAGGAAGCGCAATATGGTCAGATCACACACCCATCTATATAACGTTAACGATAGATAAAAGGAAAAAAAATAGAGGGTCTTGGAGACTGAACGATAACCTATTATTTGACGAAATATGTGTAACTGACATCGGGTCAGCAATAACCAATTTCCTGGCAGGAATTTCATATAGAGGACACCACGTCTCTCCCCAATCAATGGGAAACTTTAAAATGTATCATACGTGGTTTGTTCATAAAACATGGGACAAGATTAAAAAAGATAAAAGGAAATCAGATTCAGTCCAACTTTCAAGGGATATTAAAAAGCTAGAAAAGCAACACAAACTAAATCCCATACAGGAAATATTAAAGGAATTAAATATAAAGAAAATGGAACTTAGAATATTATTAGATGAACAAACCTTACAAATCAGAGACACAATACGATCCCTACACTATCACCAAGGTAATAAACCTGGTAAATTACTAGCAAATATACTGCGCCAACGTACAAATCCCACATCTATTATTAAGATTAAAACCGAACTGGGTACTTATACCCATGACCCAAAGGGTATTGTGGAAACTTTTCGGAGTTTCTATTCTAAACTATATAATATCTCTAATGAGGTGACCGAAAGAAGCCTCAAGACCCTTCGGCAAAAAATACAGGAGTATATAAAAGAAACCCCAATACAGACCTTAACTGACACTGATAAAGAACAATTAGAAGATGAATTCTCGGAACAGGAAATTAAAGGAGTGATAGACTCAATGGTGGTGGGGAAAAGTCCAGGACCGGACGGCTTCACCCCCCGGTTCTATAAACAATTCAAAGAACAATTGATCCCAATTATGAAACAGTTATTTAATGGAGTATCAAAAGGCCAACCCTTTGTTCCACAAGGAATGCAAGCATTCATTTCCCTTATACCCAAACCAGAAAAAGACCACACCATTTGCGGAAATTACCGTCCTATCTCCTTGACAAATGTGGACCTTAGAATATATTCAAAGGTCATAGCAAATAGACTTACTCCTTTTTTTTTTTTTCCACATCAGTAAGCCGGTGAGAGATTTGTGATCAAGTTAACGTTCAATTTAGTCTCTTACGTTGTTAACATCATTGTGGAAATTTTTATTAGGGGTAAGATATGAAGCAAAAAATACAATAAATTCTTTAATTATCTATATCCTTCAGTTATGCCCCTTATCAATTTTATTATCTAAATTAATTTATAGAACCTCCCCAATAATTACCAACCCGTCCCCCCCTCAACCCCTCCCCCCCCCCCCCCCCCCGGTGCCTCTCTACTTAAGTCTCGAGTGTTCTTATTCTTTTCTTTTCCTCTTTCTCTGTCCTTCTTTGATTTAGTTCAGTCCCGGAACATGGATTTTTTTTTTTTTTTATGTTATTATTTCCGCGTATCTCCAAGTCTGTTTAAAGTCTTGCCATTTTTTCCATTTAGACATAGCGTTATCGCCTTCTTCTTCCCCATTGAATCTAAGTTTTTCCATATGGTATATTTCTTCCATCTTTCCTACCCATTCTAGTTCTGTCGGTGACTCCTCTTGCTGCCATTTCCTAGGTATCAATGCTTTTGCCGCATTTAACATATATGGGATTAAAGTATTCATGTATGTTTTTATTGGGTCTGTTGTGTTGTGAAACAAACACATCCATGGGTCTTCGATAATTTTGGTGCCCGTGATTATTTTTATTAACTCAAGGATATCTCTCCAATATTTCCTAATTTTTGGGCAGGTCCACCAGATGTGGGTCATCGTGCCCTTCTGGGTACATCCTCTCCAACAATCCTGTGAGGTCTCCGGCTGGTATTTACTTATTTTATTAGGTGTATTGTACCATCTAGTAAGGCATTTGTAATTTGTTTCCGCTGTTCTACTGTCAATTGCTGATTTATGGATTAAACAAAAACATTTTTTAAATTGTGTTTGTATTCGTGCGTGCCTAATTCATTTCCCCATTTTGTAAGGAATGGCGGTATTTCCTGCCGCCCCTCTGTAAGGAGCATTGTATATAAACGGGATGTATCCTTTTTTTTTTTTTTCCCTATTCCCATACATATTTTCTCTAGGGATGTATAATTCTCCCTCATTCTAATTGGCTGGGAGAGCTTCCCCACAAAGTTTACCAGCTGGAGATAGCGCCATTCGTTTACTTTTATGTGCGTTGTCGTCTGCTGTATTTCATTCCGTGTTTTAATTTTCCCTTCACTTATTATATCTCCTAGTTGTGCATTTTCTCCCATCCAGTGAGCACCCATTTCACTTTTTCCTGGTGGGAAATAATTATTATTCTTCAGTGACATCAGTGGTGAATTATAACTCCAACTAAATTGTTTGTGTATTGCGTCCCAAATTTTAAAGACATGTCGAGTAATTTTTTGTGTATTTATTCCCAGGTTCCTAAATTTCGGGGGGCTCCATAGCTGTGTGCTTAAATTAACCTTACTTGTGTCTTTTTCTAATTGCACCCATGATTTATAACTGTCTCTTCGTGTCCATTCTACAGCTCTTGACAGAATCATTGCGTAATAATATTTCTTTATATCGGGGGCACTAAGTCCCCCATGTTCTTTATTTTGGGTCAAAATATCCCGTAATATCCTGGCTTTTTTGTTTTGCCATATAAATCTGTTAATAATAGCATTTAAAACTTGAAAGTAGTAATCAGGGAGAGGTATTGGAAGCATATGCAACTTATACGTAATTTTCGGTAATAGGACCATTTTTACGGTATTTATCCGTCCAATCCATGAGAGGGGTCTATAACCCACCTTTTTTATTTCATTCTTAATTTCCTGTAATAGTGGTATAAAGTTTTCCGAATATAATTTATCTATCGAATTAGCTAATTTGATCCCTAAATATTTCAAACCACTTTTCCTCCATGGGAACTGATGGGCTCTTTGTAGCTCACTCGCCTGTTTTTTCGGCACACTTACATTTAAAATCTCTGACTTATTAATATTCATTTTAAAGTTAGATATCTCACCATATGCTTTTAATGTCTCGAGCAATCTGGGTATTGATGTATTAGGTTCTGTAATATAAAACAATAAATCGTCCGCAAAAGCCGCTACTTTGTGCTCGGTCTCTCCCACCTTAAGCCCTTTTATGTTATTATCTGATCGAATAGTTGCAAGTAGAGGTTCCATTGATAGCACAAAGAGCAACGGCGAAAGAGGGCATCCCTGCCTTGTCCCGTTGCTCATAGAAAAAGGGGGCGCTAAATTACCATTGATCCTTATTATTGCGGTCGGGTTTTCATATAAGACTCCTATTCTCTGTAGCATTTTGGTGCCTAACCCGACATATTTCAGTGTCTCCCTCATGAGCCCCCAGTCTACCCTGTCAAATGCTTTCTCAGCATCAATTGACAGGAATAGACCTGGGGGCCCATCTGTTCTAAGTTTTTGGAATAGCAATAGTGTTCTAATTCCGTTATCGCGTCCTTCTCTAGTAGTGACGAATCCTACCTGATCTGTATGTATCAATCCGTTCATATAATTTTTTAGCCTGTTTGCGAGGATTTTCGCATATAGTTTTGTATCACAATTAAGTAGGGATATCGGCCTATAACTTGTACAACAGCTTTCGTCTTTCCCTTCTTTTAGGATAACTGTTACTAAGGCTTTTTGTGCCTCTCGGGTCAGTTGATAGTCTGTTCCTAATCCATTGAAATAGTTACATAATCTTGGCACTAAGATCTTAACGAATCTCTTCAGGTACAGGATCGGGAATCCGTCCGGTCCCGGACTTTTCCCCGAGGCTGTATCCGATATAGCTCTAATAATCTCGGCTTCGGATATAGGGGTTTCCAATATTTCGGAGTCCTCTTGTGTTAATTGCGGGATACCTGCTTTTCTCAAAAAATCTTTTATTTTATTATTTTTTTCTTCCTTACTCCTTGTCGCTCCTTCAATGTTATATAGGGTCTTATAGTACTGTTGGAAGACCTCTGCGATATCCCCAGACTTGTAAACCAGCTCTCCTTGTTTATTACGGATTTTTTCTATATAATTTCTCGATTTTTTCGTCCTTAAAGATTTCGATAAATGTTTTCCTACTTTGTTCCCCCAGAGATATTTGTCTTTTAAAATCATGTTGAACTCTCTTTTTGTGTCTTGTGATATTATATCCTTTAATTCCTCTCTTTTGATTGTAAGCTGGTGGTATAACTCTTGGTGATTGACCTCCGCGTTTTTGTGGCATTGCTCTAATTTGAAAATTTTGTCAGTTAGCTTTTGGATTCTCTTTGTTCTTTCCTTTACCTTCATTGAACCCATTGAAATTAAGATACCCCTTATATATGCCTTGTGTGATTCCCACAATATAGAGTGCGATATGTCCTTTGATTCGTTTTTATCGAAGAAGAAAATCAGTTCTTTATCCTTATCCTTATCCATAATGAGTGTTTCATTAAGTCGCCATTTAGATAATGTTTTCGGTGTATTAATTCCATCTATTGTCATCATGACTGGCGAGTGATCTGAGAGGGTAGAGATACCTATGTGTGACTTTGTGACTTTGGTCAGTGTATTATGATCTACGAAGATGTAATCAATCCGTGAGTACGTCCCGTGCACGGGGGAAAAGAATGTATAGTCGCGTGTTTTTGGGTTTAACGTTTTCCACACATCTATTAGTTGGTTTTGGTGAAGCGAGTTTTTAAGCTTTTTCAGAGAAACCCCTCCTGTTCCCCGTGCACCGGACGAACTATCCCAAAGCGGATCTATACACATATTTAAATCTCCTGATAGTATTACCATCCCCCTTCTAAAATAAGATAGAGTCGTTATCGTCTTCTTCATAAATTCTGCTGGTTTTTTGTTTGGTGCATAAATATTTGCTAGTGTAAGTTGTAATTCTCCAATATACCCTCTCAAAAAAAGAAACCTTCCCTCTGGGTCCACTAATCTTTCTTATTCTTTAAAACTCAGTGAATCGCTGAATCCTATCGCCACCCCTTTAGCTTTTTTGATGTTTGAATCTGCATATATCCAAGTAGGGTATCTTGGGGAGTACAATTTAATATTCGACCCTTGAAAAAGATGTGTTTCCTGAAGGAACGCTATGTCTGCCTGGTAGTGTTTGAGTTCTTTTAATACTTTGTGTCTTTTAGCCGGGCTATTTAGTCCTCGGATATTGTATGTTATAAACTTAATCTAAAGAATTTTCCTCTTATTTTTGCTTTTTTGAGAGAGGCCCCTCCCTTTTTTTTATACCTCCCCCTCCCCCCTCCTCCCCTCCCCTCCCTCTCCACCCCCCCCCCCCCCCCCCGATTCTCCCACCCCTCTCCTTCCCTCCCATCCACCCTTCCCTTCCACCACCTGGCCTATACCGGCCTCTAGGCCTTTGGCGAATCAGAACCATCCTCTTCGCCTCGGGACTTCATTCTCAGAGGTGGGGCTCCGACCTCTTCACCCCTTCCACCCCCCCTCCATCTCCCATCCCAAGGGAGTATATGAGGGGGGGGTGGAAGGGCCACCCAGACGGATTATATTTCTTTAGTAAGAAGACAAAAACTCCCCCCCCCCCTTTACCTCCCCTCTCCCTCCCCCCCTCTGCGTCTCTATTAAAGATTAACATCCTGAATCAAAATAGGAAACGTACATAAACGATATCAAATAGATTTAAACCCCAGTCCCAAGAGAAAGAACAAACACTAGGGGAGTTTCCACCATGGGGGTGGTGGAAAAGACCCCTCCCCCTTGAATGGGGGCCTATCTTAAGCCCTCTCTGTCCCGTGTCACCACATAATCCGCAGTAGCTATTGTAATGCCAATTTAAGATTAATCCAGTCCTTCTCTAGCACACCATTCTGGAAGTTCTACCGGATGTAGATCTAGGTTTTTACAGAATTCTAGTAGTTCTTCTGGATGATTCAATTTTACAGATCTACCGTCTTTATATGCTATTAAGCATGCTGGAAAGCCCCAACCATATTTTACGTTTTCTGTGCGCATTTGGTTTAAGAGTGGTCTCAGGAGGCGTCTTCTGGCCAATGTTTGTGGCGATAGATCCATAAAAATCTGGAGGTCTACTCCCCCATTTCAATGGGGGTTTTCCTCTAAGTTTAGTCCATATTTCTGTCTTTTCATTATAATCTTGAAAGCGTATAAGGATGTCTCTCGGCAAGTCTATAATGTGTTGAGGCTTTCTAACTCTATGTATCCTCTCAATCTTTGGTTCCCAGTCAGGACCTTTATTGGCAATTGGATTAAATAATTCCTTCATGATTTTCCTGAGATCTTCTCCATTTGCTTCTGGGAGGGCACGTATTCTAAGGTTCTGCCTTCTACTCTGGTTCTCCTGTTCCTCCAGTTTATATTCCATCTGCCTTTGATTTATCTTCATTTTCCTGAGTTGCTCTTTGATGTCAGTCAGTTCTTCTACTTGTTTATCTATCTTATTTTCCGCTTCCTCTAACCGGGTAAGGAGGTGGCCGAGATCAGCACGTAATGCTATTATTTCCTCTTTTATGGAATTTTCCATTTTGGTTAACATTTCAGACATCGCTGCCTTAGTCAAGACCTGGGAGTTTTCATTATGATCTTCTACCCTACTGCTGTCTATTTCAGATTCTTCTGTGGTATTACCTCCTGTTGTCTCGTGGATCTCTTCCTTTTTTTTATTCGTCTCCTTCTTCTTCGCCTGTTTAACCGGTTGTTTTTCCATACTCGGGCTTTTTGGACTCAGGCCTTGGACCATGTATTGTATAATTGTGCTGGTATTTGCTTTTTCCTTTGTTGTCTTAGTTTCGACTCCTTTTGTGGTTTTACCTTTCATCCCTAATTTTTTATTTATAATCTTCCGTTTCCCCAGTCTAACGGGAACTCCACCCTCGAAGGAGGTAAGAGGATGGGCCAAGATAGATGGTTTCTAAGGGATAGTAGCCGACCTATGTTAGTCCTTGCTTTTGAAGACTGCGAATCTCCTCCCGTGCAGCCTGTATATAACCACAATGGACTAGTAATGCTTAATAATAGCAGTTATCTTCCTTAGTACTTATCCTGGGAGGAATGAGGAATAACTAAGAATTCAACAGGGTTCCAGGTTATCCCTTAATTTTGCTTCGTAGTGAGAGCTGGTGTGTGGGATAATTCTTTGTGTTCTCCTTTAAAAAGTTTACCTCACCCCTTCCCTCTCTATCTCTCCCCCCTGTAACTAAATAGAGTAGCTGGAACGATCTTTTCCTTGTTGCTGTACGTTTAATGAGCAATCAGCTAGCTCGTAGGTACTGAGGTGCTGGGGGGGAGGGAGAGTAGGAAAGATACGTTGAATATAGCGTGATATATACGGCTATAAAGGAAAACCCCGGAAAAGTGAGCCAAAAAACAAAAAACACAAAAAAAAAAAAAAAAAAGGCAAAGCCACAGAGTGGATCTCTTCACGTCAGAGAGGGACTATGAGTTATAACTCTGGAATAGAGCGCCCACTGTGCACCTTTTCTTGAAACTCCAGGCCCCTCACCACCTCACATGTTTATTCATCTATAATCCTCTATGTAGGTCAACGTTCCAATAGAGAGAAGGATGTTTACTATGAAAGTTCAAGTTAACACTTGCTGTGTATTCCAGAGCATATATCTTGCAGCGTGTATAATAAGCATCCACACAAGTTTACCTCATGGATCACTCCCGGGTTACAGGCTAGTATTACTGATCAATGTAAGTACAGTTCTATACCACATCTATTTTAGAGAACTAGCAGTCATAGCCAACAGACCCAGACAGTTTTCTCATATTTGCAATTATGATTTAGTAAGATTTCCCCTCCTTTCTTCACTGTCTTCACTTTTCCGACAAAGAGAGATATTTAAAAGGTGTTTCTTACCCTTTCCATGGAGGTTCTATGAGATGATGTTACCCCTTTAAGTGAGGGGACTTACCCATCCGGGTGTATTGTTGTTTTTCCTCCTTTCGCCAGGAACGGTCCTGCAGTGAGGGGTTGAGGGGGAGTGTGAGGAGTGTTGCCCCGAGATGCCATATGATGGTATGAGGGGGGGTCGGGATCCGTTATGAGAGGCCAGCGGGGGTGAGAGCAAGGGACCAGCCGGAGTTCATTGCCGCCGACGCCACGGCTTGAGGTACCGTTGCCGCGTGATGTACGCTAGCCGGGTATTGCGCTCTGCTTGGAGGATCTGTTTCCTCCTCGTGTGGCGTGGAGTCCCTGGTTCAGCGCATGCCTCTGTTCTTCCGTCTGGGCGTCCTCTCCTGAAATAGACTTACTCCTATACTCCCAAAATACATTCACTTAGATCAAACAGGATTTGTAAAAGGTAGGGAGGCTAGAGACAATACCTTAAAGACAGTAACACTTATAGAATACGCTCAGAGACATGCCATCCCATCCTGTCTATTGGCAGTGGACGCTGAGAAAGCGTTTGACAGGGTGGGATGGTGCTTCCCCGAAGAAACATTAAAACAAAAAGTAGGCCCAATTCTATTAGAAAAAATTATGGTATTATATCAAAAACCTACAGCCAGAATAAGAACGGCCGGAGAAATATCCGAGCCAATGAGTATAACAAACGGAACTAGACAAGGATGTCCCCTGTCCCCCTTACTGTATGTATTGGTTATGGAACATCTTGCAATAGCTATCCGAATCAACCCAAATATACAGGGACTAAAAACACAACAACATGAATATAAAATCTCTATTTATGCAGATGATTTATTAGTCTATATAACAAATCCCATAATTACACTCCCTAACCTGATACAAGGATTTGAGAGGTTCGCAAGGGTAAGTTACTTTAAGGTAAATTATAACAAGTCTGAAATGATGGACATCTCACTTCCTTCAGATAAAGTGGAATTAATTAAGACTAATTTCCCTTTTAATTGGCAATCAATAGCAATTAAATACCTTGGAATATATATTCCTAAGGAACTGGACAAGTTATACTAACTTAACTATCTCCCAATCACTGCTAAAATAATAAAAACACTACAAAAATATACTAAAGGGATTTATTCATGGATAGGAAGAATAAACATAATAAAAATGGACATACTACCAAAAATGTTATATGTATTTCAGGCCATCCCACTTTTTCCTGCAAAAAATATAATAAACCAATTACGGAAAGCAATAGGAAGTTTTATTTGGGCAGGAAAGCCTGCTAGAGTAAATAGGTCAACACTGACTCGAACGAAAGAAGAAGGAGGGTTGGCACTACCAGATGTTACGACTTACCTAAAAGCAGCCCTAATAACAAGAATAATAGACTGGTTTCAAAACGAGGATACTAAGCAATGGGTTGGATTGGAGGAAGAGATCACGGCCATAAGATTGAAATCATTACCATGGGTTAAAAAAGAACATCGCCCCTTAGATAGTGAAATGCCATTTTTTGTGGCTCTGACGATGAAAGTATGGGATAGCCTGGCAAGACAGGGCCAGGGATTTTCATGTGCAGGCCCAATGACCCCTATATTTAACAACCCGGGATTCCCACCAGCAATGAAATCAGGAACCTTTTTAAAGTGGAATAAAAAGCAGGACACTAGAGTATGGGAGATAACTGAATACAACAGGTTAATATCGCCAGAAGCCTAAGATATAGAATATAATAATAATTGGATACAATACTGGCAATTACAGAAATATATTACCCACTTAGCGAAAGAAGAGATACTTAATAGACCCCTGACAGACTTTGAGGAAATTCTGATAGGGAAACAAAAACCAACCCACAATTTGTCTAATATATATAAGTATTTAATGAAAAACAATAACAGACAGGAGATAATACAGATAAAAAAATGGGAAGAAGAATTAGGAATAAATATCCCCAAAAGTAAATGGAACGAAGCATTTAAAATAATACATAAACTATCAAAATCTAGTAAACATCAGGAGAGGAACTATAAACTTCTAATTAGATGGTATAGATGCCCAACAGACATGAAGAAAATAAATCCAGAAAATGAAGACAAATGCTGGAGATGTCAAAAAGATATTGGAACAATGTCACATATCTGGTATTACTGCCCTGGGGTTTATAGTTTCTGGGAGCAAATATACAAAATATATGCAGTAATGACAGGAAGAGTAATTCAACCTGACATTTTGATGTCGGTATTGTCAATGAATTTGGGATCGGTAAAAAAGGTCAGGAAAGGTACTTTGAAGTATTTTCTTACTGCTGCACGCACTATAATAGCTAGAAAATGGAAAAATAGGGAAAGTCCGAACATAAAGGAATGGGAGATGGAGATGAACGAAATGTGTGCACTGGAAAAAAGATTGGAAACTGAGAAGGAGGTTAAAAAAGAGCCTAGGACTGCATGGCAGACCTGGATTGAGTTTAATATTCTACAACCTAGTTGGAGAGAACAATTCTAAAAAAGGGTGAAGGAGAAGGGGGAAAAGGAGGGAGGAATTATATTAAAATAAAAAATTTTTTTTTTTTTGGTTGATGTTGAGGTATGGATGTATACTGGGATGGATCTTGAAGAATGAATGTTACATGAGAACAGACTGTAAATTTAATACAACAAACACAAGGCTATATTTATATCGAATTATGGCAACTAAATATGTTAATGTACAAAGTAAATGTATCCACAATGATATCTGTGTGTAAGCAATGCAAACTGTTTGTAAAGGAAAATAAGGAAAATTTTTTGATAAATAAAGATATTTAAAAAAAAAAAAAAAAAAAGTGATGGCACATCAGGCACTATAGGTACGATGGGCACAATCAAGTTGTTTACGGCCCTAAGATCCTGTACAAACCTATAACTGCCATCCAGCTTTTTTACTGGATTTAGGTGTGTTAAAGGGTGAGACTGTCTTTTAGAATCCCCTTTGTAAGAAAGTGCTCTACCATTGGTGCAATTCCGTCCTCTTTCTCTTTTGACAGGGGACATTGTTTGTGATAGACAGGCTGTGCCCCCTCTTTTAAAGTAGCTTTGTAAGGGGTGCAGGAGATGAGTCCCACATCGAGTGCACTCTCTGTCCACACTCTCTTGAGATCTGCTTCAACTTACATATTTAGCATTACAGGGCAGATTGGGAACTTCTTTGAATGTGCAATTACACCTCCCTCTTCTGTCATTTCTAGTTTAATGCCTAATTTTCCCATTAAAGTGGATGTAAACCCGAATTTTTTTTTTTTTTTTGATGTCATAATTTAGAGAATAAGATTTCCTTTCATTTGAGCCCAGTCTTGCCACACAGATTTACTCGAGGCCTGAGCAATCCTCTTTTTTTTTTTAATTGTAATTTTTATCGGGTTATAAAAGTAAAACAATTACAAAAACAAAGTACAATGTACATTATACCAGTAGTGTAAGCATAGTGGATACAAATAGTTAGAATGAACTTAAAGAGAACAGGTGAACAGTGTCCATAGTGCAGAGCACAGGGGTGATCTGCATATCTCATTAAAGCCCTGTACACACGGTCGGAAAATCCGACCACCAAATCCATCGGATTTGGTCCAACGGATTTAGTCTGACACTGGTGTTGCATACACACGGTCGGACAATGTTGTCGGAAAATCCGATCATTCTGAACGTGGTGACGTTTGTTGCCTACGACGGGACTACGTAGAGGCTAGTAGCCAATAGCTTTGGTCTTGTAATGTGATCTGAGCATGCGTGGCACTTTGTCCGTCGGAATTCGCTACACACGATCGGAATTGGTGTGATCGGACTTTGTTGTCGGAAAATTTATAGAGCAGGAGATACAACTTTGTCCGTCGGACAATCCGATGGAAAATGTCCGATGGTGCCTACACACGGTCGGAATTTCCGACAACATTGTCCGATAGGACAGAATCCATCGGAAAATCCGACCGTGTGTATGGGGCTTAAGAGTTATATAACAAACAACTCACATGTAGGTAGTAAGATTGACAATCCACCAAGAGTAGATATATTAATGGATCAGTGAACAATCTTGCGGAGGGTACTTGTAGATTAACACAATATTCAAATAGGTACCAATTAATATACAAATAAAATGAAAATAAAATGAACAAGGAAGGAGGGCAGAGAGGGGAAAACAATACTTAATTTTGGATTAAGACATTTTCCGATGTGTCCACTGGTCTATGAGACCCATATTCTGATTGATCCCATGGCTCCCATATTTTATCAAATTGGGGAATAGAGTCGTGTACAGAGGCTGTTAGATACTCCATCCTCCGGATCTCAGCCATTAGATGTAAAAGCCTAGACCATGAGGGTGGCGTGGTGGATAACCAGCACATTGGAATAATTCTTTTGGCTGCAAGTAAAATATAAGAGATCAATCTGTTGACTCTTTTGGGTAAACCCTTAACTGGAAGCCCCAGTAGACAGTGCAAGGGATCCAACGGGAGCGCTACACCCACCACCCCCTGTATTAGTTGCCCCACATCCTGCCAGAGGGGCCATATTAGAGAGCACTCCCAAAAGACGTGGAGCAAAGAGCCAGTCTCGATTCCACATCGCCAACAGCGGGATGGAACTGAGTGATTACATTTATGTAAAACATCGGGTGTCCTATACCAGAACATAAGGATCTTTATAGAGGTTTCTCTCTGGGTTACACATGTGGAAGATTTAAAGATAGAAGTCCAAATCTTATCCCATGTTTGGGTCGTTATGGGGTTACCTAAGAGGAGGGACCATTTCCTCATGTAGTGGTGAGTGGTTTCTGTAAGAGGGGTCGACTCATGGAGGATGCGGTAAATGGAGGATATTAAATGTAACTGTTGTGGCCCCTGGGCACATAAGTATTTGAAGGCGGTAGGTCTGTCAAGGGTCAGGGAGGAGGACTTGGAGTGGAAGAGATGTCTAACCTGTAAGTAAAAATGGAAAAGGCGGGAGGGAATATCAAATTTTTCACTTATGGTATCAAATGAGTAGAGCTTCCTTGTAATGGGATGGACCAGGTTTCGAAGTTGAAACAACGGTGCGTTAAGCCAAGGAAAAACCCTACCCAAGGACATGCTGTCTGGTATGGCTGGGTTAAACAGCACATTCATAAGGGGAGGGCATGGAGAGGCAAGGGAATAGCTTTTGAGACATTTATGCCAAACACTTAGAGTGAAGTTCATTGGAGCGGTACACTGGCGTTTAAAAACGGAGTCTAGGGGTGAAGGGGCTCCCCAAATTAAGGAGCAAGGGTGAACCGGGTATAATACTCCCTTTTCAATAGCTGTCCACTTATTGGGTGCATGTAGGGTGGACCATGAGACCAAAGCTTTCAAGTGTGTGGCATAATAGTATTTAGTAATATCCAGAGCTCCCAAACCCCCCCTAGATCTTAGAGCTAGCACAACCGAGCTTGCTATACGATGGGCTCCGCCGCCCCAAACAAATCTCAGAAAGGATCTCTGAGGCGCTTTTAGTTGAAAAGCTGGCACGGCAACTGGTAGTGTCTCGAAATGGTAAAGCAGTTTAGGTAGAATAGACATTTTAAGAACATTAATCCTACTTACAAAGATAGGGGGTACTTTGACCAGGTTGACAGGGATTTATGTATGTCTAAGATTAGATGAGGGAAGTTAGCAGGGTATAGGGAGGAGTAGGTAGGGGTAAGAAGAACCCCCAGGTATTTAAGAGAAGTGGTACACCATTTATAAGGATATGCCTCTCTAAGTTGCAATAGTGTGGGTTCTGGGATGTGTATGGGAAGAGTCTCAGTTTTTGAAGTGTTAACCTTATATCCGGAAATGGCACCAAAAGAGGATAGTAATTTGTGTAATGAGGGGAGTGAAATCAGTGGGTTAGTGATAGTAAGTAAGACATCGTCCGCAAAAAGCGATAGTTTATATTCCCCCTGTCACATCACCACCCCACGAATATCTGGATGAGAACGTATAGATTCAGCCAGGGGTTCTAGACATAAGATAAAAAGCAGTGGCGATAGGGGACACCCCTGGCGAGTTCCATTTGTCATGGGGAAGCTAGGTGACAGGAGGGACGACATCTGTACCTGGGCTGAGACCGTCGAGTAAAGAGTTTCTAGGGCTTTTAAAAATGAACCTTGAAAACCGTAAACTTGTAAAGTAGCAAACATATAGGGCCAACTCAGCCTATCAAAGGCCTTTTGTGCATCTAAACTTAGGACCAGTCCCTAACCGGATGATCTATCGAGAAGATCTATCAGATCTATTGTGCGCCGGGTGTTGTCTCCGGCATGCCTACCGATGACAAAACCCACCTGGTCCCTATGGATTAGTTTAGGTATCAGTTCAAAGAGTCTAGAGGCAAGGATTTTGGTGAATATCTTATAATCTGAATTTAAGAGCGCAATGGATCTGTAGTTGTCTGGGATAGAGGGGTCCTTACCGGGCTTCGGAATAACAGAGATATAGGAATGGGAGAATTGTGGGTGGGGAACAGAGCCCTTGAGCAGGGAACCATACAAGGTCAGCATATGTGGGGATAAAACATCAAGGAAAGTTTTGTAATAAAAGTATGACAGACCATCAGGGCCAGGTGGTTTGTGCAAAGGCAATCCCTTAATAGTGGCCAGGAGTTCCTCATCTGTGACAGCCTTGTTCAGGTTCACCAAGTCTGTTGGGGTAAGTTTAGGAAGTTTTATATTAGAGAAAAAGGTTTCAAATTTTTCCTGTGTAAAATTAAAATGGTTCTCTGGAGTTAGGCAGTTATATAATTTATTGTAAAATTTGCCAAGAATGCCTGACATCTTTCGGGGACAGTATGTTCTGGCTCCATCTGGCTGTAGGAGGAAGTCAGGAAAAGAGTTAAAGGGCCTCGGGCGGAGCTTATTAACTAACATTCTATGGGGTTTATTCGCATATTTATAAAATTTTTGTTTCGACCAGAGTAAGGATCTGGACACTCTATCTATCTGTATTGATTTAATTTGTTCTCTAAGTGATTGGACCTTCTGCAATTTCATTACCGTGGGGGCGCACAGCAGCTTCCGTTCCGCAGTCATCAGGGCAGACAGCAGGGACTGTTTAAGTCTATTCTTATCTTTCTTTAGCCAAGAGCTCTCAGCTATACAGGCTCCACGAAATACTGTCTTGTGCACCTCTATCACGCTTGTACGTACCTGACTGGTGAGTCCACTTGGGCAGAGGGGAGGTCTCCCGTACGGATCCCACTTTCGGCCCCTGGAGATGGGTACAGGAGGCACGAGAGTTAGGAAGGGTATGAGAGCCTGGTGCAGGGTGTCCGGGTGTTGGTGAGGAGAGTCCACTGGAGACAGGATGGGGTGCAGGTATGCGGAATACACAGGTGGAGGTTCCACTGGTGGGTGAGGTGAATAAGGGTATGCAGGATATCCAGAGGATGTGGTAAGTCCGGGTATAAGCCCCACTGGGGACAAGATGGAGTGCAGGTATGCGGGATACACAGATGGAGGGAGGTGTGGAATAGGAAGCAGGCACAAGTCTCTCAATAGGAAGCAAGATAATCCAGATACCTTCAAGGTTTGACGGTGTTCCGATGGCGAGGTACAAAAGGGACAAGCAGAAGAATCGTTAGTCAGACAGAGGTCATCAGGCAGGCGAAGGTCAAGGAATTCCAAAGGGGCAAGCCGGGTCACAGGATCAAACAAGATATTGCAGGATACAAACACAGGAACAAGGTCTCTGAGAAGCTGAAGATCAGGCAGCACTGGCCAACAGGTGCTGCCTGATTAAGTAGGCTGGTTGGCGCCAACAGCGCACACAGGTGTATTCAAAGTACTGCGCACGCGCGCCCGGACGCGTGCACGCGCGCGCGCACGCAAGCCCGCACCTGCAGGAGCGCGCCACCAGGCTGCCTGGCATAACGGTTTTTATGACAGTGCCCCCTCCTTAAAGGCAGCCTCCGGATGCCCAGATGAGCTAACTTAGAGGCATGTGCGTTTTTGAAGGTTCGCAACAACTCACCCGCATGCAGGTTGTCTTCAGGTTCCCATGAATTATCTTCAGGCCCGTATCCCTTCCATTTTATAAGAAACTGGATCTGATTACGCCGTTTTCTACAATCCAGAATTGCTTCCACCTCGAATTCCTCTTCGTCATTGACAATAATAGGTTTGGGGGGACCGACCCTGCGGCCCGCAAAAGGATTTGTAGTCACTGGTTTTAAAAGAGAAACATGGAAGACTGGATGTATTCTTAATAAAGTAGGTAAATCCAATTCGTAGGCGACATTATTGATTTTTCTTTTCACGGGAAAAGGACCCAAGAATTTAGGACCTAATTTTCTGGAGGGGCAGGCCATCTTCAAATTGATGGTGGACAACCAGACCTGATCACCGGGTTCCAGGATGAGTTCTCCACGCTTCTTTCCATCAAAGATTCTTTTGTAATTCTCCTGTGCCTTAGTCATGGTCTCCTGTAGTAACTTCTTGTTAGTGGAGAAGAAGTCTAGAGTTTCCGAAACTGCGGGTATGGAGCATTCTGGAATTGACCTAGGTAAAAAGGATGGGTGATACCCATAATTGGCGAAGAACGGCGTTTGGTTAATACTTGAGTGCAGAGAGTTATTATATGAGAATTCAGCAATGGGGAGCAAGGAGGCCCAATCATTTTGGGAAAAGGTAGAAAAACAGCGTAGATATTGCTCTAATGTCTGATTGGTTCTCTCAGTCTGACCGTTTGTCTGTGGATGGTACGCAGATGAGAATGCCAACTCGATTTCCAGAGATCGACAAAGAGCCTTCCAGAATCTGGAGGTGAACTGGACACCACGATCCGAAACTATATTTGCTGGAACTCCATGTAACCTTACCACTTCTTTAATGAATGTTTGTGCTGTTTCCAAAGCTGAAGGGGTGCCCTTCATGGGCAGAAAATGCGCCATTTTTGACAGTCTGTCCACTATGACAAAGATAGAGGAAAAACCTTCTGAAGGTGGGAGTTCGACAATAAAGTCTATTGAAACCATACTCCACGGTCTTTCTGGGACTGGTAAAGGTTTTAATAGACCCCAGGCTCTTGTTCGGCTAGTCTTATTTCGGGCACAGACACAGCATGATTCAACATATTTCTTACAATCTTTGGTCAGATGGGGCCACCAGAAGGTACGTAGTAGTAGGTCGGTTGTTTTGGAGATACCAAAGTGCCCGGCCAGCTTGTGATCATGGCATAACTCTAATACATGTAACCTCAATTTTTCTGGAACCACAATCTTGCCTTCATGCCAAAACACTCCGTCCTTACTGGAGACTCCATCCAAGGGAGGCATCCCAATGGAGGCTTGCTTGATCCGAGACATGAGGTCCTCTTGTAAGAGTAGGAAATTCCCGGCGGGTAGAATGGTATCGGAGGGAATGTCGGGTTCGATATCCAAAAACATCCGAGAAAGAGCATCTGGTTTAATGTTTTTGGAGCCTGGCCGATAGGTTATGTGGAGTTGGAAACGTGAGAAGAATAGAGCCCACCTGGCTTGTCGTGGTCTTAGTCTTTTAGCTGTTCTCAGGTACTCCAAGTTTTTGTGGTCGGTGTACACCAGAACAGGATGTGCAGCCCCCTCCAATAGGTAGCGCCACTCCTCCAAGGCTACTTTGATGGCGAGAAGTTCCCTATCGCCCACATCGTAATTTCGTTCCGGAGAGGTTAGCTTGCGGGAGAAGAAGCCTACTGGAAAAAGGAGAGCCTTGGCACCCTGTCGCTGAGATAGCACCGCTCCCACTGCAATCTCTGAGGCATCGACCTCTAAAACAAAGGGCAAGGCGGGGTTTGGATGTTTGAGAATAGAAGCAGAAGTAAAAAGTTCTTTAAGTTTCTCAAAGGCCAGTTGTGCTTTGGGGCTCCAATGAAACCGAATTCCTTGTCGGGTAAGTTCGGTGATGGGTGAAATAATAGAAGAGAATCCTTTAATAAATTTTCTGTAGAAATTAGCAAAGCCAATAAAACGTTGTACTCCCTTTCTGTCTATGGGTGCTGGCCAATCCAAGATGGCGGATACTTTTTCGGGATCCATTTTGATTCCTTCTGCTGATATGATTAGTCCCAAGAATTGTACACTCTGGATCTCGAAGTTACATTTTTCAAATTTAGCATACAGTCCATGTTGTCTTAGACGGGTAAGGACGTTTCGGACATGTCTGCGGTGGTCGGCCAAGGAGGAAGAAAAAATTAGAATATCGTCCAAAAAAACAATGACATACAAATCCAGATAATCATGGAAGATGTTATTAACGAAGTGCTGGAAAGTTGCTGGGGCATTGCATAACCCAAATGGCATGACGAGGTACTCGTAGTGCCCAAACCGAGTACGGAAGGCCGTTTTCCACTCGTCCCCTTTTTGCTGAACACATCTGCAAAGTCCCGGTAGTGTTCAGGGATGGACTGGTAGAGTTCTGAGTCAGTATCCAGGCATAGAAGTGAAGCCGGTTGGTCGGGTCTTCCATAGTGACAGTTCTGACGGCAATAACTGGAAGGAAACTGAACTTCACCTGTAGCCCAGTTGATACTGGGGTTGTGAGCACGCAACCAAGGCATTCCTAAAATTATCGGGAAGAGAGGTGAAGGTATGACATCCAACCGTAAGAGCTCCTGGTGTTGAGATCCTATGGTGGTCAGTAGGGGTTCCGTTTTCTGGGTGACTGGGCCGGAACTAAGTGTGGAACCATCCGCCAGGTGGACCGCAAGGCCCCGTACTTTGGGTTGAAGAGGGATGCCATGGTTGGTTGCAAAAACTTGGTCAATGAAGCAGCTGCATGCTCCTGAGTCAATGATGACTGATACTGGAATACTCCGACCGGAGAGCTGCAAAACAATAGTGAGAGCTAGGGATGAGCCAAACACCCCCGGGTTCGGTTCGCACCAGAACCTTCGAACCGACCGAAAGTTCGCGCGAATTTTCGAACCCTATACGTTATAATGGACGCAAACGTTCGAAATCAAAAGTGCTAATTACAACGGCCAATATGCATGTTAATGTCATAAAACAGGTTTGGGGACCCGGGTCCTGCCCCAGGGGACATATATCAATGCAAAAAGAACTTTTAAAAACTAACGTTTTTTCGGGAGCAGTCATTTTAATGATGCATAAAGTGAAAAAAAAAAAGTGAAAATGTCCTTTAAATATGGTACCTGGGGGGTGTCTAAAGTATGCCTGTGAAGTGGCATGTGTTTCCCGTGTTTAGAACTGTCCTTGCACAAAATGACATTTGTAAAGGAAAAAAAGAAGCCATTTAAAACCACTTGCGGCTTTAATGTCATGTCTTGTCCTGGCCGCCATATGGCTGAAAATCCTTGAGAAAAATGGCATGGCTACCCCATCACCCCCCCCCCCCACTCCAGCCCCTTTGGGTCTTGTATGGATATTAAGGGGGACCCCGCACCCAAAATAAAACCCTATACCTACAACCCTATATACTCTGAACAGCAGTATATAGGTGGTGCAAACAAGACACGGACTGTAGGTTTGTTCTTAAGTAGAATCTGAACAGGTACATTATGAAGTGTAGCTCCATCCCAAAAAAATCTATTTTTAAGCTTTTTGGAGAACATAGGGAGGGGTTATCACCCCTGTAACATTTGCTGTCTTTGCACATGTGTTCAGAACATGTCACCTCACTTTCCGTCCCAATGACAAATGTTTTTGGAAAAGTGGGGTTTTAATTGAAACAAGGATTGGTGATAAAGTATCAGTAGAGAGGAGATACCTTTTTCCCAAATTAAATCTAACAGGATAGAATTTCCCTTCCTAGGGGTAGATTTCCTCTCACTTCCTGTTTTCTCTTTCCATTTGCAAGTAGGAGTCGTTTGTAAGTTGGATGTTTGAAAGTAGGGGCCTGGCGTATATACTCTGCAGAAATTTGCCCTATTAGATGTTGGTGTAGCCACAAGACTGGTGGGCACAGGAATGGGCCCTGCTGTGAGTTAATAGATCAAGATTTGTACTTGCATGCACCTGTTGAACCGGGCAGAAAAATTGGCGGTGGTGGTGGTGGTGGACGGTGTTGCCACAAGACTGTAAGCTCTCACAGTTACTCTTGGTGGGCGCAGGAATGGGCCCTGCTGTGAGTTATTAGATCAAGATTTGTAATTGCATGCACCTGTTGAACAGGGCAGAAAAATTGGGCCTTTGGCGGTGGTGGTGGTGGTGGTGGTGGTGGACGGTGTTGCCACAAGACTGTAAGCTCTCACAGTTACTCTTGGTGGGCGCAGGAATGGGCCCTGCTGTGAGTTATTAGATCAAGATTTGTAATTGCATGCACCTGTTGAACAGGGCAGAAAAATTGGGCCTTTGGCGGTGGTGGTGGTGGTGGTGGACGGTGTTGCCACAAGACTGTAAGCTCTCACAGTTACTCTTGGTGGGCGCAGGAATGGGCCCTGCTGTGAGTTATTAGATCAAGATTTGTAATTGCAAGCACCTGATGAACAGGGCAGAAAAATTGGGCCTTTGGCGGTGGTGGTGGACGGTGTTGCCACAAGACTGTAGGCCCTCATAGTTACTCTTGGTGGGCGCAGGAATGGGCCCTGCTGTGAACTATTAGATCAAGATTTGTAATTACCCGCCCCTGTTAAACAGGGGCTGAAAAATTGTGCCTTAGGCACTGGTGCTGGTGCCACAACACTGCAACCCCTCACAGATACTGTACTTGGAGCACAGCAGTCACACGTGTTGCGAAGCATTTTTTTTAAAAATTGTAAGTACACGCCCCTGTTAAACAGGGGCTGAAAAATTGTGCCTTAGGCACTGGTGCTGGTGCCACAACACTGCACCCCTCACAGATACTGTACTTGGAGCACAGCAGTCACACGTGTTGCGAAGCATTTTTTTTTTAAAAATTGTAAGTACACGCCCCTGTTAAACAGGGGCTGAAAAATTGTGCCTTAGGCACTGGTGTGGTGGCATGGATCATTGAGGAGGAGGAAGAGGATAGTCAGTGAACATAAGAGGACAGTCACTCAGCATCAGCATAGGCAGTCTTGAAGGGATGTGACATTATAAATTATTCCGTTATATCCGCTTTAGGTGCCTGGTAGCTGGTGGTGATCCAAGACTGATTCATTTTGATGAAGGTCAGTCGATCAACCGAGGCGGTGGACAGGCGCACCCTATGATCGGTGACAAATCCTCCAGCAGCACTGAATGTGCGTTCGGAAAGAACGCTGGAGGCAGGACAGGCCAGTAGCTCAATTGCATACTGTGCAAGCTCTGGCCAGTGATCCATCCTCAGGACCCAGTAAGCCAGAGGATTTTCGGTGGGAAAGGTGTCCAAGTCTGACCTTGCCCCAAGGTATTCCTGCACCATGTATATCAGACGCTGGCGATGGTTGCTGGAACCGATCATACCTTGGGGCTGCGGACTAAAAAATTGTCTGAACGCATCGGTCAGACGTCCACCTTCCCCACCGCTCCTTCTGCTACTGACCGAAGCCTCAGCAACTCGTTACCCAGGACCAGGAGTTTGTAACCTCCCAGTTTCTGGGAACGCGTTGCACAGACCTTTCTGCAAGGCCTCCCTGAGATGTCTCATCCTCTGCTCCCTCTGCGACGGCAAGATAAGGTCCGCAACCTTACCCTTGTACCATGGATCAAGGAGAGTGGCCAGCCAGTAATGGTCCCTCTCCTTGATCCGAAGAACACGAGGATCCTTCCGCAGGCTTTGCAGGATCAGGGAGGCCATGCAGCGTAGGTTAGCTGAGGCATTCGGTCCGGAGTCTTCTGGGTCACTGAGGATGACATGATCGCCAGCCACCTCCTCCCAGCCACGTACAAGTCCACTGGTTTGTTGGGACTGTACATTATCCCTAAAAGACTGCTGCTGCTGATGCTGAGTGCCAGGCTCCACCTCCATGCTCACACAATCCTCCTCCTCCTCCTCCTCCTCCTCCTCATCCTCTTCCTGTGTGATGGGTGGGACAGAAGGAACACTGTCCGGATAAAGGGGCCTTGAGAGGCAAGGAAGTCCTCCTCTTCCTGCCTCTGTTCTGCCTCAAGTGCCCTGTCCATTATCCCACGCAGCGTATGCTCCAACAGGTGGACAAGAGGTACAGTGTCACTGATGCATGCACTGTCACTGCTCACCATCCTCGTGGCCTCCTCAAATGGTGAGAGGACAGTGCATGCATCCCTGATCATGCTCCACTGACGTGGGGAAAAAAAACCAAGCTCCCCTGACCCTGTCCTGGTGCCGTAGTCGCAAAGGTACTCATTGATGGCCCTCTGCTGCGTGTGCAGTCGCTGCAGCATGGCCAACGTTGAGTTCCACCTGGTGGGCATGTCACATATTAGGCGGTTCTTGGGCAGGTTCAGCTCCTTTTGCAGCTCAGTCAGCCGAGCACTGGCATTATAAGATCGGCGGAAATGCACACAGACTTTCCTGGCCTGCCTCAGGACATCCTGTAAGCCTGGGAACCTGCCCAAGAACCGCTGCACCACCAGGTTGAGGACGTGAGCCATACAGGGCACATGGGTGAGCTGCCCCTGTCGCAGGGCGGAGAGGAGGTTGGTGCCATTGTCAGAAACGACCATTCCTGGCTTAAGCTGACGTGGCATCAACCACCTCTCGGCCTGCCCCTGCAGAGCTGCCAGAACCTCTGGCCCAGTGTGGCTCCTGTCCCCCAAACACACCAGCGCAAGTGCGGCATGGCATCTTTTTGCCTGCGTACTTGCGTAGCCCCTTGTACGCCTACGGAGCACCGCTGGTTCCGAGGACAGAGCACTGGAGGAAGAAGAAGAGGAGGGGGTGGAGGAGAGAGGTGTGTCACAACCAGTAGCAGTAGTAGCGTTTTGGAGGCGTGGTGGCGGAACAACCTCCAACACTACTGCACCTTGTCCTGCATCCCTCCCAGCTGCCAATAGAGTGACCCAATGGGCCGTGAAAGAAAGGTAACGTCCCTGTCCATGCCTGCTGGACCATGAGTCAGCGGTAATATGCACCTTACCGCTGACCGCCCTGTCCAGCGAGGCATGGACATTGCCTTCCACATGCCGGTAGAGAGACGGAATCGCCTTCCGTGAGAAAAAGTGGAGTTTGGGAACCTGCCACTGAGGAACCGCACATTGAACAAACTCACGGAAGGGGGCCGAGTCTACCAACTGAAAAGGCAGCAGTTGAAGTGCTAGCAATTTAGCCAAGCTAGCATTCAACCGCTGGGCATGTGGATGGCTGGGAGTGTACTTCTTTCGACGGACCAGCAGCTGGGGCAGGGAAATTTGCCTGCTACAATCGGCCGTCGGTGTACTGCAAGTACTTGGTTGTGACACACCTAATTCTACACCTTCAGTCCTCTCACAGCAGCTTTCAGAGAGGACTGAAGGTGTACTGGGGATGGAGATCCCAGCTGATGAGGAGCAAGGAGAGGTCCGCTTAGTTCTTTGGTGTGGGTCTTTTATGTGTGCCTGCCAACGAGCTGCATGGCAGGTCGACATATGTCTGCTCATGCTTGTAGTGCCCAAGCGGCTGATGTTTTGGCCACGCGAGATACGCTTGAGACAAATATTGCAAATAGCAGTGGTGCGATCTGATGCACTCGTCTCAAAAAAGGCCCACACCAAAGAACTTTTCTGATAACGTGCAGAGGCAGCGCCCTGCACAGGCGGAGCTCTGCGGTGTTGTACAGTTGCTGTGCTGGCCTCTACCTGGCCTCCAGGGGGCATCCTGCCTCGTTGGACATGTGACGCCGCATCCTCCTCCTCCTCGTCCTCCTCCTCATCCTCTCTCCCTTCAGGCACCCACGTGGAGTCAGTGACCTCATCATCCCCTCCCTCTTCACCACTAGAGCAAACCTGGCAGTAAGCTGCAGCTGGTGGAACAGTACTGCCAGATTCCTCAAGCTGGGTATCATCATCCGAGCCTTCGAATCGTTGGGCATCCTCCTGGAGCATGTACCCAACACTGTGCTCAAAGAGTTCGGGGGACTCCTCATGAGGACATGGTGGGTCTAGGGAAGGGGTGGCTGATGATGCCATTGAGTACGCGTTGGCAGCTGCTCTGCCAGTACCCTGAGCCTGGGTGAGAGAGGATGAGGAGGATGAGGAGGGCTTGGTCATCCATTCTACCAAGCCTTCAGCATGATGCGGCTCCACATGTCCAGCTGCCGAAAACAAAGACGCGCGTGTCCCATGGCCACGTGCTGATGATGATGCACGACCACGTCCACGGCCATGTCCACTAGAAACAGAGCCTGCCTGCCCTGTGTTCTTGGCTCTGCACGCTCTGCCTCCCCTTGGCGGTCTTCCAGCCATTGTAGTCGGTAGTCCTGTGGGTGCTGCTGAGAAGAATATATAGGAGCTCTGTGTGATGCCACTAACACACTAGAAGTCCTGTGGGTGCTGCTGAGAAGAAAATATAGGAGCTCTGTGTGATGCCACTAACACACTAGAAGTCCTGTGGGTGCTGCTGATAAGAAAATATAGGAGCTCTGTGTGATGCCACTAACACACTAGAAGTCCTATGGGTGCTGCTGAGAAGAAAATATAGGAGCTCTGTGTGATGCCACTAACACACTAGAAGTCCTATGGGTGCTTCTGCAAAGAAAATAGAGGATCTCTGTGTGATGGGACTAACACACTTCAAGTCCTATAGGTGCTTCTGGGAACAAAATATAGGATCTCTGTGTGATGGGACTAACACACTTCAAGTCCTATGGGTGCTTCTGGGAAGAAAATATAGCTCTGTGTGATGGGACTAACACACTTCAAGTCCTATAGGTGCTTCTGGGAACAAAATATAGGATCTCTGTGTGATGGGACTAACACACTTCAAGTCCTATAGGTGCTTCTGGGAACAAAATATAGGATCTCTGTGTGATGGGACTAACACACTTCAAGTCCTATGGGTGCTTCTGGGAAGAAAATATAGCTCTGTGTGATGGGACTAACACACTTCAAGTCCTATAGGTGCTTCTGGGAACAAAATATAGGATCTCTGTGTGATGGGACTAACACACTTCAAGTCCTATAGGTGCTTCTGGGAAGAAAATATAGCTCTGTGTGATGGGACTAACACACTTCAAGTCCTATAGGTGCTTCTGGGAACAAAATATAGGATCTCTGTGTGATGGGACTAACACACTACAAGTCCTATGGGTGCTTCTGGGAAGAAAATATAGCTCTGTGTGATGGGACTAACACACTTCAAGTCCTATAGGTGCTTCTGGGAACAAAATATAGGATCTCTGTGTGATGGGACTAACACACTTTAAGTCCTATAGGTGCTTCTGGGAAGAAAATATAGGTCTGTGTGATGGGACTAACACACTTCAAGTCCTATAGGTGCTTCTGGGAACAAAATATAGGATCTCTGTGTGATGGGACTAACACACTTCAAGTCCTATGGGTGCTTCTGGGAAGAAAATATAGCTCTGTGTGATGGGATTAACACACTTCAAGTCCTATAGGTGCTTCTGGGAACAAAATATAGGATCTCTGTGTGATGGGACTAACACACTTCAAGTCCTATAGGTGCTTCTGGGAACAAAATATAGTATCTCTGTGTGATGGGACTAACACACTACAAGTCCTATGGGTGCTTCTGGGAAGAAAATATAGCTCTGTGTGATGGGACTAACACACTTCAAGTACTATAGGTGCTTCTGGGAACAAAATATAGGATCTCTGTGTGATGGGACTAACACACTACAAGTCCTATGGGTGCTTCTGGGAAGAAAATATAGGTCTGTGTGATGGGACTAACACACTTCAAGTCCTATAGGTGCTTCTGGGAACAAAATATAGGATCTCTGTGTGATGGGACTAACACACTTCAAGTCCTATAGGTGCTTCTGGGAAGAAAATATAGGTCTGTGTGATGGGACTAACACACTTCAAGTCCTATAGGTGCTTCTGGGAACAAAATATAGGATCTCTGTGTGATGGGACTAACACACTACAAGTCCTATGGGTGCTTCTGGGAAGAAAATATAGGTCTGTGTGATGGGACTAACACACTTCAAGTCCTATAGGTGCTTCTGGGAACAAAATATAGGATCTCTGTGTGATGGGACTAACACACTACAAGTCCTATGGGTGCTTCTGGGAAGAAAATATAGCTCTGTGTGATGGGACTAACACACTTCAAGTCCTATAGGTGCTTCTGGGAACAAAATATAGGATCTCTGTGTGATGGGACTAACACACTTCAAGTCCTATAGGTGCTTCTGGGAAGAAAATATAGGTCTGTGTGATGGGACTAACACACTTCAAGCCCTATAGGTGCTTCTGGGAACAAAATATAGGATCTCTGTGTGATGGGACTAACACACTTCAAGTCCTATAGGTGCTTCTGGGAACAAAATATAGGATCTCTGTGTGATGGGACTAACACACTACAAGTCCTATGGGTGCTTCTGGGAAGAAAATATAGGTCTGTGTGATGGGACTAACACACTTCAAGTCCTATAGGTGCTTCTGGGAACAAAATATAGGATCTCTGTGTGATGGGACTAACACACTACAAGTCCTATGGGTGCTTCTGGGAAGAAAATATAGCTCTGTGTGATGGGACTAACACACTTCAAGTCCTATAGGTGCTTCTGGGAACAAAATATAGGATCTCTGTGTGATGGGACTAACACACTACAAGTCCTATAGGTGCTTCTGGGAAGAAAAATATAGGTCTGTGTGATGGGACTAACACACTTCAAGTCCTATAGGTGCTTCTGGGAACAAAATATAGGATCTCTGTGTGATGGGACTAACACACTACAAGTCCTATGGGTGCTTCTGGGAAGAAAATATAGCTCTGTGTGATGGGACTAACACACTTCAAGTCCTATAGGTGCTTCTGGGAACAAAATATAGGATCTCTGTGTGATGGGACTAACACACTACAAGTCCTATAGGTGCTTCTGGGAAGAAAATATAGCTCTGTGTGATGGGACTAACACACTTCAAGTCCTATAGGTGCTTCTGGGAACAAAATATAGGAGCTCTGTTTGCTGCCAGTGCCTGCCACGAACACACTACAAGTCCTATAGGTGCTTCTGGGAACAAAATATAGGAGCTCTGTTTGCTGCCAGTGCCTTCCACGAACACACTACAAGTCCTATAGGTGCTTCTGGGAACAAAATATAGGAGCTCTGTTTGCTGCCAGTGCCTTCCACGAACACACTACAAGTCCTATAGGTGCTTCTGGGAACAAAATATAGGAGCTCTGTTTGCTGCCAGTGCCTTCCACGAACACACTACAAGTCCTATAGGTGCTTCTGGGAACAAAATATAGGAGCTCTGTTTGCTGCCAGTGCCTGCCACGAACACACTACAAGCCCCTCTTTCTAAATTAATCTTTCTAAATGAATCTTTCTAAATGAATCTTTCTAAATGAATCTTTCTAAATGAATCTTTCTAAATGAATCTTTCTAAATAAATCTTTCTAAATTAATCTAGCAGAGTGACACAGAATGAGCCTGCTCTCTCTAACGCCGGAACGCATGTGACCGGCGCCGACAGCGTGGCAGCCTTTTATAAGAGGGGGCGTGTACTAAAGCCCCTGAGCTGTAATTGGCTACAGGCGTCCTGCCTGTAGCCAATTATGGCTCTCCGAGTTTCCGGCGCTGTGATTGGCCAAGCATGCGGGGTCACAGTGCATGCTTGGCCAATCATCAGCCAGCAATGCACTGCGCCGGCCGCGCCGGCCGCAATGCATTGCGGGGCCGCTCGCATCACACGAATGTGATGCGAGCGGCCAAAATAGTTCTGGGCTCGCCGAGCGAGCGAACACCCGGTGCTCGATGCGAACCTGGGTTCGCATCGAGCACCAAGCCCATCCTTAGTGAGAGCCAGGTGAGTGCCGGTTGGGAGTAAGACGGGTGCACATAAAGAAGAAGCAGACAACCACTTACGTGTCTTGTTGGGGCACATTCTTGCATAGTGTCCGGATTCCCCACAATACAAACATAGATTATGGGCCCGTCTGCGCATCTTTTCCTCTGGGGTCAGGGAAGGCCGAATTAGTCCGATTTGCATTGGTTCAGGAGCCCCAGAAGCCGGGGTAGATGAAGCTGAGGGGACTGGGTTGGAGGGACCAGGTACTTTGGGAAGCATCCAGAAGGGGCGAGAAGGACCAGAGGATCTTTCAGCCCGTCTTTCCCTGAGACGGCGGTCAATTTGAACTGAGAGATTAATGAGTTCATCTAAGGACTGAGGAATCCCAACACGAGCCAACTCATCCTTTAGAGAATCTGATAGTCCTCTGCGAAATTGGTGTCGCAGTGCCGCATCATTCCACTCTGTATCAGAGCTCCAGCGTTTGAATTCAACGGCGTAATCCTCGGCCGTTCTGCGACCTTGCTGTAAGGATTGTAATGCGGTTTCAGCCGTGGCAGCAGGTTGAGGGTCCTCATATAGCTGAGCCATTGCGGTGAGGAAATGGTCCAGGGGGTCCAGGGACGCAGACTTCTGCTCCAATAGACGGTGGGCCCAGGTTTGTGGTTCACCAGTCAGAAGGGAGATGATGAACCCCACTTTTGTAGCTTCCAAAGAGAAAGTCCGTGGTTGTAGAGCGAAATAAAGTTCACACGCATTGCGAAATGCACGGTATTTACTTCGTTCCCCAGTGAATCTTTCCAGTATTGGTACCTTGGGTTCTGGTGGTAGCATGATCACGGAGGGTGCTTGAGGGTAACCAACAGAAGACGCCACCTGGGGGACAGAAGATACAGACATGGCTTGGACTTGTTCTTCCAATCGAGAGTAGCCTTCCTGTAGGCCCTTCACAGCTTGGGATAGACCCGCTAGGTGTCTGCACATATCCTCCATGGGAGAGGCCCCCTGCCCGGACTCAGTCATGGCTGCCTGATACTATCACGCTTGTACGTACCTGACTGGTGAGTCCACTTGGGCAGAGGGGAGGTCTCCCGTACGGATCCCACTTTCGGCCCCTGGAGATGGGTACAGGAGGCACGAGAGTTAGGAAGGGTATGAGAGCCTGGTGCAGGGTGTCCGGGTGTTGGTGAGGAGAGTCCACTGGAGACAGGATGGGGTGCAGGTATGCGGAATACACAGGTGGAGGTTCCACTGGTGGGTGAGGTGAATAAGGGTATGTAGGATATCCAGAGGATGTGGTAAGTCCGGGTATAAGCCCCACTGGGGACAAGATGGAGTGCAGGTATGCGGGATACACAGATGGAGGGAGGTGTGGAATAGGAAGCAGGCACAAGTCTCTCAATAGGAAGCAAGATAATCCAGATACCTTCAAGGTTTGATGGTGTTCCGATGGCGAGGTACAAAAGGGACAAGCAGAAGAATCGTTAGTCAGGCAGAGGTCATCAGGCAGGCGGAGGTCAAGGAATTCCAAAGGGGCAAGCCGGGTCACAGGATCAAACAAGATATTGCAGGATACAAACACAGGAACAAGGTCTCTGAGAAGCTGAAGATCAGGCAGCACTGGCCAACAGGTGCTGCCTGATTAAGTAGGCTGGTTGGCGCCAACAGCGCACACAGGTGTATTCAAAGTACTGCGCACGCGCCCGGGCGCGTGCACGCGCACGCAAGCCCGCACCTGCAGGAACGCGCACAGGAGCGCACGCACTAGCGCGCGTCGGCGCGCGGCGCGCGCCACCAGGCTGCCTGGCATAACGGTTTTTATGACAGCCTCCCATAGTGTGGAAAAGTCTGACACTGACCCCACGTTGATTTGAAAAAATTCTGTTAAACTCTTAGACAAATTAGTACGTGAAATTTCAGACTGTAGAAAATGGTCGTTGAGACACCAGTGGCATGATCTGGTGTGAGCCCGATCAAGCATGAGGTCCAACACTATGGGAGCATGGTCCGACCATGTAATAGGTAATATGTCAGATTCGACCACATAAGGAATGAGTGGAGCTGAGACTAGGAAGTGGTCAAGACGTGAGTACATCTTATGGGCTGGGGAGTAGCACGTGAACTGCCTAGCAGAGGGGTGTTTGATCCTCCATGAGTCGAAGAGTCGGTGGGATCTTACGCATTTACGAAAAGCATTAGCCTGAGACATGACCTTTTTAGAAGGGGAGGTAGTGAATAGTGTTTGTCTATCCCTAGTGGCTGACATAATCAAATTGAAATCTCCTCCAACTATCATAAAGGGCTGAATACGATATTGGGAGGAGTCAAAAAGTTTATTAAGGAAGTCAATATGACCTTTATTGGGAGCGTATACATTGACAAGGGAAAGAGAAGAGGTCAAGTATTGGCAATCTAAGACGAGGAATCTCCCATGAGGGTCAGCATAGGATTTTTTTAACCTTAATAGGGCATGACTTCTTTATCAGAATTGCCACTCCCGCCTTGCCCGTGGAGTCAGAGGCAAGAAAGGAGATGGGAAAAAGCTTTGAAGCTAATTTAAATGATCCCCCTGTCCGGAAATGTGTTTCCTGGATCAATATCACGTCAGCACTCGAGGCCCTGAATTCCTTCAGGGCCAACCAGCGCTTACGGACAGATCCCAGACCCTTCACATTATATGATAGGATCCTCAAAGCCATGAGAGCATCTTAGTTGGGAATGCTCTTGTAGGGGTAATAAAAGTATAAAACCCTGAGACATAGAAAGTGTAACAATAAAGATAAGTGTATATCCGTTCACAAACATTACAGATAACTACAACCCTTTGGTACCTTGGTGTTAGAAAATATACCCCGTTGGGGTAAGAGAATGAAACTGAAAAACATAAGCAATGTAAGCAATATAATTTCAACCTATGGAGTTGATCTATAATCATGGACATCTTAGCTGGAAAAAAAAAAATTAGAACTAACAATAAGAATAAGTCCAAGGCCAGATAGGGACGTGTACGGGCTTCCATCAGGGAACTCTGAGCAGAGAAGGATTAAGAGGCCCGGCTGCTCATCTTGAGAGCTTGTTAGCGTTTAGAGTCAGTGGGCAGTGTAGGGTAGAAAAGGACCAAGTCTAATTAAGCCTGGGTTCACACCAGTGCGGTGCGAATTTAATGTCCAGTGTGACTGCGCAGTGAAACGTCTGTTGTTCTGCGGTTTGTCAGCGTTTTAGGTGCGAATCAGCTGCAAATTCATTAGTAACCCTTCCTGTCTAATTAGAGTTGCTAATTTTTAGTGTGTGTTTTGTGTTTCTTTGCAAAATGTGTACTGCTCTGCCTATGATAATGCCAACAGTTGTTGCTGCAACAGCAGCAATCTTGCTTGAAGAAGAGAATAGGAGAAGGATGAGGAGAAGAAGAAGATACTGGGTTCATCCCATCATTGCAAATCGTGAAGAGAGAGGCCAGTTCATGATCTTGTATGGAGACCTCCGTGTGCATGCAGATACATTTTTCAATTTCACACGCATGTCAATAAGTAGGTGAGTAATTTTTCATCCAAACCATACTTTATTTGTAGCCATTGATGTATAGTGTGTTTTATATTTTCAAGACACAAGTCCATCAAGTCTAACCTATGTGTGATTATGTCATGGTAAGATTATTGTAACTAATAAGCGTTGTCCCCCCCCCCCCCACCACAAAATACAAACTGTACATTTTTTGAGCATGCAGCCTAAAGGGCACAAAATGAGCGTCAGCTAGCACCCCCCTCCTGGTGCAAACCAGGTCATATGCCCTTAACATGTGTTTTTGGATATTTTACCCCCAAACACCTTGGCCCCAATTTGCTGGTGACAAGGTGCTTTGTGGGTGGTGGTGTTGCCACGCAGCTTTGTTTAGCATTTTTGGATCAGACAATTGTTATTATTAAATTCAAAGGCCAGTGGCTTATTCTCTGTTGAAATGAGGACCCATATGCATTTTTTTTTTGGCCACTTATTTAACCATAATTATATTGTAACTAAGGATGCATGCCTTGTTACCAGAAATAATGTCCTTAACCACTTACCTTACTCTTTTTTATACAGTAGGCCCAAATGTTTTTCACACGTATGTATTTATTTAATATTTTTTGACTTAGATTTGACAAATTGCTTGGCTTAATCTCCTCTCGCTTGGAGCGTCAGAACATGTGCTTCAGAACAAGTATCCAGCCTGCTGAAAGATTATTGATCACATTAAGGTCATTTTTAGCACTGATGTCCTTTGTCATGTGATTTATTGACCATGTAATCTAATGTTTTTTTATGTTTTTTAACCTGTGTATTTTAAAAAATATGACGCCACAACAAATGGTGGAATAAGTATTTATTGTCGTATCATAAAATATGACAAAAATATAAAATTTACCCATGTATAAAACATAAATTAACTCAGTAATAACTTAAAAAATAAACTTGCCTGTCAAGTAGGCCTCTTCCATGTTGTGTTATCAAAATGTGTCATGTTGGTCCTTAACCTTGAACAGACCTCATCACAGATTCTGATATGTTTTTGGGAAAGGGGCCTCATAGGAGTATTGAGTTGCGGAAGCTGGGTCATCACTGGCAGTGTGGGGAGCAGGCCTAGCCTCCCCATGTTGACTTGGCACATACATACCCTGAGTTTGGGGGGGCCCTAATTGAAGGAAGTGGGGATGGGATGGGATAGGGAAGGTTACTGTGTGGCACTTCATATCTAGAGATTGGCTTGTCATAACTTGAGGGATATGATGGTGGATTATAGGGGTAAGGATGGTGTTGCTGCTCAGGGTAGTGCATGTATCTTGGGTAGTGATGGGGAGGTCTTGGTTGGGATACATTTGGGTATTTAAATGCAGCTTCCTCCTGTGGCTGGGAGAAGGAGTGCAGCATTTTTTCTATATTTTTTTGCATTTCATAGTAAGGCTCTGGGGGTACCTTTTTAATTAGTGGGACAAAACTGAGCGCCAGGATTGTATCGGGACATAAAAATGCATCCACCTTTTCTGTCATGTTTTTTAACATTTCTAATAAGCGCTCACTTAGGTCAGGTTGGGATAGTGCTGGGCGCCTCCGTGGCACTTTGCCAGGCTGAACAATGTGTGCAGGAGCAGAGGATGTCCCAGGGACAGCCTCCTCTGCCCCTGAACATTGTTCATCTGGATTAGTTTCCCAGAGATTGGAAGATGTTTGGATGAGTGATAAATCCTCTGTGTCTTCTGGAACAGAACTGTTTGTTGTTCTGGTTCTTCATCAAAAACATCTTGCCCCTCCCAACTAGATTCTGTCCTGTTTTATATTGTAAAAATGTAATCAATTAACTAGGCATATTCATTGTTAACAGATTGTGCGATACATAGATGATGTACATGAAAACTTACTCCCTCATCTCCACAATGGGTTGTAGAAAATCCAAGTCCCTGGCAAACATATTGGGTACCCTAGGCGCTGCCCACTCCTTGTTTCTTTGAGGTGCTGCATATATTTTTTGTAAGCATCACGCATGCTACGCCATCTTGAAAAATATATAACAACATAATTTAATTTTTTATTTTTTTATAGGTACTTAGTAACAGGAAATTCCTTTGGAAGTTTGCACTATGAATTCAAGGTTGGAAAATCAACGATTAGTGGCATTGTTCAGGATACCTGCCTAGTCATATGGGAAGAACTGAAGGATATGGTTATGAAGAAGCCCAAAAAACAAGAATGGTTGATGGTAGCGGACCTATTCTGGGAGCGATGCAACTTCCCCAACTGTCTTGAAGCCATTGATGGCAAACATGTACGCATTCTCAAGCCTCCAGCTAGTGGGAGCCAATATTTTAATTATAAAAAATATTTTTCGTTGATATTAATGGCAGTGGCAGACGCAAATTATACATTTATTTATATATTTTTTTAAATTTATTCTTTATTAAATTTTTTTTCATGTATACAGAAATAACATTAAAAAAAAGACCAAACACAGCAAGATTATGTATTCTTCATTTCATAGGATCTATTCAACACCATGCAGATTTTCTTAACCTTTTTTCCCCAACCCCCTTTCTTTCCCCTACCATTCTGATATTGCACATACCGTTCGTTAGTAGCCACACTTCCATTTAACAACCAGAGAACAGGGAAAAGGGACTCTCTTCTCCTTCCGTATAATATTCTCTCTCCTCCCTCTCTAATCTACGACTTCTGGTGGATTCATTTTAGCTAACCATGGGCTCCACATTTTATTAAACTCTTGAACATTATCTCTCTTTATATATACCGCCTTCTCTCTATATAAGGTCTCATTTACTATCCCAATCCAGTTATCTACCGTGGGAGGTTCCTTTGATTGCCATTTACCTGCTATTAGTTTTCTAGCTTGAAATAAACATCTCAGCACTGCCATAGTTTTACTTTTACTCTCTTCCTGTTCTTCTCTATATCCCAATATACATCCTTTGGGTTCCAGCTCTACTTTAACTCCAAATGTCATACTTATACTATTAGTCACTTTCTTCCAGTAGTAAACCAGTTTGGGACAATTCCACAGCATGTGGATAAGATCTCCTGTTATTTGACATCTGGGACATTTATCATCAACCCTTCTGCCAAATCTAAACAGCCGCTTGGGGTATAGTATGCTCTATTAATTAGCATTAAATGTGACACTCTCTGCTGGGGGGATACCGACACCTTTGACCCTTTCTCCAAAATTCTTCTCCATTGTTTATCCGGTATTGAGCCAAGATCTTTTTCCCATTTCACTTTTACCTTTTCAAGTCTCCCCTTTGAATCTATTTCCTGTCCCAAATATTCATATAACCCCGATATCAGCCCTTTAGTTGATCCTATCTGCAAGATCTTTTGGAAGAGTGGCATTTTTGTGCCATCTTAATGGTTGTTCTGAAAATTGTACCCCCAATGCGTGCTTTACTTGTAGGTATGAGAAAAGGGAATATTGTGGAATATTAAACTCTCGTTTTAATTCCATAAATTTTTTCAGTGTATTACCTTTATATAAATGGCACAATCTACTAATCCTATTTCTTTCCCAGTCCCTTATTTTACCAATCATATAGATCTCTTTAAGGTTTTTATTATTCCAAAGGGGCGTTTGTTCAATCGTACCTTTATAATGTAATTGTTTTTTAACCGTTGCCCAGGTTTTCCTTATCATTTTTATAGTAGGGTATTCATGACCAAATGAGCCCGCCTCTAATGTTTCTATTAAT
Organism: Lithobates sylvaticus; assembly: GCA_028564925.1. Classification (NCBI taxonomy): domain Eukaryota; kingdom Metazoa; phylum Chordata; class Amphibia; order Anura; family Ranidae; genus Lithobates; species Lithobates sylvaticus. The sequence continues at coordinate 313,749,132 of CM053031.1, forward strand.
GTGTCATGACTCGCTTCCACCAGTATCAATTCTAGGTTCGGGGTGCCTCCTCCTGGAACCCCACAGCGCAACAGCTGCTGCAACTGGGCCGCCAGGAAGTACCGCTCCGGGTGGGGGACCGCGAGACCTCCCTCTTTCACTGGGAGCTGGAGGGTAGAAAGAGGGATTCTAGCTTGACCGCCTTTCCAGATAAGTTCCCTAAAGAGGGTTTCGATTTTCCGGAACCAACTCCTGCATACCCACACCGGGGAATTGTGTAGCACATACAGGAGTTGCGGCATCCAGATCATCTTTATTAAAGCACATCGTCCCGCAACTGAGAGAGGAAGGTGTTTCCAGACAGCTATCTTCTTTTTAAATTTAATCAGCAATGGTACCAAATTAAGATTCACATATTGATTAGGATCTTTAGTCAGGACCACTCCCAAATACCTCAATGCATTGACCACTTCCAACTGGGGCATCCCTGGTATTCTGCCTTCCACATTTGAGTTCATTGGGAGTAGTTCTGATTTCTTCCAGTTTATTTCAAGCCCTGTAAACCTGCCAAATTTCTCCACTATACTCATTGCACTAGTTAACAAGCAATTTAAATCCCCCAAGAACAATAAGACATCGTCCGCATATAAAGCAATTTCCCCCCCCCCCCCTTCTTTTGGAAACCTGTTATATTAATGCTGTTTCTAATAGCAATGGCGAGGGGTTCCATTACGAGCACGAAGAGGAGGGGTGACAGGGGACACCCCTGTCTCGTCCCCCTCTCCAACTCGATTTCTTCTGAAAGTTCATTATTCATTTTTAGCCTGGCCTTTGGCTTGTCATAAAGCAATCTTATCCATCTGGTGAACGAGGGACCCATCCCAAACTTCTCCAGCACTCTCCAAATATATCCCCACTCCACACTATCTAATGCTTTTGTTACATCGAGTGCCAAAACCGCTCCCTCGTTCACCACTGGATCTTGTAAATTCAGGAAAGCTATCCTTATATTAATGCTTGTGGATCTATCAGCTATAACACCGGTCTAGTCCGGATGAACCAGCCTTGCAATGACCTTGCTCAGCTGGCCCGCTAAAACTTTAGCCAATATTTTTGTGTCGGAGCACAATAGGGAGATTGGTCTATATGCCGAGGTGTCTAGGGGGTCTTTCCCTTTTTTTCTGTAAAATTATGATGGTAACCTCCCGCATTGAGTTGGGTAACCTTCCTTCTTTATTGGCTTCCTCCAACGTATTTAACAGTGTAGGGAGCAAAATCTCTCCACACCTTTAATATATCTCGACAGGCAGTCCATCAGGACCTGGTGTTTTCTGATTTGCCATACCATTTACCGCCTGCTGGAGCTCCACCAGAGTTATTGGTGCCTCCAGATCCTCTCTCTCCGCTTGGGTCACGGTGGGAAACTCCATTTCCCGCAGGAAATCCTCCATCATACCCTCCACCCCAATCTTGTGTGCTGTATATAAATTTTTGTAGACGTTTCTAAAAGTCTGGATTATCCCTATTGGATTAGCTATAATCTCACCACCCTCAGTTCTAATAGCCTGAACCATCGAGGTTGGGGAGTTGGTTTTTACTATCTGTGCTAGCATTCTTCCTACACTTTCCCCTTCTGCAAACGCAGATTGCCGTTGGAGGAGCCTTCTAGTCTCAACTTTTTCCATGATGACTAATTTATAGTTTCTTTGCCTATCTATCCAGATTTTTTTATTCTCCACTGTTGGATCTACTATAAAATAGTTTTCGGCTTCCATCATTTCTCTCTGCGCTTTTTCCTCTACTACTTTAGATTTTTTATTAAACTTAGCAACTTGCTGTATCAGAATTCCTCTTAGAAATGCTTTCAATGTATCCCACATTATACTAGTCGGTGCTGACTCTTTATTAAATACCAAGAATTCCTTTATTTTGGGCAGGATCTCATCTGATTCCTTAATCAGGTCTAACCATCCTGGATTAATCCTCCACTCCCCCCGTGCTCTTCTTTCCCCCACCTTCATTGACATAACTATTGGGGAATGATCCGATATCCCCCTTGGGCAGTAATTAACTTTTTTGCACTCTCGGCACCGCACCCACACTCCCCAGGACCAAATCTATCCTGGAGAGTGTGGAATGCGTAGCAGAGTAGCATGAATACTGCTGCACTTCAAGATTACGAACCCTCCATATATCCACCAAACCCACTTCTTCTATAAACTGGCCCAATTTACTTTTCTCCGCAGTATCAGAGGATATCTTTATAGGGAACCTATCTAATTTATTATTTAAAACCTCATTAAAGTCACCCATTACTAGGGATTCGCCGAACGGGCGAATGCCCGATGTTCGATTCGAACATGGGTTCGAATCGAACATCGGGCATTCGCCCGTTCGGCGAGCCCAGAACTATTTGGGCCGCTCGCATCAAATTCGTGTGATGCGAGCGGCCAGGATGCCTGTAGCCAATTATAGCTCAGGGGCTTTAGTACACGCCCCACGGTATAAGAGGCCGCCGCGGCGGCGGCCTCGCATATTATGTTTCAGTGTCAGCGTGTCAGTGTGCTGCTGACTGCTGAGAAAGTGAGAATATGTGCTCTATTTCTGGGGATTTGTGTGTGTGCGTGCTGTTAGTACAGCATTGCAGTATCACATCTGGGGGATGTCTATAGGTGGCCTGTGAAGGGGGGCAGGTTTCCTGTGCTTAGAACTGTCCCTGCAAAAAGTGTAATTTTTGCAGGAAAAAAGCTATTTAAAAGCACTCGTGGCTAATGAATTGATGGCTCCTGTAACACAGAGAACTGTCATTCATTGATAAAAAACAAAAAAAAAAAGGGTGGGGGTCCCCCCAAATTCAATAACCAGGCCCTTCAGGTCTGGGATGGATATTAAGGGTAACCCCAGCCAAAAAAAAAAAAAAAAATGGCGTAGGGTCCCCCTCAAAATCCATACCAGACCCTTATCCGAGCACGCAACCTGGCAGGCCGCAGGAAAAGAGGGGGGACAAGAGCGGCCCCCCCTCCCGCCTGAACTGTACCAGGCCACATGCCCTCAACATTGGGAGGATGCTTTGGGGGTCTAAGACCCCCAAAGCACCTTGTCCCCATGTTGATGAGGACAAGGGCCTCATCCCCACAACCGTGCCCGGTGGTTGTGGGGGTCTGCGGGCGGGGGGCTTATCGGAATCTGGAAGCCCCCTTTAACAAGGGGACCCCCAGATCCCGCCCCCCCCCCTGTGTGAAATGGTAAGGGGGTACAAAAGTACCCCTACCATTTCACCAAAAAAGTGTCAAAAATTGTAAAAATGACAGGAGACGGTCTTTGACAATTCCTTTATTAAAATCTTCTTTCTTCACCCTTCGGTTTCTTCATCTTCTCCTTCCGTCATCTTCTTCCATCTTCTTCTTCCATTTTGTTCTTCCTCCGATCCGCTTCTTCTTGCGCTGGTCTTCTCGTCCTTCTCGTCCGGCAAATTTTGCTCGCTGAACATGCGTGGCCTGAATATTCCTGAAAAGCAGTCACAACTGTTATATCATTTGCAGAAGGAAAGGACTCATATTGCATTTCTACAGGAAACCCACTTCCGAACTGACAATTTTCCTAAACTACATAACCATGACTTCCCCACAGTATACCATGCAACTACAAATATCTCCAAATCGAAAGGGGTTTCTATATTATTGTCCAAACATTGCCCATTACTGGTTTCTGACGTCAAGCAGGATAGCAACGGTAGATACCTTTTCATCAAAGGTACACTACATGACAGACCTGTCACATTAGCGAACGTATATGCACCCAATGTACGCCAGGTTCCATTCTTCAGAGAAACTCTGCACTTGCTTACAGAATTCCACTCTGGTATTATCATTTTAGGTGGAGACTTCAACGTAACGCTCACACCTACCCTAGACTCGTCCACCGGATCTTCTACCCTACCATACAGAGCTTTAAGAGATATTAAAAAGAGGCTTCAGGAATTGACCCTCCATGATACTTGGCGTACCCTTCATCCCAACGAAAAGGATTTCACATTCTTTTCTCCCCCACATAACAAATATTCCAGACTCGACCATTTTTTCATTTCCCAAGCCGACCTACCGCTCCTTACGAAAGCAACAATAGACCCAATGATTCTTTCAGATCATAATCCGATCTCCATGACACTATCTATACCGTTTGCCCGAAATCCTAATCCCATTTGGCGCCTGGACAACTCTTTACTAACCGACATATCCAATGTCCAGAAGCTTAACACTAGACTAGCCCAATTTTTTCAAGAAAACCCCATCACGGACTGCACTCCCCCGACCACGTGGGCGGCTCACAAATGTGTAATTAGAGGTGAACTCATCTCAATGGCTGCGCATAGGAATAAATTAAGACGACAACGCATCTCAACCCTTTCAGCTAAGATACATGCTCTAGAGTGCCTACATAAAGCATCCCTGGCCCACCAAACTCTTGCGGACCTCATACTAGCCAGGGAAGAACTTAAAGATGAACTCCATAATAGACTTAAACGCAAATATCTGTTAACACAGAAATTATTCTATGAGTTTGGTAACAAAACAGGTAAAATACTTGCTAGAGCACTTCAACGTAAAAAAGCTTCTACAACAATACATAAAATTATTGACCCTGATGGTACAGCACACGTGTCCCCAGAAGACATCTCCAATCAGTTCCTCTCATACTTTTCTAAACTATATAACTTACCACAGACTGACTCTTTGAACCACCCCTCTCGTAGACAAGACCTTATCTCAACCTTTTTAACGCAATTTGGTATTCCCCAGATCTCTGCAACAGACTCTGAATCCCTAACTGTCCCTATCACAATAGAAGAAACTAAAGCTACGTTAAAACAACTTAAACCTGGCAAAAGCCCTGGCCCCGACGGACTGACTGTTAGCTATTACAAGACTTTCTTCGACGTACTCGCAACCCACCTCACTACGACCTTTAACTCTCTTGCCTCCCCCGACTCGGTTCCCAATCACCTCTTGGAAGCACATGTCACACTGATTCCCAAGCCAGGCAAAGACGACACTATTGTATCCAATTATAGGCCCATTTCGCTTCTGAACGTGGACATAAAATTGTATGCCAAAATTCTTGCCAACCGCATTCTTCCACTTTTACCTAAATTGATTTCCCTGGATCAAGTGGGCTTCGTCCCTGGAAGAGAGGCCAGGGATAATACCATTAAAGCCCTTAACATTCATTGCTGGCTCTCGCACAAATCTACCCAACGGGGATTCTTTCTGTCGCTGGATGCAGAGAAGGCGTTCGACAGGGTGGCATGGGACTACATGTCCGCTACGCTTACAGCCCTGGGTTTCCCTACTAAATTTGTACAAATGATACTATCTTTGTACTCACATCCGACAGCTCGATTACGGATTAATGGCCGCCTGTCGAGCGCCTTCTCTGTCTCCAATGGCACCCGCCAAGGATGCCCACTATCGCCCCTCATTTTTATTCTTACCTTGGAACCCCTCTTGAGAAAACTTAAGGCTAACCCGGACATATCCGGGATAGAGGTTCACGATCAACAATTCAAGCTAGCGGCTTACGCAGACGACATACTCCTCTTTCTGTCAAACCCACTCACAACCCTACCCAATCTCTTAAAGGACTTTGCCCTATTTAGACAAATATCCAACTTGCAGATCAATTTTTCTAAATCTAAAGCCATAAACATCTCTCTACAGCCACAAACTGTAGCCCAATGTAAATCTAACTTCCCCTTCACTTGGGAGGACAAATCCCTTACATATCTGGGAATCCAACTACCTGCCAACATGTCTGACCTCTATAGCCTAAACTACCTTCCAATACTACAAACGATTCAACATGACCTCCTCAAGTGGACCTCGGGGCATTTCTCATGGTTTGGGCGTGCTGCCATACTAAAAATGAACATTTTACCCCGCATACTATATATTCTACAAGCCATACAAATTAACTTACCCAACTCTTTTTTCACGACTTACAAGCGACTATGCCGTAACTTCATATGGGCAGCAAAATCACCTCGGATTAGCTGGACTACGCTCACACTTCCAAAATCTAAAGGGGGTTTGGGCCTCCCCGACATCCAAAAATATTATTATGCTTGCCATCTCACGAGAATAATTGACTGGCACATCCACTCAATCTCCAAAGATTGGATTAAAATAGAAGACTCTTTCGACACTACCCCTCTCGCCCACTTGCCATGGATTTCGGGTTCTAATATTCCCAATATCTACTCCTCTCACCCCCTCACGGGCGCTACCCTACAAGCCTTCAAAAATATATCTCGATCACTTAAGTGGACCCCATCCCCAGGCCCTCTGACCCCATTGCAAGGAAACCCAGACTTCCCCCCGGGGATTCCCTCTCGAAATTTGACCAATAATTTAGAACCCCTTCTACTTAGAGCCTCTAATTTCTTTCATAACGGCACCCTACTCTCCTTTCAGGACATTCTATCGCATTTCCCTGATCATCACATTCAGTTTTTCAATTTTCTCCAAATCCGACATTTTCTTACAGTGGTTCCTACCACAGCCCTATGGTCCAGGGATCTCAATCATTTTGAAACTCTATGTACCGCCGACTCCCCCCAACGACATCTTATATCACAAACATATGCACTCCTGTTTGAAGGTTTTGATCCCAAGCAGAACACCATAATACAGGCCTGGGAAAGGGATCTCGACATTGATCTCTCTAGTATGGATTGGGAACGTATCTACCACTGTATTCACAAAAACACTATCAATGTCTGAGCACAAGAAAACTCGTACAAAATTTATGCCAGATGGTACCGAACACCAGGCATCATACACAAATACCACCCCGAAATTCCGCCAGTATGCTGGAGATGTAATCTTGTAACGGGCACTCGGCTCCATATTTGGTGGGATTGTACTCTAATCCAACCTTACTGGAAGAAAGTCCATACTACTATATCACACATTTCCACATATGATGTAGACTATACACCCGCTCAATTTCTCTTGCAACATCTCTCACTCCCTCACTCAGTATATAAAAAATCTATCCTTCCACATTTACTCAATGCAGCTAGACAGTGCATACCATCTCGTTGGAGATCTACGACTCCACCAACTGTCACAGACTGGTTTCGACGTATTGACAAGATCTCTGAGATGGAGAGTATCATTCATCAAGCCAGAGACACTCCAACCACATATAGTAATATATGGTCCTGTTGGCTGCAATTCAAGACCTCACAATCCTATCAGGAACTTATTTCTTCCCCTTAAGGGTGCTTCTGCGGTTTGCTGTTCTGACCTTCCTATAGTGACCCCGTCATGCCCTGAATCCGTTATGCTATTCTGACCTCCTGCTAGTGACCTTTCTTACAAAAGCGGTCCCCATACTATGGGACTTCATTCCCTTATACCCTGTAGATCCCCTAATGGTCTTCGAATAGATTTGTATCTGTACTCCACCTTCCATCCCACTTTATCATACTTCATATCACATCAGGCTTCTGACCCTCGGTATTGATCATGTCTCTACCCCAGCATGGTCTGAATTTCCTAAGCTCTTCTTACACCTTTTAGTCCGCCACTCTTCTCATACTTTTCACTCCTCCGTCTCCCTCTCCCCCAGCACAGCATGTTCCCAATTGGGGTGCTGGGGTTGAGAGGGAACCGCACCGGACCTACTCCATGACCCACACACCCTAACACGTGTCTTAGACCCTTGATGACACTGTATAGGGTTGGGTCATAATAGCTTATGCTCTAATATGATTCTGTCCAAAATCCGACTTGGTAATATGATAAACTGAATTTTCACATATACTTGTTTTAGGTTACTGTTATGTTTCGTTTACAACTTATGTCGCTTGTTTGCGTTGTACTGTATAAGATATACAACCTTACCATCTGTTCCCTCACTTACCTGTTATATTTCAAGTGAACGCCCTTAAAGGATGTATAATGTATGTATTTACTTCTATGCATTCCATAAGGATTTATTATATCTGTTGCTGTTTTATCCTTCTCAATAAAAACTTTATTGGAAAAAAAAAAAAAAAAACATTGGATAATGCCCTTGCTATAATTGTAGACCATTTACGTATCTCTCGAAGCCTGGCTGAAAAACTCCCAGAGATGGCACCCCCTATCATGCCTTACAGTAGTCACACCATTTGTGAATTTAAGTGTTGGTGCAAGGTATAGGTCCTTTGGCTCTGAAGAAGAGGGCAAGTCCCTCAAAACACATTAGCCTGTTTGACCCCTATTGTCTCTCTATTAGACGTGACATATCAAGGACTCAAAGTTGATCTTTTATGACAAGCGTTGATGTATCTGTTGGTTTGTGAGTATATTACCTATCAATACATGTTAAAAATATAAGATGTTTGAGGATGTTTTGAGGATAATGCACTAGGCTGCTGCGCCCTCTGCTTGTTCTATCGGGGAAATTTCATCCATGGGAGTTCTTCAACCAGGCTTTAGGAGGTACATACTGTAAATAGCCCAAAACCTATAGTAAGGGCATTATCCAACTTAAAAACTGCACAGTTCCTTAACTGAACGTAGTTTTTGGTAAATGTGAACTAATCCTTTAAGGGCTAGCCTCCCCCTAACAAGCAGGGTTCTGCCCTCCTCATGTTTTCCACACTATGGGCACCCCTAATAACACAGACGGGGGGCTTTATATACTCAAATATATACTGTGTTCAGTTAGACATTGACTTTCCCAAAATGGCAACCAGAGTCCATGGCAAAAGAAATATTGGTCCTATCCTTGGCTTTCCTAGCGCCAGTAGTAAGCAGCAGTAACATGACCGTTTGCTTAATACTTTTACGGTGGGGGTCGAGGGTTTGGGCACCCCAGGTGAGGGTGTGTGTTGGTGTGCTTTGCGAGGCCGGGGAGGGATGGAGGGGTCTCCGGGTGGCATCGGATTACAGATTGGACATTCTTGTAATGTGTCAAGGGGAGTTGGATTTTGTTTTCATCATTTGCACTTTCGGGGTTACGGAGAGCAGGGGGGTGACGTCTGCAGAGGTTTGGGCACCCTGCAGAGTTGATATCTTGTACTGCCCCCTTTGGCAAGTATCACAGCTTGTAAACGCTTTTTTTTAGCCAGCCAAGAGTCTTTCAATTCTTGTTTGAGGTATCTTTGCCCATTCTTCCTTACAGTTCTTTGAGATTTCTGGGTTGTCTGTCACACACTGCTCTTTTAAGGTCTATCCATAGATTTTCAATAATGTTGAGGTCAGGAGATTGTGAAGGCCATGGCAAAACCTTCAGTTTATGCCTCTTGATGTAATCCCCGTGGATTTTGAGGTGTGTTTAGGATCATTATCCATTTGTAGAAGCCATCCTCTCTTTAACTTCATCTTTTTCACAGATGGCATCAAGTTACAATCCAAAATTTGCTAAAATTTTATTGAATCCATTTTTCCTTCTACTTGTGAAATGTTCTCTGTGCCACTGGCTGCAATACAACCCCAAAGCATGATTGATCCACCCCCATGCTTAACATTTGGACAGAGGTTCTTTTCATTAAATTCTGTGCCCTTTCTTCTCCAAACGTACCTTTGCTTATTCCGGACAAAAAGTTCTATTTTAACCTCATCGGTCCACAGAACTTGTTTCCAAAATGCCTCAGGCTTGTCTATATGTTCATTTGCAAAGTTCAAACGCTGATTTTTGTGGTGAGGACGTAGAAGAGGTTTTCTTCTGATGACTCTTCCATGAAGACCATATTTGTACAAGTATCTCTTTATAGTGGAATAGTGTACTACAACTCCAGTGTCTGCCAGATCTTTCTGGATGGATCGTGCAGTCAAATGTGGGTTTTGAATTGCTTTTCTCACAATCCTGCGAGCTGTTCTGTCTGATATTTTTCTTGGTCTTCCAGATCTTGCTTTAACTTCCACTGTTCCTGATGACTGCCATTTCTTAATTACATTCCGAACAGAGGATATTGACATCTGAAAATGCTTTGCTATCTTCTTATAGCCTTCTCCAGTTTTGTGAGCGTCAACTATTTTCAGTTTCAGTTTTCTAGACAACTGATTAGAAGAACACATGGTGCTGATTGTTGGGGCAAGGTCAGATGAGTCTGGCCATTTAAAACCTTTGAGATTGACATCACCTGGTCTTCCCAGACGATGATTGAGAACAATCCATGACACTGGCAGGTCTCAGCTTTGCAAAGGGGGCAGTGCATGCTGTGGATTCTGCAGGGTGCCCAGACTTTTGCGGACGCCATTTTTTTGTTTTCTGTCATTTTGAAGGTGTGAATGATGGAAATGGAATCTGACTTTTTTTGCCATGTTGTAGGAGTGTCTGGTCTGTGGTTTGATGCCATTTGGAGATTTTTCCGTCTCTCCTTGGCTTCGTTGTGCACATTGGTGCGCATTTTTGCCTGGGGTGCCCAAGCTTTCGATCCCCACTGTACAATAAACAGAAAGTGACTGAGTGATCCTGCATAACCGCATCACTCCATGCTCTGCTATCCCAGGCATCACTGATCTGACCCCTTCAAGAGCATCATCGTGGCACACTTACAGTACAATGATGCAGAGGACGCTGCAGACGCCATTTCTTCCTGCATAATTTAGTAGACAAGAAGATAGGGAGGACAAGGATGTGTCACATGATCAGCCAGAAGAGATCTGAATAAGGTTAAGAATGCTCGAAATAATCAAAAATTACATGTGAGGGGAGGACTGGGGGGGGGGGGACTAGGGGCATTAGGGGAGGCTGAAATAGGACATTAAATGGAGCTGCCCATTAAAGCAATGTGCTTATGAGAGCAGCAAAATAAAATACCAAATGGTGAAACTCCTGCATGAATTTCCCATTCAGTCTAAAGGTGCAATTCCTCAGCTCCCATCTACTGAGATACATTGGATCCCATTACCATGTGTTTAAAATGCGGCAGTGAAGGTGATATTTGTATTCTGATTGTGTCATTAGTCTGATAATAAAAAACATAACCAAGCAAAAAAAAAAAAAAAAGAGGAAGAGAAGGGGAGGGGGAGGACCATACAGATCCACCCTCCCCAACAAGGTCTTCCATTTATATACCCTATTGTATAGGTATTCTCTTTCTTAAATTTTAGTGAAATTTGTGCCACTCTTTTGTTTAGTGTCTTTATATTTTGTGTTGTGCACCTTTCTTCAAATTTATAATAAGTTTTTATGAACCTAATTACCCTCTTCCCTCCCCACTTCCCACACCCTCCCACCTTTTTTTTCCACCTAGCTAGGTGTTCCCCTAAGGGGCTATAGGTGACCAGTACCCATTCTAACGTTACCACACTTTCCCTTTCACACATGTCCCTTTCTTACTTTCTGTGTATCCCCTGTGTATCCTCCCACCCCCCACCCCCAAAAACAACACCTCATGTTTCTATACAACAATTCTTAAACATTCCCCCCCCCCCTCCCTCCACTCCCCTCCATCCTCAAATAGTTGCAAGTCTTTCTTTGTTTGTTTCCATCCATCTCTCCACTGCCTCTGGGGAGTTAAAAATCTGCGACTCCCCCCATACTGTCACCCGTAATCTTGCCGGGTACATAAGGGCATTGGGTATTTTAACCCTCTGGAGAGAACGCTTGACCTGTCTGAATTCTGCCCTCTGTCTCTGAAGCTCTTGAGAAAAGTCAGAATAGAACGAGATTCTAGTTCCGTTAAAGAGGATATTTCCCATTTCTCTTGCTTTCCTCAGTAGCGACACCTTATCTTTATAGTTAAGAAATTTAAACAGTAGTGGCCTAGGGAACTTTGCAGTTAGAGATGCTCTGAAGGGAATTCTATGGGCTCTTTCGATGGCAAACGCTGCTGAGAAAAATTCTCTACCAAAGAGTTCAATTAGCCACTTCTCCATAAATTCCACAGGATTTAACCCTTCGGTTTTCTCTGGGAGACAAACCATCCTTACGTTGTCTCCAAGAAGCCTGTTTTCCATCTCTTCCAATTTTAATGTGTGTCTTATTATTTGTTCTTTCATATTTTTTTACGTCTACCATTAAAGGGGAAGTATCATCTTCAAGTTGACTTATTCTCCCTTCCAGCTCTGATGTCCTTTGCCCAATTTTTTCCAGCTCTTGTTTAACTATAATTATATCCTCCTTCACTCCCCTTATCTCGTCACATAGTTCTTTAATTGAGCCATTACATATGTTTACCGCCAGCAGTACATCTTTTAGAGTTGGTTCTCTCTCAGAGGATAGACCTGATTCAACAATTTCATTAGGGTTTACCTTTCCATCCAGGCCAGCCGTGTCTGCTGTAACCACCCCTCCTGCTGTGTTTTTAGGATTCGGGCCTTTGGCTACCCCAGGAGTCAAAGCACTATTTGGCTGCCCTAGACTTTTCCTCTCTGTGGGCGCACCTTGTTGTATTCTGGCCTGTACCCCCTTTTTGGGGGGTGTCTGTACTGGGGCGTGCGCATACTGCTCAAGCCTCGCTGCGGCTGATGCAGATGCAGCTGCTATCTTTTGCTGAGTTTGCTGAGAGGTTTTCTCCTCGGCTGAGCGCAAATGTTGCATGGTTGATAAAACAATGACAGCGGCTGAGGTAGTTAGGCAAATAAAAATAATACCCTATTCCAGGTACTTGCTTAATTTCAGTAAATTTTCAAACAGGTAATATCTTAATACAAACAAGGTCCAGCACGGCACAAGTATAATGTAAATCACAATGGAAGATTTTACTTTAAATCCTGGGGGCGTTTAGGAAGTGGGAAAAAAAGGCAGAAAGGGGGTATGAGAGAACCAACCAAACAATATTCAAAGTTCTCACCGCTTAATTGCTCTCCGCTACGTGCCGAGAAATAGAGACCAGTCCTTATACCTTTATATCCTTTATATCCCCCCCAAAAAAAAAAGAATCTTTCATATGGTATAGGCCTGTATTAAACCCCTTTACTTTCAGTCCACTCTATACTCTTAGGAACATATATACCGGTGGCTACCTGGGGGCGACAAAAGGTAACAGTTCTTATAGCTCTTATGGTCACCACAATTCACCAGATAGCAGTCCCGCAACTCAAACCTTTACTAGGTATTTGGTTAATGTGGCCTTCCTTTTTTTTTTTTTTTTCCTTAGCACCGTTAACGGCTTTAGTACCTTAGGTTTCTGTCTCCTCCATTTTACTTTACTTTTACTCCTAAGTCCTGCGTATATCCTTTATTGCACAGTCCAAACACTTTAAGAGATTTTTAAACAGACTCGCAGTACAAAACAGGATCAGCAGTGTCAGCGGATTATTTTTAAACAGGCAGATTTTCTCTTTTTTTTTTTATGTTCTTACCGGTAACTTGACCGAATCACAGCCTGTAGATGTATCTCAGATGTGTCCGTGGGCTTCATGCACTTCCAGGTATCAATACCGAACTTAACTCTAGGGGGACAAACAGCCAGGCAGCCAGGCATATGGGGTCTCACATTGACTGGTCCACTATAAAGCCCCATACACACGGTCGGATTTTTTCATGGATTCTGTCCGATCGGACAATGTTGTTGAAAAATCAGACCGTGTGTATGCACCATCGGACAGTGTACGTCGGATTGTCCGACGGACAAAGTCTTATCTCCTGCTGGATAGATTTGCCGACAACACGGTCCGATCACACCAAATCCGATCGTGTGTACGGTTGTCCGACCGGACAAAGTGCTACGCATGCTCAGATCACATTACAAGACCAAAGCTATTGGCTACTAGCCTCTACGTAGTCCCGTCGTAGGCAACAAACGTCACCACGTTCAGAATGATCGGATTTTCCGACAACTTTGTCCGACCGTGTGTACGCAAAACCAACATCAGACAAAGTATGACGGACATGGTCCGACGGACCTGGTCCTCGGATAATCCGCGCGTGTGTATGGGGCTTAATGGTGTAGCACGATCTCCGGACCGCTGCGGCGGCTCCTCCGCCTCCACACACCGAGTCTCCCCAGCAACGCGCCCAGCGTTCGGTGTGTGACGTCACGCCACCTTCGGAAATCTGCAGTTATGATCGGCGCTGTATAGGACACCAGCCGCTCCTCTCAGTGCCCCCACGTAGGTCTGCACGCCGATCCTCCACAGCAGGGAAAAAGGAACTGGCAATCATATAGCGCACTCTGTTCAACCGAGCCGCTCCTACCACGGGAATATCTCAGGCTGTCTCAGGATGTCAAGCTGTATATCAACCTTGAGATACCGGCATATCAGCAAGGCATCACAACGGGACAGAGGGCGAGAGGACACACACCCGTCCCTACTCAGCTCCCATCACTCTCAACTCTCCCATCTTGCACGTCCGGTCACACCCCACTCCCCTATCTCCATCTCTACTAAATTTATTTATATTGATGTAGGTTCTTATGGCAGCAGCTCAGATTCTAGTGTATTTTCACATTCCTCATTTGGCCGCATGCTGCGTGACAATACACTAGACTTGCCCAATAATTCTCCCCTGCCAGGGACTACAGAGCCTCTCCTCCCACATGTATTTGTCGGAGATGAAGCATTCGCACTTTCCCAGAACATGCTCAGGCCTTTTTCAAGTCGCTCTCTGACAACTGAAAAAAGAGTGTTCAATTATAGGCTGACTAGGGCACGACGAGTAGTAGAATGTGCATTTGGAATTCTTTGCAATAAGTGGAGATTCATGCATACTTCTATTAACCTCAGTATTGATCATGCGATCAGTGCGATTAAAGCAGCCTGTGCACTGCACAACTATGTGCGTGAACGAGATGGCTATCTTTTTGAGGATTCCCTGAGCCATAACATGGAGGCAGCACATTTGAATATTACTAGGGGCACCACTACTGGTACACTTATTTGTGATGAATTTAAGAATTTTTTTTGTCACCAGCTGGGGAGGTGCCTTGGCAGATGAATTCTATTGACTAAAAATAAATATGTATTTGTTTTCTTTTTGTAAAGGCATGATAATATAATGCTAAGTGTGCTGTATGAAAAATGTTTGCTGTAATTTTGGCCATGACAAATAAAACTTTTTAATCTCACATTTGGGTTGTATATCATATTGCTAACCTTACAAATTCTAAGAATATGCATTTATTTAGGGACTCCTCCGTCGCTATATAAAGCTGTTATGTGCACAATGTTTACAGCATGTGGCCTGGTACAGATTTTGGGGTGACCATATGCTATTTTTTTCAAATATAATAAATTAAATAAATGTACACCATATAAAAAATACAAGACAGCATCTACAGGTAGTGAAAGGTAATAAAAAAACTTACATTTGTCAGCCTGAACTTGTGAAGAGCACCTGCTCCACTCTGGCAAGAGGTCTCTGGCAATTTCCAGCCATGCACGTTTTTTTATAACGTTGTCCTTATATTTTGGATGCCGGGTGTCATAAATCATCGGTTTCTCCCTCACAAGTCTGATCAACTCCTCACAATCCACGGATTCTTTCGCCTTTGATGCCGCTTTTTGTCCTCTTTTCGCCATGCTGGTTCCAGACCGGATTTCAAAACACACAGGGGAGGAACAGGAAGAGGGGGAGGTGTTGGAGTGGCGCGAATTTCTGTTCACAACACAAGCCAGCTGCGAATCAGATGCGTGCCCATAGAAGATAATGGGCCTGAATTCGCACCTGAGCCGCACCGCACTGGCCAAAAATCGCACATGGTTTTTCTGCAATGCGCAGTGCGCATGCACCGGAGATATGTGAACATGCCTCATTAAAATCAATGTATTTTGAAATGTCCTACGAATTCGCAGCGTAGTAGGCCGCTGCAAATTCGCATAGGTGTGAACCCAGGCTAACTGTTTAGCAAAAATGTCTGTCCACTGAGGCACATGGCTCTTCTAGCATATCATGGGTTGAGTAAGTAGAAATATTAACAAACAAAGTTCCACCCTGAGTATGGAGCAGGGTGAAACCAAAACTTTATAGAACCGTAACAGTAGTCCTTGATTCATCCATTATATGAAAGGCAAGGAGTCTAAAATGCACGGAGCATTAAAGGATAGATCCAAAGAGGAGTGTGTAATGTCTCAAGGAGGTTGCTTGGAAAAGCGTGATCGTTGAGGGGTTCTTAGATTTACCCCTAACAGGGGTCCACATACGGCTGGGAGTATTGGGAGGTAGTCGAGCCTGGGTGTCTGGAGGATTTAAATCTTCTTCCGGCAGTGGAGGCAGACCGAGGCTTCTCAGAAATGCCTCCTTCTCTTGCAGGTCACGGAGGGTGTGTTGGGTCCCGTTCTTTGAAACGACAAGGCGGAATGGGAATCCCCAGTAGTATAGGACTTTATGATGTTGTAGATGTGAGGTGAGTGGGCGCAGGTTCCTGCGTTTAGCAAGGGTGATGGGAGAGAGATCGCTAAAGATTTGCAGTTTTGCTCCCTTGTACATAATTAGAGATTTATTGCGAGCAGCCAATGTTAGTGCCTCCTTACTTTCGAAATAGTGAAACCTCACTATAACATCCCTGGGTCTGGCTCCAGCCGGGGGTTTGGGTGCAAGAGAACGGTGTGCCCTGTCAAGACGCCAATCTATGTCCACCACCGTGGGTGCCAAGGTGTTGAAAAGGCCCAGCAGGTAGGTGCGCAATTCGGAGTCCCCCACTGTCTCTGGGATACCTCTGAAGCGTAAGTTTTAACGTCTTTTTCTATTCTCCAAGTCTTCCTGTTGTAATTGTAGTTGGGAAACTGAAAGGCGTAGGTTATGGTTTTCCTCCTCAATGGCCTGCACATAGTTGACCATCTCATCAAATTTGTTCTCAAGAGTGTGTGTGCGCTCCCCTAATTGATTAATTTCCCCTCTCAGGTCTGCAGCCAACTTGTTCACCTCCGCCGAGACATTGTTAGTGATTTGCTGGAGTAGAAGTTGTAGTTTAGTGTCTAGCTTAGCGTCCAAGATGTCTGGGGTAAGAATCTCACGTGGCGAAAGAGACTCAGACCCTGAACTTTGAGTGATATTTAGCAGATAGTTCACAATAGGCTCAGTCCCTAGGGACAGGTCCACTGTGGCGAATTGGTCTGTGGAGCAGCCCGGGGTGGAAGAATTTGATCTGGTAACAAACTTTTCCATGTTTACTTTCGTGTACTGTCCAAAAATAGGTTTGTAGTATTTCTGCTGTTGACCGATTTTGCCCATGGGGTGCCTATAGAGTTGTAGTGAACAATCAAGCTTACCCCCGGCGTTGATACAAGAGTTATAATAGCATTGTGGAGGTCTTGGGGAGCACCCGGGGTGGCTGCAATTTATTCAAATAGCATGCTCTGTGTCGGCCGGGGTGGCCATTTAAGTATTTAGAAAGAAGTGGCAGTCAGATATTACTCCTGGCCTCAACCTGTGATGGACACTAGGCCCAGGATAGTTTCAGATCTGGTGGGGAGGAAGTGGCACTCCAGGAGGGGTTCACCATGCAGGGTTATGGTGTAGTGGGAGTAGCAAGATGGCCGCCGTGCTCCGTGAGTAGGCCGTAGCCGCGGCCTTTCCTAGCATCCACCCCCACACAAATGTCAGACAGGCTCCCCGATCCTCCATCTATATTTAATGTTTGAGAAAGGGCTTTATATCGCCCGATCTATCCAGGGAGGTGCCGCCGGAGGGGCTGTCAGTCTTAGGGGAGAGACTCACCACTTGATGGTACCATGGGCCGGGAAAACGGCATCCGTCCGCGGCTCACTCAGGCCGGCCGAGGGGAGTCCTAGGCGATCCAGCCTGGTTGAAATGGATACCCGGGTCTTCCGGAGACTGGGGACAGATTGAGGAGAGCAACCGCTCTGGTCACGGGCCCTGGAGAAGAAGCGCTGCGGCGTCTGGAGCTGTAGTAGGCCGCAAGATGGCGCCGGGCGTCCCTCAGGAGGAACCTCACAGTGGGTCCAGGGGTCTCTACTGGCCAGGCTCTGCGGATGGCCGGCCGGGACGACTGCAAAAGTGGGCAAGATCTGCCACAAGTCAGGCAGGGGATTCCAGGGGAGTTTTAGGCCAGGGATGGTAGTGGATGGTCACTATCTGTGTGGAGCAGAGCCTCCACACGTCTTCCCTGAATCGCGTCCGGACACGCCCCCTGAGCAATCCTCTTTTATTGTTCAGTTAGAAAAATCTTGACAAAGTCTTGAAAACTTTGTCAAAAACCCCCACTTGCTGTGAGTGACAGGTGATTTACATATCATGCACTAGCCTGAGACAGGCACATCCTGTGTAAAAAGTTCACAATTCACATCCCCCTCCCCTCCAGCTCTCCCAGGATTGCCTGCCTTTACTGTGTTTTGACTGGATGTTTCTCATCATGGGATGCAGTGAACAGTCAGCAGAATATAGACAGACAAATGATTTAGGGGACATGTATGTAGTCAGAGCTGGGCAGAGTAGAACATCCAGTGATCTGATGATAACCTGTCTCAGGCTAGTGCATGAGATATGTAAATCACCTGTCACTCACAGCAAGGGGGCATTTTTGACAAAGTTTTCAAGACTGAACAATAAAAGAGGATTGCTCAGGCCTCAAGTATATCTGTGTGGCAAGACTGGATGAAATGAAAGGAAATCTTATTCTCTACATTATGACATAAAAAAAAAAATTGTGTTTACATCCACTTTAAGTCCCTTCCAAGGAGATTCACAGGGCAGTTTGGGATGATCTGAAACTCATGTTATCCATCCATTAGCATCGTGGTACACTGCAAGGGACAGGGTTTTAAACGTTTTAGTGACTATCCCGTTAATTCCCACCAAAGGCTCAGCATTTATCATCTCTCCTCTGTAAAAATCCTTACTTAAACTGGACTTTGTTGGGCCACTATCGGCCAAAAAATGAATCAATTCCTCGCAGAGATATAATGTCACAATCGGTTGCTCCTTAGAGGAATGAGAGATAAGAGGGAATGCTGGGATACCACCTTCAGGGCAGCTTCATTGATGCTGTTGGCTTGGCCAGTGAATGGGGTGTTTAGGTCCTTGTGCTGGCTGGTTTATTTGCTGTTGGAACCTATTTTGTGTGGAAGGTAAGGGCTGGTAGGTTTGGTTTGGGATGGTTTGGTTCTGGGAGTCATAGGGGCACTGATTTCTCCAATGATCCTTTGCTCCACAATTGAAACAGCAAGATCTAAGGTTACCTGGGGGAAAATGTGCGAGACCTCTGCCTTTACCCCTAGTTCTTCCCCATCCTCTCCATAGTGCCCCTCCTCCCCACTATTCATCATTCCCCTGGGGCCGGCCATCCTGTGCCCCCCCCTGGAAATGAACACTTACTACTTTCTCTTTCTTTTCAAAACAAACTGCTGCATCTTTCTCTGTTAACTTTCTCTGAAACTCCTCTAGGGTACTAGTATGCCAATCAGATACTATCTGTTTAAGCATCAGACCCATATGTGGCCTAAGGTTAGATAAGTAAGTCTGAATCATCAAACTGATCATATCATCCTTAAGCAACAATCCCGCTTCCTGTGTCCACACTTCCATGTACTTCTTCCAAAACTCTAACGCTGTTTCACCTGACTTTTGCTTACACGCTATTGCAGTGGGGAGGAAAGATTTATTTCGAAAAACCCACTTTAACTCACCCTCAATCTCTGTCCACATTTTCTCTCTCCCGTCTTCCCTGTTTAAAGGATACTCACCCGACTTCACATTTGAGGCAGAAATGATTGAAATGGAGGATACCCTGGCCCACTCCCATTCTGTAGTGTGTCCCACTATGCTGTCAATGATTAAGTGCATGTCCTCTTGTGTGTAATTCCTGCCTTTTACAAGTCTTTTTTTAGTATGCTAATGTACCTCCAGTTGAAATACCTGGTTTGGGGCAATATTTAATTACTTTACTCAGCTCATCAATGTCTATCAGCTTTTTCAACATATCGTCTGCTATTGTCATGAAAGGATAATTTGCAGCTTCCTCAGTCTCAGTGACAGGGGAAATATTGGTCTGTCTTGCGCTGCGTGGAGTTTTAACCAAAGCCATGACGATCTGCCTAGATTTCAAGTACAACTTCCTAGCCTCCTCTATCTTCCTGTCATATTCTGTGGGTGTGAGGGGGAACTTTTCCAAGGCCCCCCGTTCACCGTCTCTGTGCCAGATTCACCAGATGAACACAGAGGCGATGACTCTGCAATGGTGGGGGCTGCCTGTGCCTGTGTCTCTAGAGCTTTCTGTGGTTTGTAATAGATTGTTCCTCTCTTTGTATGAGGCGTGGTGCTCCCAACAGGAGTTTTAGATTCCCTAACAGCTTTCTGCTTTTTTAGTTTTGGCTGGACTTTTTTTACTGTACGAGCAGGTGGTGTGGGTGCTTTCCCTGAAGCCTTGGTCTCACAGTCCTCTTCACCTGCATCAGACATTTCTGGTGTAATAGAGGTACCATGTCCCAATGCCACCTGGGAATCGGCTCCCCCCACCTGCCGTACCTGTGTTTTTTGTTGCACAGCGATCTGTACCAACTGCACAGGTTCCACTGCCTGTGGGGCAGACACCTGCACAGCCTGTAACTCTGGAGCGGATGCCTGTGCCTGTCTTCGATGTGTGGCCTGCCAACAGATCAATGTCCTCCATCATAAGACTCGGATAGATCTGTGTAGCATACAGCGGAGGATTAGTGTTAAACGGAAAAAGGAAGAACGGTTGGATCTAATCTCTTTTTATCTGCTTCTCCCCTATGGCTTTTCCTAGTGTCCTCATCACTTGATTTAGTGACGGATTTCTTCTGTTTCTCATTATTTCTTTGAAACCAATAAGGGGCATATTGCAACCAAATGTCACCCCCTTCCTTATATACTCCATGTTCCACTGAGGGTCACTTAAATGCCATGGGAAAGTTTTCTTATCATCCAGACACAAACCCTTTACCATATCCATGTAAAAATCACTATTATCCCCCTCCTGAGGGAAAGGATCACCACTGTGCATGTTCTCCGTCCACCCATCTATGTTAGACACCCAGGTATTCACAAATTCATAACTAGTCCCACTTACTCTGGCTACATAATCCTTATATTTTCTCCAGGGTTAGGGGGTGGAGGAATCTTTCCCTGAGACCAACCCATTATAACAGTGAAAGCAGAACTGCTTCACCTTGCAGCAGTGTTTCACACAACAGATATCTTATACTCTAATCCTTATACTTTATGCAATAGACAAGAAAAGCCAGATAGAGCAAGAGTCTGCGGGCCCCAGTAGTTATTTTCCTATTAACCCTTTCCCCTTCTTCCCAAAAGGAGTGTAGTACTACTCATTAGAACTTCTTAACAGGCTTACAACAAGCCGGGCTTACCAAAAGCCACTATAATGTATAGTCCGTCTTCCTTCTTTATTAACATTTAAGAGACTAAGGGCTCTTTCACACAGGGTGGATCAGTGCAGATCCGCCCCGTGGATAGCCGCTTGCTCAGCGGGGATCGCCGGAGCGATCTCCGCTGAGCAGGAAGATGACAGGTCCGTCTCTGCACACAGTGCAGGGACGGACCTGTCAGAGACGCCGCTCTCCCCTATGGGAGATCGGGTGACGACGGACCGTAGAGTCCGTCGTCATCCGATCCGCTCTGCAGACGGATGAAAAAATGGGGTTTTCCTCCGTCTGCAGAAACGGAGCATAGCGGGCACGGACGAGAGCGGGTGTCAGCGGATGCTCATCCGCTGACACCCGCTATCCCATAGGGATACATGTATTTCCGTTTTTCATCCAAAAACGGAAGTATGAAAAACGGACATACGGACCGTCCGTGTGAAAGAGCCCTTAGGTTTTATCAAAGCTAAGGCAAGAAACAATTTGTCAGAATAAGACAGAAAAATATACTCACCAAAGTTGATTGATCACCTTTTCTCAGCCTAGTGCCTCTATTTGAAGAGAAATATAGGTACTCCATGTAGACGACAGACTAGCCAAGGGTTAATACTGCAACCCACTGAGGGACCCCCAGTACTGGGAGACAACTTCAATGAACAGAACAAATACAAAGAGTGAGTTCAGCTTATATTTGGTTCAACTTTACCAATCATAACTAATCACAATAGGGGAGGGGGGAGTGGTTAGTAGAAGGTGTGACGATTCGGGGTGATTAGGTACAAGTGGTGCATGCGATTTTCCAGAAACGTGCCACTCCAGACTTGTGTTTTTAGGGCATGGCAGCCCACTTTTATTTAAAGGAAACAAAAAAGTTCAAACAAACAGAAGTCTTCCCTCGCAGGGGGGTTCCACCATCACTGTATTCCAAAACAATAGCCTCCTGGCTTATTCACTGTCAGCTTCGTGCTGCTTTAGTCACAGGCTACACCTGCCTGTTTTTAAACGTACGCACAGACTTCCACCTGCAATCTTAGGCTCCGAGACCTCCTGTCTCTTTCTCCTGGAACTCTCCTGCCCTCCTGGCCAGACTTCCTGTCTGCTGGGCGGAGCCGTCTCCAAGTCTGAGCACTGACTTCTCTTCCTGGGAAGTTTATGAACCCATCCCACAGGTGTGTAATTAGTATACCTGCCAAAATCAGGCATGTACTGCTTATATGCACCTGTGAGATGGGGTCGCATCTCCACAAAGGATATAATGAATATGATTAATAATTAAACAGATCATCATTATATGGTTATAGACGCCCATGACCTCTAAAAACATGGCTGCCATAAGGTTACCAGAGTGAACACACTAATAAGTCATCATCCCGTTACCTTCCTGTCCCACGTTCATGTACCCTTAAAGAGGAAGGCGGGCTAAACCACATTTTATTTATATAAGATGCTTATTAATGCCTATGCAAGCTGTTTATTGTATGCTCTTGCAACATGTAGCTGAAAACTAAAATGACAGAATAAACTTGAAAATTTGTTTTGGACCTAAATAAGGGTATAAAATACTTTATAGCTGCCAAGATGGAGTCACTGTTGTTCGGTCATATTACTACAGTACCATATGACAGTGTTTATTGGTCGTAGATTAAGAATCAGGTGGCATTTACCTGAAGCTTTTTGTACGTGGGAGTAGAAATCCCTTTCTTCTACCTGTTTCGGCACAGAGGTAAGGACATTTTGATCCACTAATTCCCCCAGGAGGAGCTTTTGCTGGGGTAGTTTGGTAATTAGGACTCAAGGGGGATTTTTCACTGAACTGTAAAGCCCTGTACACACAACTGGTTTTGCCGTCGGAATAAACTCTGTTTTTTCCGACAGGAGTTCCAAAGGAATTCCGCTCAAGCTGTCTTGCATACACACAATCAAAGCAAATTCCGACCGTCCAGGTACGACGGGACTAGAAAAATGAGGTGCAATAGCGAGCGTGCCACCCTGTGGGCTCCTTTTACTAATCTCGTGTTTATCTTGTGTTAGTAGAAATTTGGTGAGAGACGATTCACGCTTTTCAGCTTTCATGCTTTTCAGTCCATTACTGCTATTCAGTTTGTGCTTGTAGGTTTGTATCTGCTTTTCAGAGTGTGTAGACAGTTCGTATCTGTTTTTTCAGTGTGCTTGCTCGTCACAGGTCACTTGCTCGTCACGTTCAAACCCATGTTCGAATCGAACATCGGCCGTTCGTCCGCTCGCCGAGTCCAGAACTCTGCGAGCCGTTCGCATCAAATTTGTTTGATGCGAATGGCCCGCAATGCACTGCGCAGAAATTTGCCCCATTAGATGTTGGTGTGGCCACAACACTGTAAGCCCTCACAGTTACTCTTGGTGGGCACAGGAATTGGCCCTACTGTGAATTATTAGATCGAGACTTGTAATTGCATGCACCTGTTGAACAGGGCAGAAAAATTGGGCCTTTGGTGGTGGTGGTGGTGGTGGTGGTGGACGGTGTTGCCACAAGACTGTAAGCCCTCACAGTTACTCTTGGTGGGCGCAGGAATGGGCCCTGCTGTGAACTATTAGATCAAGATTTGTAATTACACGCCCCTGTTAAACAGGGGCTGAAAAATTGTGCCTTAGGCAACGGTGCTGGTGCCACAACACTGCAACCCCTCACAGATACTGTACTTGGAGCACAGCAGTCAGACCTGTTGCAAAGCATTGCTTAAAAAATTGTAATTACATGCCCCTGTTAAACAGGGGCTGAAAAATTGTGCCTTAGGCAACGGTGCTGGTGCCACAACACTGCAACCCCTCACAGATACTGTACTTGGAGCACAGCAGTCAGACCTGTTGCGAAGCATTGCCTAAAAAATTGTAATTACATGCCCCTGTTAAACAGGGGCTAAAAAATTGTGCCTTAGGCAATGGTGCGGGTGCCACAACACTGCAACCCCTCACAGATACTGTCATTGGAGCACAGCAGTCAGACCTGTTGCGAAGCACTGCTTAAAAAATTGTAATTACACGACCCTGTTAAACAGGGGCTGAAAGATTGTGCCTTAGGCAACGGTGCTGGTGCCACAACACTGCAACCCCTCACAGATACTGTACTTGGAGCACAGCAGTCAGACCTGTTGCGAAGCATTGCTTAAAAAATTGTAATTACATGCCTCTGTTAAACAGGGGCTGAAAAATTGTGCCTTAGGCAACGGTGCTGGTGCCACAACACTGCAACCCCTCACAGATACTGTACTTGGAGCACAGCAGTCAGACCTGTTGCGAAGCATTTTTTTAAAAAATTGTAATTACACGCCCCTGTTACACAGGGGCTGAAAAATTGTGCCTTAGGCACTGGTGTGGTGGCACCCAGAAACAAAAATGTTCTTCCAAGCTATCAAGGAATGGATCATTGAGGAGGAGGAAGAGGATAGTCAGTGAACATAACAGGACAGTCACTCAGCATCAGCATAGGCAGTCTTGAAGGGATGTGACATTATAAATTATTCAGTTATATCCGCTTCAGGTGCCTGGTAGCTGGTGGTGATCCAAGACTGATTCATCTTTATGAAGGTCAGTCGATCAACCGAGTCGGTGGACAGGCACACCCTGTGATTGGTGACAAATCCTCCAGCAGCACTGAATTTGCGTTCGGAAAGAACGCTGGATGCAGGCCAGGCCAGTAGCTGAATTGCATACTGTGCAAGCTCTGGCCAGTGATCCATCCTCAAGACCCAGTAAGCCAGAGGATTTTCGGTGGGAAAGGTGTACAAGTCTGACCTTGCCCCTAGGTATTCCTGCACCATGTATATCAGACGCTGGCGATGGTTGCTGGAACAGATCATACCTTGGGGCTGCGGACTAAAAAATTGTCTGAACGCATCGGTCAGACGTCCACCTTCCCCACCGCTCCTTCTGCTACTGACCGAAGCCTCAGCAACTCGTCGTCCAGGACCAGGAGTTTGTAACCTCCCAGTTTCTGGGAACGCGTTGCACAGACCTTTCTGCAAGGCCTCCATGATGTCTCATCCTCTGCTCCCTCTGCGACGGCAAGATAAGGTCCGCAACCTTACCCTTGTACCGTGGATCAAGGAGAGTGGCCAGCCAGTAATGGTCCCTCTCCTTGATCCGAAGAATACGAGGATCCTTCCGCAGGCTTTGCAGGATCAGGGAGGCCATGCAACGTAGGTTAGCTGAGACATTCGGTCCGGAGTCTTCTGGGTCACTGAGGACGACATGATCGCCAGCCACCTCCTCCCAGCCACGTACAAGTCCACTGGTTTGTTGGGACTGTACATCATCCCTAAAAGACTGCTGCTGCTGCTGCTGATGCTGAGTGCCAGGCTCCACCTCCATGCTCACACAATCCTCCTCCTCCTCATCCTCTTCCTGTGTGATGGGTGGGACAGAAGGAACACTGTCTGGATAAAGGGGGCCTTGAGAGGCAAGGAAGTCCTCCTCTTCCTGCCTGTGTTCTGCCTCAAGTGCCCTGTCCATTATCCCACGCAGCGTATGCTCCAACAGGTGGACAAGAGGTACAGTGTCACTGATGCATGCACTATCACTGCTCACCATCCTCATGGCCTCCTCAAATGGTGACAGGAGAGTGCATGCATCCCTAATCATGCTCCACTGGCGTGGGGAAAAAAAGCCAAGCTCCCCTGACCCTGTCCTGGTGCCGTAGTCGCAAAGGTACTCATTGATGGCCCTCTGCTGCGTGTGCAGTCGCTGCAGCATGGCCAACGTTGAGTTCCACCTGGTGGGCATGTCACATATCAGGCGGTTCTTGGGCAGGTTCAACTCCTTTTGCAGTTCAGCCAGCCGAGCACTGGCATTATACGATCGGCGGAAATGCACACAGACTTTCCTGGCCTGCCTCAGGACATCCTGTAAGCCTGGGTACCTGCCCAAGAACCGTTGCACCACCAGGTTGAGGACGTGAGCCATACAGGGCACATGGGTGAGCTGCCCCTGTCGCAGGGCGGAGAGGAGGTTGGTGCTATTGTCAGAAATCACCATTCCTGGCTTAAGCTGGCGTGGCGTCAACCACCTCTCGGCCTGTCCCTGCAGAGCTGCCAGAACCTCTGCCCCAGTGTGGCTCCTGTCCCCAAAACACACCAGCGCAAGCACGGCATGGCATCTTTTTGCCT